>OX376707.1:1292631-1835233 GCA_947389935.1 Agrilus cyanescens | reverse complement strand
CTCGGCTACGAAGCAGCATTTGTTCGCGCAGAAATACGGTTGCATTCGTCTCAAACCGTCTATTATTGGTGGGCTGGCGGCAAAGTTCAAACAAGACGTATCCTGCAGCCGCACCAATAGGAACCCGACGTCACTCTGGACGCCGTTTTTTTTTATCGTCGACGGCCAATTTCCGACACCTTCCTGAATGGGCGTCCGGACGGAGTCCCGCCTCGCTAGGAGGAGCCACCGTCAGTCTCGCCACTCCATCAGGACACACTCGATTCTTCACTCGTTATCCGAACCAGTTAAGACACGAAACAACCGAACGTGATACTCTTGACAGCTGTTAATCGGATATTGATATCTAACTAGCTGGTGGTCTGGTGCTTTTGAAAACGGTTGGTACAAGTACAAGGATAATTGGTGATATTACTTACTTAGTCGCAGTGAAAGTGATAAAAGGTACCTAGTGAAGTGAACCAGTGAGCATCATCATCATCCCAAGCCAAATGTGAAATTGGTGAGTCAATTAAGTAACTGAAAAGTGTACGTATCCATCATCTCCTGCAGAATCGGCAGGAGAAATGGAAGAACTCTAATAGAACTCTAAGGACATTAAATTAAACCTGGAAAGTTTAAACTAAAATGCAAGATACTTCATTCGGTTCAACGTCGCCCAAAGATATGTCACCATACATCGTCTCAAAGTACAACGAAAGCCCTGTATCTTCACGTTCCGCGAGTCCTACCGTCGTGGAATCCCAGACTCATCATACGACCAAATACGTCTCCGATGACGAAATAAGCGTCGGGTGTCCAAGTCCCGCTTTGCAGTCGCCCAAACGATACACAAACTCACGCGAACCCAGCCCTGCTTTCCTCACATCACCATCGACAACTTCCACGACAATCTGTCGATCGGAAAACTGCAGATGTGGAGAACCTGAAAGTGAAGACTACTTTAAACCCTTGAAGAAATTGAAGATGGTCCACATTGCTTCAGAGAGACGATTATCGCCCACGATAGAAGTCCAAGAACGTTCGGAGGGCGTCAAGAGTTTCTCCATCGTCGATATCCTGAACCATAAACCATCCAAAGCCCAGCAGAACGTGCGAATTGTACGACCGTGGGATTTGGATCCCGAATTGGAAGCTCAGCAAAGTTTGGAGAGGTTTCATAGACATTTGAAGGCCCAACAGTTGGCTCTGTTGAGGCCCGAATTCGGATTTAACTTGAGTTATACCTCAGAGACTGGTAGTGATAGGTCTTCTAGTGTTACTTCGGACTGTTGTTCCCCGGGTTGTTCCCCGGACATTGTCACCAGTACGGCGCTGCACAGGCAGAAACAGCAAGTACATAATGGAAAGCAACCCGGTGCTACTCCTTTAGATGCCCTGTTCCAAATGACCAGCAAGACATTCGATTCCAATTCTGCAGAAGGAAGTCAAGGTAGGATATTACCGATTATACAGTTTTTGGTTGAAAACTCGAACAAAAATGGTTGATTTATGAACATAATCCTGATGACATGATTTTAAACTCTATGGAAGATGAGGGTCTTCATGCACATTGAAGCTTTTTCTTCTTTTCTCAAACAATTATCCTTAGAGGAACTAGGAATCCTTGCGATAATTTGATTCGTGTCTGGACCGAAATGCAAAAACTGGAAAATAGATTATAAATTTATTTTTCATAAATTTCTCTTGGTAATAATTATATCTACAATAATTGCTGAAATATAAGTTGCTAAATATCAGTCGGTCGCTTACGCCTCTGCTGCGCTTATATAATGTTAAAAAACTGTCATTGCAATGTGAAATTCTTGAATTTTATCGGCAGGCTTCTCTATGGATTTCTACATTTAGTAATTGCATGTTCGCCAAATTTTTTCCTCGTGCCATTTTACAATCTTTCTAAACCAGGTATTCTTTTTGCTTCTATACGTATCTATGTGTAGTTAAAGTGTACCTATGGCTCGGCCTATTCGTAAAAAGTAGCTTATTCAGCCGCGTCCTAACCAACGAAATTTTAATCAGCGAACTGAGTCCATTGTAGTAAAGTCCATACAGACTGGTCCTTATAAAAAGTCAATGAACAAACTGTCAAAAGGCGATAGCACCTGTTTAATTATGGGTTAGATTGAATTAGATCGCTGTGCCTTTGTCGCTTCTCGTTCGACCAAAACAAATCGCGGTCTCACTTCAAAGTGGACAAGGATAGTGGAAAACTAAACGGAGAGAATGAGAAGAAGAACACGGTATTAACTATCCGACGAAATTCAAATGAATAAATAACTAACTGGTTTTCGCCTGAATCTGAATCTTCAAAAAAAAAATTCTAACTTTTACGTTGGTATTGGTAGTGAAGAGGATTATGACCGGCGGCTATGTAATTTTTTTTTTTTTGGTGTTCTCGTCTAACATCAAACGTCTAATTGATCTGCGGCTCGATTAATTAATAAATTATTCAGTTAAACCGAGGAGATCCTTAATTTATTGTTGCAACAGGTGTTGTTTTTATTGCTCGCCTAAGTATAGTTTCTTAAAAGCTAATTAGGATAGGTAAACTGTCTTGGAAATGTTACAAGACATGAAAAAAGTAACAAGCGACCGATTACAACGATCTAATTACATAATTGGTTACAACTAATTTCTAGACGTGAAAATGCTATAAATACTCAAATGAAAATAATACCATTTTATTAAACGAAAAAGAGCTGGTTTTGTCAGTTTTCGATAAACAATAATTAATATTAGGTCATTATTGGATGTCGTGAATATTTAGGCTTCTCTGTTGGATTAGATAACGTAAATGTGGTAAACGTTCTTTTACTTTTTCGTTTTTGAGTGAAATATCTGTGGAATAAATTGGAGGGTTATTTAAAATTAGATGGTTTTGTTCTGCTCCTCTTTTTGCCTCTGATAGTACGTTTCTAACTAATAGTCCTTTAAAGGTCTCCCTGAGTCCTGACTTTGGACATGGAAGGATAAAATCAGACCTCGTGGAGACCTGAATTCTTTATTCTGTCTATAGATCTTGTCTGATAGTCAGTGAAGAAAATCGAACTGATAATTCTTCTATCTGTTAACTTATTATCAGCAAAACGTCCAAAAAGTAAAATCTATATTATTTAAATATTCCTAACCACAACTTAAACTGTGAGTGGAATTCTTATTTTGGTAAATGTAATTATTTTGAAATCGAATGAAAAAGCTTTAGATAGATCAAAATCAGAACCAAAAAGCTCGAGTAGAAGAATTAAAACTGATTTTGACTTCATTCCTTTAAAATCGAAAACTGCTGACAGTAAAAAGGTCTTGTTTTGAAGCTTTGGTTCCGATTTTGACCAGGCTCTAAATATTTTTGGTCCTGATTTTGTATCAGAATAAATTCTGATCAACTTTGAACTGACTGAGACCTACTATTATGTCATAATTAGATTCAATTTTTTCGATTCAGTTTTGATCTAAACAGGATCATTTTATTGTGGTAATTTTCGAGCTTCAGAGGAAAATGGAAAAGTTCATATTTTTTCAACTCAGACTATCACAGAGCTTCCTATCGCACTATATCCCATTTTCCTTATTTTAAACTTTTCTTATTCGCGATATTTTGATCATTTTCTGAAAATCTTGACCTTAAGTTCATTTTGGTTCTATGTTAAATTTTTTTGTAGTTGTAATAGAGTTGGAAACAAGGTATTGTATTACCATCAAGTCGTTTCGTTTATGAGTTATTATTTGTTGTATTACGCATGCTATTTTTGCACTTTACGAGTAGATTTTCCCACACTGTTGCTGATTTCCTAAAAGCTTAAAACGTTTATGTAAAGTAGGTGCTACTTTTGACCTTCTAAGTGTTTTAAACAGACGTATTATCTTTCAAAGTGGGCTGTTTAGTGAGAACGAGTTCTCATCGTTTGGGAAACAGCAATCATAAGTTACCTACCTAGTGCATACGTATTGGCTAACAAGTATGTATCGTTCACAGGAAATCATAGTGACCACTTGTTGATAATTTTGAAATACATGAGAACTTTCAAAATCGTCATTACAGTCAGTATTTTTTTTTGTTCAGTTCATAGACACATCAAGAAACTAAAATCAGTAATTATCCCTTATAGAAATATGCGGAAATGGAAAGTCATCCTTCACATCTTCTGGATTATCGTCTTTGAAGTTTTTGCGGTCATGTAGAAGGATTATTGTTCCTTGACGTTTTATTAACTCATAGGAGCTTCTTGATGATCATTCATGTAGCAGTTATCCTTTAAGACACATGTCCTAAAGGACCCCAACAGTCCTTTAAATTAACTTTCAATTTTTTCTGGTGACTAATTGTATGAATGTTTTGTCTTTTATATGGTTTGTTTATTAGATGTTGCAAAGGATTCCATTCATTATCCTTTGAATCGTTCATTATCCACGTAATTTTAAGAAAAGCTTCTCATTTCGTATGAAATCCTCAGTAAGTTCAGACATTGCAGCCTCTTTTGATTTGTTATCCTTTGAATCCTTTTGTATTTCCTCATGTAGTTAGACAAATAATTTACTCATTTCTTATGGGATTCTGGAAGGATTTCGACCCAGAAATATCCTGTTCCAAATATTGTAGGCGTTCCAGGAGAATTTGAAGAAGTGTTCCATTGCAGAAAAGCTCTAGTATAGAGACAGGATTCAAGCTCAATTTTCTGCTTTTAGTGGCTTTGGTTGGGTTTTCCTTTGAATCCTGCCATCGTTTTCCACTCACTCATTATCATTTAAAACTAAAAAAGGTTGTACAATGAATGTATAGCAATAATTGGCTTGTAGTATTCAGTAGGTGTGCATGGTAAAGCGTTTTCCTTAAGGATGTATACTAATTTGTAGGAACTGTTTTCGTTATCGGTTTATTATCGATAGAAGTTAATGAGCTTTAAAGCTCGAGTAAGAGAAGTTCTTCGCGTCGATTCCTTTTTCTTGCGTATGGCAACGTGTTGCGAGTGGAGAACGATATAGGCTATAAAGTTGTTGGTCACTCAATTAGCTGCGCAGCGCTCAATACTAAGTTCCAGCGGCTCCTTTGACCGTCTTGAGCCTCCAATTAGTGTAAACCGTCGCCAGAGGCTGTGGCGGCTCCTTTGAAGTCAAAAAATACCTGCGCGCGTTCAGACTGTGACGGCCGGCTCGTCTCGAAACGGACGACTTGCCCTGTTGCCAAACGGACACGTTCACAGTCTGAAATGCCGAGCCAATTAGAATGTGATTAAACTTTTTAGCCGCGATACTCATTAACGTCTTCGAGTCGAACGATCACAGTCTGAACGACGACCATCTTCTCATTCGATAATACCGGAGGAAACGCGTTTCGGTTTAATCGAATTGCACTCGAGATCTGTGTGTGAAAGTTATTTATTAATAGCTGAAATTAAAACGAAAAAAAAAAAAACCTTTTAGAGATCGAACGAACCGATAGAAACAGGGAGGAGGCGAAGGTCAAGAGCTGATTAGTCGTACGTTTATGAAACAATGATTGTTACTGGAGGCAATTAAATCCCGGAGGAGTGCGTACAACATAACTCGTAACGTTTTTTTATATAAATAATTAAATTTTCAATGAAAATCGTACTGCAAACTTTTCGTCCAAAGTTCGTACAAAAGCTCCATTGCGAGCTTTAATCAATTGGTCAGAACTGCGGCCGATGGCCGTCTTTTTGGAATTTGTGGCGTCTTCATTATTATGTAATATTACATTATAAAAATTATTCAAGCGTATTATCATCTTTTAATTAGAAATCCTTTCAAATACCATTAAAAGAATGATTACTTAAAGTTTAATTAAGTAGGTATTATCTGTTATTAGACCCCCACTATGTTCGCCTTATAGGCAAGTATGTATTTCTAATTGCTAATTGCATTTAATTATTGTTTAAATGTCGAATAATGAATTAATCGCTTGTGCATTTTGTGTCACTAAATGCAGAGGTGTGTAATAGCCGGATGAGATGTGGTATTATTACTGAAGAGAAGAGTCCCCTAATCGCATTTTTCAGTCTTGTAAGAAGCTCTCGTTTTACACGAGATCGGACAAGACACACCGTTCAAAATACTTCTCGTTGCTGCTGGACGTGGCGATGATGATGATGATGCCTCTTAATTAGGTGACGCGATTAAATCGAAAACGACGTCGAAGGGAGTAGCTTTTTGTCCACTCTAATCTCTGTTTTACATATGTCTTTTCGGTGACCTCAAAAATATTTAAAGATTATGTTGAATTATTTTAGAAAGGTTATCGAAATATTTTCGTGATTTTATTAATATTCTTTTTAACGGTCATTTTTTCGTGATTCTTAATCCTGCTGCTCTTTTTCGTATTAATTGTCAATGCAATAAATTCGAAAGCTCAAAAATTCTATGCATTAAACCGTTCAGAAATCATGTCCAATTTAACCTAAATATTGGGAAAGAAAGCTCATTGGTACCATTGTGTTCGATTTCATTATCGAGTATTAGAACAATCCGTTTATAAGTTTTGTATTATTAGAAATGTTCATGGTTGCATTAGTAGCCAAAATTAGTAGACTGCAGTAAATTGTTTGTTATTTTTATAAACTATTGTTTAGATGAGAAAGTTATCGGTTGAGATTTGAATATTCAGCTGGGTACCTACTACCCATTAATATTTCATTGGTAGTCAGAAAGTTTAAAAAAGTCGTTTTATGCAACACCTGAAATTAATATCAGTTTGATGACTTTCAATTATTTGAATCGGAATTAGATTTCTACTTATTAATATACGTAGATAAATATATAAAATATGCGTAATTCTTCCGCATCGTGGAAGAACTATAAACAGGGTCATGATGTTATAAACGACGTGTAACTGCAAAATGTTTTCTCGCGGGTGGTATAGCATGGAATGATACGGCGCAAGTTGAAAGGCATCTCCTTAGATGCGAATCATTAAATTTTAAATCGCCCATTACAGTGCCGCGAGCTCAGATGTAATTTGCCACACTCAGGTAACTAACTAATAATACCTTCGCATTAATAAGTTGGTCCCAAACGTATCTGCATATATCGTTTAGTTTGAACGTCCGTCGTTTCCTTCCCTTCAAAAAATGTCCGTTATGAATGGAAGAAAAGTAACAGGCTCAAACAACGTTTGACACCAATTCACGTCTACGATTCTAATTAAATAAAACATACAGAAAAATCTACGAAAATGTATGAAAAATAATGCAGAAATGGACATTGGGAAAATTTTTCATTAGGTGTCATTTTCTATTCGATCCAGTTTTTAAGTTGACTCTGATTAAATCCGAAAATCTTCTAAAAGATATTTGTCTCAAATCCACCATAGTTTTTATGTGAAGATGAAGATAGCTACCCATATTATTCAGCTCCATCCACGATTTGACATCTACTGTTATCTCTAGTCCACACCCTCCTTATCATAGTCTTCACTAAGTCCAACTGCCTTCTGGTCCCTTTAGAAATCCATCAGTTGTTGATTTATCCCACGATCATTTATTTGTCACCCCTTAAGGATTTCCCTTTGAATAAAAAGTCAGGTAAAAATCTATGAAAATTGGCATCTCTTTTAGCATGTAATCAAGAACAATTTTGGTAATTAAAGTGGTTAAATGGTCGCTTTAGATCATCTTCTGTTATTTTTTGTTTCACCTAAGCAAAACAGAGACAATATTGAAACCTCCTGGACTTTCCTGACCAGAACGTGCCTCACAGAGCGGTTTAAAGAAAATAAGCGGATAAAAGGTGTTATTTATAAAATTAATCTACTGAGAAGGTGAAGTCTTCAGGATCACATTACTTGAGTTAAATATTCATAAATAACCGGTTGTTAACATTATCAACTACCGCGTATTAAGTCGTACCAAAGTAACAAGAAATAAAGAGAATACACCATTCGCGTGATTGACGAGATATCTTTATTGTATATAAATATAAGTCATTAATGCAAGAAAGTCTCGCCGTTTTCCTTACGTTGATTACGACGAGTGCTCATTATCCTTTGCGTTTATGCATTGATAAGAAATGATCACGCGAACGCACTGCTCGAGGGAGCACGTACGTAAGAATGATGCTGTATATGTATATGGCACCCTGAAGGAAACGCTTAATTCAGTCACTAAACTGCCGGTATCGTCGTATAAGGATCGTTGAATCAGTCACTCACATGTCAGCAATCATAATCAGACCAACCCCGGAGGAAGGAGCAGAAATAACGAGGACCGAAGACTTTTAATCTACACACAACATAATAACCACCGACAGTAAATTTTATCAAGAAATTTAGATAAACCAAACGAAACTACGACTGGTGGCTCTATCTAGCCACATGTAAATAAAACTTGTGGCTTTAAGTAACAGCATTTAGCGACGACGATTCGTGACTTCATTTAACTTGTGGCTTCGTTTGGCCACACGTAACTACGACTTGTGGCTTTGTTTGGCCACGTGCAACAATGAGTGGCAGCTTCATTTAGTCACATGTATGCACGACTTGTAGCTTTATCAAGCCACTTGCAACCACGACTGGAGGTTTCTTCCAGCCACACGTAATTACGACTTGTGGCTTAGTTTGGCCACATGTAACAACGATCGGTTCCGTCATCTAGCCACATGTTAATACGGTTCGTTGCTTTGTCTGGCCACGTGTAACAACGACTAGTACTCTCATTTGTCCACATGTAACCACGACTGGTGGTTCCATTTAACCACATGTAACTACGACTGGTGGTTTCATTTAGCGACATGTAAATACGACTTTTATATAACCAACTGTAATTACTACTCGTGACTTCATTTAGCCACACGTAACTACGACTTGTGGCTTTGTTTGGCCTCATGCAACAATGAGTGGCAGCTTCATTTAGTCACATATAAGCACGACTTGTAGCTTTATCTAATCACATGCAACCACGACTGGAGGTTTCGTCCAGCCACTTGTAACTGCGACTGGTGGCTGCGTTTAACCACTTGTAGCTGTGACTGATGGACCCGTTGAGCCACTCGAACATAATGATTCTCTTAGCTAAATATTTCGACATTTATATATTTATTTTAGTTTCAAATCGATTTGACGTTGATTGATTAATCGATGTTACAGTGTTTCATTCCAAATGTGTTTTGGATTGATTCGGATGATAATAGGGGTAATTTTAACCTTTGATCTCTCAATTTCAGTCTTTAATTTTAGCGGTCGTTGTTCGCTCCTTATATATCTACGAAAGCCAAATTGCCTCTTGTGTAAATCGCTCTTAACTTGTCGCGTTGTGTAAAGTTAATGGTAATATAATAATAGCGATGGATGGTCGGGTTTAGATTTTCCTTTACATGTAGTATAGTCAGTGGTATTAAAATAATTCTAGTCCGAAACGATCGGTCACAGGATCGATTTAGAAGCCGTCGAAGTCGACGTCTCATAAGCGCCGCGTGCCTCACGAACTGGCATGCGAAAGCTACACGTCTTTTACAATCAAACAATTCGTGTCACTAATTTCAGTAGTTATGGGAATTGTCACTTCACTGTACAATGCAGTCAGGATCTGGATGTTACCAATACAATCAGTGGCGTGCACTGGAGACGGTTAAAAATTCTAAAAAAAATGAGAGACAGAGCCACCGACAAGACAAGTGTCAGTCACAAGTCATGAACGATATTTTTCATGTATTTTATAGACAGTGGTCGTATTCGAGCCACAGGCTTTTAGGATTGGTCAGCGCCTGTTACGTGTGGCGATGTCTGCATACTAGGCCACAGTCGTTAGCCACTGAGCGTTCCCCTCTCGGGAAATAAGCGGCTGGTGGCTGTGGCTGTGACTTGTGGCCGCATCTAACCACTAGCAGGTGCGACTAGTGGTAGTAGTGGCCACTAGTCATCGCCACTAGTAGCCAATATATTTGTTCTGCAGAAATTAATTGAAGTCTAATGTTGTCTTAATTTCTTTATTGTCACTTAACACATTCGATATTTAATTGTAAGTCTATAATTTGAAAAGACAGGTCGCCAGTGTGAATAAAAGTTTAGTCACCCTTAGTGTAACTACGTTATACTTACGTATAATGTAATGGTACTCTTTACGTGGTCGGGGGGTTAAGTGGTTGTTCATTTGCCAACCGTCAAATGTCAGCTTTTGTTGAACAGAATAGCCTGCAATTGAGAGGCATATACTTTTCGAAAAAAAAGCTTGTTAAAAATGTAAGATCAATGCGACATTAGGTATATAGCAGCATGACTATCAATAGATGAAAAGTGGTGGGTATGGTTATAGGAAATTGTCTACAAATTATGTTCTTACTTGTACAGGTAATGGACGATAATAAGCTTCTTTAGTCTCTTTTATTACCCTGGGTGGGCGTGTTTCTTTTATTTCTACATGTGTAATAATGCAATCGTGCCTTCAAATGTACGAATAATATTTCTATGGTGCAGAAGGAATAGCTAATGTAGTAGCAGATGTCATAGATTTAAATTGATTTTCTTGAAAGCTCACAATTGACTGTTGAATTTTTCGTATTTAAATCCAAAGATGGTAAAGATTTCTGGTACGTTATGGTTCTCTTAAAAGCTTGCAGATTAATTTTGAAAGTTTTACATTTCAATTGTCACCAAAAATGGCAAACAGCAGATGCCACACAAAAGCTTCTCCACTTCTTTCTTTCAAGTTTTCCAAAAATTAAAATACGAACTTTTAGTCCAGATTATAGGTCTCAAAATAAAAAGGAATACTTTTGCCATAGATTCTCTTAATTTTTTTTGGTTTTCTAAATTTATTTGAATTTTTAATGAACACTCAGTAGATCGTTCGATGAAGCACACGAGCCCGAAGGTGCATCCACCCAACCGTCTGATCTGTGTTCTGCATCATCAAAGTTGTGGATCATTGTCGCTTTTTCGAATCGAACTAATTTACAGCTTGAATTGAATCTATTGAATCTGTGGGAATGGTCGTTAATGATATCAAAACACGAAACCGATTGCAGTTGTCGTGTTGCAACTTCTGTAACTTTTAGTTGAATGTGTGTGTGTGTTTGGAAGTATTTAAAAGTATAAACGAGTGACTCAAATAGCTTTTAGGACTTTGTGGTTTCAGCTGGGACCTTTTTAGTTAGATACATTTAAGCAGATTAAGGAAATTGATGATAACCTAAACAAGAATAAACATATGTATGGGTATGGGTATCTGTCTGGGTTTTTAACGAAAGCTTATTAGATTAATCTAAAATTGCTTATGATAAACTAGAACGTTTGCTGTTTGGTAAAATTTCGACTCACGAACGCAATATTTTTTAATATATTATATAAATTTAAAATAGCCAACAAGATTCGCAATTCTTTTACAACACGCGCCATATTCCCGAGTTATTGTAAAAACTTGTTGACATTTTCTTGCCTGTCATTACGTTGTATAATAGGTACCTACCTAAGTAAGTAAAGTAGAAGCACACTTTCGATTTCTTCATAAAACCTGCAAACCATATCAGAAAAAGCATAACGAATAATTTGTTATGCTTAATTATTATACTATCTATCTATAAGTTAAAGGTATTTATCTGTTTTGTGCGTTAGTCGCTGCTAAAGATTTTCTTTTTTCAGTTTATAAACCGCCAATTGGTTCTTATTTCGTATAACATGTTGATTATAGAATTATAGACGGATTCGCAATACAATTTATATAAGTTAGATATAATGCAATGAATCCATAACCGAAATTGTGAAAAGCGAAAAATTAATTTTCTGTGTTAGTCTTTATTGTCTGATTGCCCAAATTTGTGAGAAATTATTGAGACATCATATGACCAGCAAAAACTTAAAAATCACGTACCTACCTACCCACCGGCGTAATTGTGACATCTATAGATCTCCGGTTGCTAAAGTGAGTAATGTCTCTATAGTTTTTGCTTAATATCTACATGTAATTGAATCATTTTTGTGGGTTTTTTTTGTACAAAAAAAAAATAACAGAAAGCACCACATCAAGTTACAGTAGTTGTTAGCAAATTCATTCGGTGTATATTGCAAAGAGAAAATTGATTTTGAAATTAAATTAAGAAGTTATTGTTCTTAGAAAGTCTGAGGTTAATAGTTGTCAGCAAAAAAATAAGTGCACATAATAGTAATCATAGTCGAGACTTCGAAGTAAAGTGGTATACCTACCCACGTTTTAAATAAAGGACCGTTTCGAAACAAGATAATAGTTTTAAAATTGTAAATCGTTTATAGTGTTCAAAAGACAAAAATGTTGTTGGGACCTTTCAATAAATCCTACCGACTGACGGTCATAAAATTCTAAAATGACCGTCTAATGCTTTATATAATATGTTGTATTATGTAGAACAGGTAAACTTTATTACCCTGTTGCAAATTTTTACAAATCCTTTGTCATAAAAACGATGCGACCAACCCACATTTGTTTTGGATCCTTGCACTTTCTAAAGGCGGAATCGTGTGTCTCAGGTGAATCATTAAAAAAAAATCTGCTAATAAAACGCTAACAAAATTATTGAAGAATAAAATTTTTCCCTAGTCAATTAACACCAAAAAAAATTGTAAAAGAAATAAGGGATCAAAATATTTATTTTTGGGTTATCGGTGGCGATAACTAGTGGTAGCCAAAAGTCACAGACAAGATTCTTCATGTATTTTGAATGGTTTCAATGGAAATTTAAAGTTTCCTTGGTCGTATTTCAACGACAAGCTGTGGCACGTGGCAGTGGTCTGCGCTCGCAACTTGTGGGTTATACTAGACTACATCCACTACAAGTGGATAGAAAAGTTGATTCAACTTCTGGCTGCTTTTAGCCACTTGTATCTGCGACTGGTGGCTGCCTCTAGCCATTTGTGCCTGCGACTGGTGGCTGCCTCTAGTTACTTGTACCCATGACTGGTGGCTGTTTCTAGCCATTTGTGCCTGCGACTGGTGGCTGCCTCTAGTCACTTGTACCCATTATTGGTGGCTGTTTTTAGCCATTTGTCCCTGCGACTGGTGGCTGCCTCTAGTCACTTGTACCCATGACTGGTGGCTGTTTTTAACCATTTGTGTCTGCGACTAGTGGCTGCCTCTAGTCACTTGTACCCATGACTGGTGGCTGTTTCTAGCCATTTGTGTCTGCGACTAGTGGCCGCCTCTAGTCACTTGTACCCATGACTGGTGGCTGTTTTTAACCATTTGTGTCTGCGACTAGTGGCTGCCTCTAGTCACTTGTACCCATGACTGGTGGCTGTTTCTAGCCATTTGTGCCTGCGACTGGTGGCTGCCTCTAGTCACTTGTACCCATTATTGGTGGCTGTTTTTAGCCATTTGTGCCTGCGACTGGTGGCTGCCTCTAGTTACTTGTTACTACGAGCAATTTGTAGCAACCTGTAACTGGTGGCAGGATTTGACCACATGTAATTTCCACTGGTCGCTGCATCTAGCAACTTACACATACCTAATTGTGACTGGTGGCCACTTGTAACCACAATTGTGGCTGCGCTTAGCCACATATACCTCAATGATTGGTGGTGCATCTAGCCTTGTGGTTAACTGTATTGCGGCTTGGCCTAGCCAGTTGTGGTTGCGTCTTTTTATAGTTCGTCTGAGCTACTGGTAGCAGACATTAGGAGATCGCCATCGATGCTCCACTGTGCAGCAACATATAATTAAATAATATTGTTCCTTAAAAACACTTAACATATCCTAAATTTGTTTGACCACCCTGCTGTATACTATTAGACGAAATATCAGGTGTTTTGTATCAGATGGCAACTGTCATTTAAGTTTTTTTTTTTTAATAATTGGTAGATGAACTTTGCACTCCCCTAGAATGTTTATTAGTGTTCTTTATTGCTACATCTCGCATCGTCTTCATGGTAATCGTATTTATAAGAATTGTGGCCATAATAAGGTGTAGTGAAACGGTGGTATTTTTTCTCTCGTCTGAAATAATTTTTAGCGTTTGCGACGGCGCGTTTGGCGGCATCTCGTTTTATCCCAAGTCGCGTATTAGAGTCGCCGACAAAGCGGCTAAAGTGTTTCTAATAATGTCGATTAATAGGTCCGCGGATACTCATAAAGATTATATAAACCAGCTCTCTTGGCCGAGAATAAATCTCTGGGGCATAAAACTCCCCCACCTTCCTGCCTCCGTCTTTTTCTTCCTCCAGTTTTAGACTGAACCGTTTCTCTCCTTTTGACGTCGCTCCGCGTCGAGTAAAATAATGAAGATGATGCCCACCACCGTCGCCGTATTGCCATAACCACGTTCAGATTGCCTAATGAGTGTTGTGGTTTTCAGTTCTGCTGGAATGGGTGCTTTCTGATTGTTCTTGGCCCGACAATGTGCAACTACATTGTTAACTGATTCCCCCAGTCATTTCTTCGCTATAATGCACCAGTAAATAATAAAAATTTTGTAGCACAGTTGACCCACATGCTGAGGGTTGAGAACTCTACACCAATATACTGTATATCTATGGGTCTTAATAGATACTAATGTCTCAAATAAATGGAACGTTGATTTGATTTTAATCCATCATCAGTTTTTCACAAGAAAATGGAAGCATTTCCTCTCAAGTTTCGACGTTATCTTCGATCTTGCGTGTGGAACGACGTGGTTCGATTATTATTTTTTTCTTTTTGTCACAAATTCGTCATCTTTCTCTACGTTCTGTTTCTCAAATGTTATGTGTCCTTTTCCACTCGAAGGGATTTATTTATTTTGTCCTGAAATATGCTCAGGGTTGGAAGAAGTCAGCCGCCTTGTAACAACGAGAATGGATTGTCGCATGGCGATTTTTATTTGATTTACTAACGCAAGTGATTTGGTGCTCGAAGGTGTTATTAACATTATGGAATAGTGAATTTTGTAATTAATCATGGCACATTACCATTGTACCTGACAATAACGAGTGTTAGGTGACTTTTTGTACGGTTCCAACACGAAACATCTAATAAGGGTTGGGTTACTACAACTGGGATTTATGAGATGGATCATTACTCATAATTAGTTGGGCAGAATTTAATTATAATTAATAAATAAATAATTGCGGTTATTTTAATAAATTTTACAATTTCACTAAAGTCATGTTAACGTTCAGGTGCCTATTAGGCAATTTTTGTGTAAATTAAAGAGAACCGCTAGACAACACCCTACATTTCCAATTAACCTAAAACCACGGATCCCCATTTTCCTTTATAATTAACCGCACACATGAGATGATTAATGATAGAAAGATAGATGCCGAGATAGTGCCATGCCGTTAAAGAACAATTTTTGCAAAACAAGGTGTTAGTGTAGAGATAATTATTCCGGATTTCCACAACAAATTTTATTTACTTGGTAATTAAAGGCAATACACACAGGGAGTTTTCCATTAATTTTCTTGACGCAACTCCTGTGCTTTTTAATAATAGATACCATGCGTACATACTCACCATCTTTTATACTTTCTTATATCTCGCAGTAATCTGAACAAAAGAAATATTAATTTAATCAAGAACAATTAGTGTGTCGGAAACAATTTCTCACAGCAGCGCGGCAATTGTCTGCCTCATCGACATGAAAAATGGCACGCTTGGACCTCGTTCCGGGATAACAATGGAACGCCGAAACAAAAGACCTAGTTCGTTAATAAGCGGCAAATTTGAAAAGTTGACTGTGACAGATAAATCGCTTGTAGGACGTTTAAATTTTAAGAACCGGAGGCATTTCGACACGTGAGAAAATACATCGGATTTGACGAATTACCCAATTAAGACGACCTTAATTGTACCTATCACTTAAAAAAAAAACAATTAGGTCTCATCATAAAGTAAGCGACAGCCGCGCTTCATTAGCGCTGGCGAGTTGCAGCTAGTTTTAATTTTTAAGTAAAGTATTTTTATAAAAACAAACGCCTATTTGAAATAGGCTGATAAGTAACATATAGAAATACAAAAATGACTATAGTCATTCCGAAGATACTACGTAGACATAGTACAAATTACATCTTGTTTACAGACATTAACTGGGCTTTGGTTGTTTACTCGCGTCCAAAGTTATAACCATCACAGATACACAAGCGGGTTGCAACGCCGTGATCGTCGCTGTAGATAAAAATGGTTGCAAACCGTAATTTATTTAATGTAATAGCACGTGTAAACCGCAGGATGGGTTTCTCCATCTGCGGATGTAAGAGAACCGACTCCTAATTATAATCGTAATAAAAACGGCCGGTAGCAGTCGCCCTGTAATTTGCCATGTTTCGATTTCAACGCAGTCTGGATGCCCGCGATTGATTGCAACCACCACACATAGAGAAGACTGTGACGACGATGCCATGGTCCAATATTGGTCACGTACATATGGCTGCCGATCACGGTAGCTCTCATCTTATACCCACTTATCACAACTACATTCGGCTTTTTTCTGTGAGAAACTCATTTGACAAGAAAGGGTGCACAACAATTCCAAGAACCGCTGGACATGCACCAACTGAGGAAATTTCCTTCAAAACGCTACCAACTGAGGCCTATTTACAGTTGACAGATAATATCAACTGAGACGACATAATTGCTGCCAACTGAGGCGGTCTTACTGCTAAAAGGTACTACCAACTGAGGCAATCTTACAGCTTATGTGGTAAAACCAACTAAGGCCATCCTGCTGCTGATAGTTGCTTGAAACTGAGACGGCCTTACTGCTGACCAAGTACTACTAACTGAGCGGTATTCTGCTAGAAGCTACTACCAACTGAGGCTGTCTTACTGCTGTTAACAGGTGCTCCCAACTGAGTCGGACTTACTATTTTAAGGTGCTATCAACTGGGGGATCTTACTGATAACAGGTACGACCAACTGAGGCGGCCTTATTGCTAATAGGTACTACCAACTGAGGCAATCATACAGCAAATACGGTAGAACCAACTTAAGCGATCCTACTGCTAACAGTTGCTCACAACAGGAGCTCACAACTAAGACGAACTTACTACTATAAGGTGCTACCAACTGAGGCAGTTTTACTTCTGACAGGTACCACGAACTGATTCGGTCTTACAACCAACTGAGGCTGTATTACTGCTGTTAACGGATGCTCCAACTGAGACGATCTTACTACTATCAGGTGCTACCAACTGAGGCGGTTTTACTGCTAACAGGTACCACCAACTGAGGCACACGTATGAATCGCTTTCCAAAGTGGAAGGATTTTCAGATGACCATAAAATATCAGCGACATTGTGACTGATACTATTTTGTGGATGCTGCCAAACAAATTGTGACCAAATTCAAACTGCAAGAGGCGCAAGGACTTAACGTCTCATAACACGATCCAAGTGTGCCTTGTCATATCTTTGTGGGTATATTTATTCACATAGGAAAAAAAAAAAAGGATGAAGACACGCGTAAAACGTATTATTTACCCGAAGGAACCTGCCGGGCCACTTCTTGATACCCAGCAGCCAGCAACGACGCATCAATTAGAAGGCATGAGAGGGTGTCGTAAACTGTTGAGCAAACATGGCTACCGCATTAGGGACTGTTTTATGTTTGGTGCTTCTTATCTTCATCAAATAGGGACCCGCCTTGTCGGCCTGCGACCTAACAGATACAGGTCGCGATAGTGCCTTTATGCTTACATTAACAAAGCGGATAGGCACACTAGACATGTACGGATACAGATGTGTGTATGTAAGTGTGTGTATTCGGGGTTTACGTATGTATCTAGTAATACACATGTACACGTCGCTCACCTGTTCAACGTTAATGAGAAGCAGTACCGACTCAATTAACACCCGGTGACACTCGAGCTACTTCGCTTATTGGTCTACATATAGGTACAAGAATGTTCATGTTGTGTTGTGCTTTTTTATCGAGTTTATAAGAAGCTTCAAACTGCATAGATGGAACATGTCTTTTGTGGAAAACTCAATTTTACTCCCTTAAGGGTTAAATTCTCAAAATTCTCTTTTTTTATGAATTCTGTTACTGTTTCTATTTAGGGGATCTGGAATTATCTTAGCATAGGCGTATTTATTAAGTTGATCAACTCAATTCCACCCCTTGGGGGGTTAAATTTTCAAAAATCCTTTATTGGTGCTCATCTATGTTGTATAAGGAGTCTCTGTGCTAAATTTCAAGTCTCTAGATACAAGGGTTTATACTTTCGTAGATACAAACGATTCGGGTTCGTGGCTTAACTCACTGTTGATGTCTCCATGGTTTTTTAAAAATAATAGAAAATCTAACCACTTTACAAAAGTTTTTTTCAAATAAAAGTCATTCTATCATGCAACAGCTGTTCAACGATGCAAGCGGCAAGTCTCTATCTTGCATATTAACTGACCTCTGACCCCAAAACTGATTAATCTAAACGACTTTAAAAAAAATTCTTTAACAAAATGATATCAGCTACACAGTTCAATGTTGTACTCTCTTTTTCTTTCTCTATAGGCATATAGGGACTGAGCTGGGCAAAATCAGTTAAAAAAGAAGCTGTGACGGTAGCTTGTGGTGTTTCATTTATCCGTTTTAGTTTTGCTTGTTGAAAAAAATCAACATTTTCTATGATATCACAACATATTTACAATGTCTGAAATTTTGAAACACAATTAACCCCCAGAAACGTTTTCTATGACGAATCTGTGAGTGACTTCCACGAAAATTTTTAAGATTCTAGAATTATCTTAGAATAGGGCTGTATGTTAACCGTTTAGGGGTTGAATTTTCAAAAATCCTTTCTTGGCGCTCGTTTACATTGTATAATAAGTCTCCGTGTTTAATTTCATGTCTCTAGGTAAAAGGGTTTCGGCTGCTTTATTCCATTTAACATGTAAACGATTCAGGTTCGTGACTTGAATCGCTGTTGATATCTCCATAGTTTTTTTTTTAATAACAGAAAATCCATGCACTTTTGAAAATTTTGTTTCAAATAAAAGTCATTTTATCATCCAAGAGCTATTCAATGATGCAAGCGGCAAATCTCTACCTTACATCTTAACTAACCTTTGACTCTAAAACATTTTTTAAAAATGTTCTGTAACAAAATGATAACAGCATCGAAGTTTATAGGTGTCTTTGGAATAAAATGACCTCTGTAATGACTTTTTGTATCTATAGTATTCAGCTGCTATTGATTTTGTGGGCACCTCGAGTATTTTTTTAATCATTTAGCCGTCAGCGACGTGGAGTGCGTGGCGCCTAAATACCAGAGTACGCCGTCCTTAGACATGTCTGTCTGTCGTTACCGTCAGGACATTTTGTTATTATTAAAAAGCAGGTGTTTGTAGCAAGGATGTCGCGTCATCACGGTGCTACCGCATCGTGTCGTTATTACGTGGATATAGAGGATTGTTTGCCTCCTCGCGCGGCGTTCAATGAAAAAATAAATGAAAATAAAACAGAAGAGGGAAATCGATTAAGGAGGAAACAAACAGTCGATGATTACGGGTTGGTTGTACACGCGGCATGCTAGATCTGACGTGGCAGTTTCTTACTAATTACCTTCGTTAATTAACCTTGTTCGAAATATAACCCTTTACGAGAAGATTGATTACTCCTGCCTTGTGAACTGGTAAAGGTGTTTTCAGTGGAACGGAATAAATCGACTAACACGAATCCCAGGCGCTCCCTTTTTTTCCTGTTTTTAATTCAAAATAACTGCTCAACTTTATAATTATTATTTATTTATTTTTCTTAATCATTTACATCTATCTCTTCTGTGCGGATGTGTAGAATTAATATTGCCATTTATTTATTAACCCCCTTTTTGTTATGGAAAAATCGACCCACTCTTCACACTCATTCGTGAATTGATTAGCCGTGAAATTCACAACTGTCGAACAGAGAATTCGGATTGAAGTTTAAAATCTCTACAAACACATTTTTTAATGGTCGTTTATTTCAACAATAGGCCGAATTTGGATCCACAAAGCTTTACAAAATTGTTTAAAGAATAGATAGTTGTATGGGCAGGCTTTCGCACACCATTTGGTAAACGTCTCGTAAAGATTCAATAAAATAAGATCATGAAATTGACCTTCGGCATCGAACGCGACAAAAGGTAGACGTAGTCACAGACAATTTCTTACGGATGGTTTTGTGCGCTTTATAAATAATCGAGTCGTTTGTTTAATCGATACATAAGTGTGCATCGATCTACAAAATCAAGGTCTTTTGTTATTTTTTTTTCGGTACTTAATTTTGTACCTAATTGATTTTTATCATTTTACTTCACTTTAGTGTTTATTTGGACGTCGTTTTGTACACCAAAGTGTGATTATCTTTGTGTAGTCAACACGATTGATGTCGGTTAGCTGTTATGTAAGATTTGGACAATATACGATAATATAAAGGGACGAACGTGGTGATTTACAAGTCCGCAGTGCCCCACGTCCAATATGTCACCATTACGTCGACATGTAACTTAATCTGGATTACGGGTTATTTGTTTGTTTGGCTGCGTTTTATTGCTTCACTGATCACCGCAGTTCGTCTAAATTAAGCGACACAATCGACAGCCTCAGACTACCTACTACCTACTCTACACAAATAATCGGCTACCTATTAGGTATACTAATCGTAAAAGTCATTCTAAAAGTTTTTCGTTCTTGTAAACTGAACGATACCTTTATTTCTATCGCATAACTTCACATTTTTTAGTTTCCAAATTGTCGATTTTACTAACTCAGAGATCCCATAGAATACTTTCCATTTGAAAGGGTATAGTTGTCTTAGAAGAGAATGTTTTCCAAAAAGAAAATTTTCAAAATATATGTTCCTACATTCCATAATTTTCTGGCAATACTTAGACGATTTTTGTTTTTCCATTTTTAAGGCTTTGGACCTTTTGAGTTTGTTAAATAGAAAGTTTTAATTTGAAAAGGGAGCTTTACAGAAAGGAGAGATCTTCCATGAGCAAATTTTCAGAATACTTTTAGGAAATAGATTTTATGGTGTTGTTTACTAATTAAAATGAGCTTTATTAATTAAAAGGGCTTTCAAAATAAGTTTCTATTTATAATTGATGATGGGTGGTCATCCAAAAGGGCTCATTCTAAGAAGAGAAAATTTTCTGAGGGTTTGTAGTGCTTATTAACTACAGGGGCATCTAAAATAGTTTCCATTTGAAAAGGGGTAGTCTTCCAGAAGGGAATTTTCTGAGAGGAGAAGCTTTTATAAAGATTAATCCTCAAAATATTCTCACGAAATAGAAGCGTTTACCTACTAATTTAAGGGACATTTAAAATAGTTTCCACTTTAATGAGAAAATCCTCTAAAAAGAAACGTTTTAAATAGGGAAGATCTTTTAAGGGTTAATGTTCAGAATACTGTAAAGAAGTATATGTTATGGTGTTTGGTAGCTGAAATGGCATTTAAAACAGTTTTTCTATGAAAGGGATGGTCTTCCAAACGTGAACTTTCTAAGGGAGGAAGCTCTTTTGATGGTTAGTCATCAAATAATTTTAAAAAAGTAGATGCTATGACGTTTACTAACTGAAAGGGAATTTAAATAAATAAGTAAATGGTCACTGGTCTTTTAAAAGGGCGCAATCTAAGAAGAGAAGATTTTTTGAGGATTTATGGTACTGAATAACTATAGCGGCATCTAAAATAGTTTCCATTTGAAAAGGAGTAGTCTTCCAAAGGGGAATTTTCTAAGAGAAGAAGCATTTCTAACAATTAATCCTCAAAATATTCAGGAAATACATAGATGCTGTGGTCCTCCAAAAAGGGACATTTTTATTATGTTATCTTTTCTACAATTAGTTACCTATATTAATTAATTTTTACTGCAAATAGTGTGTTTTGTATTTTTTTTTTGTGGATTTTTATACCTATACCTAACTTTTGCGGAATTTATCAATTTACAATTGGCCGTTTTGGATTGAGAACGAAGCCGAAATGTTAGAGAGTGTATTTACCTCGTCCTGGTCGGATCTGTGTACCAAAGTCGTAGATACTAATTGGACATGTCCATTAGTCTCGCCTAATAAAAATAAAATAGCTCTGGTTCGATTGACACCTTCGCACAGCTTCAAACAACGAATTTGTAAGAAGCGCAGGAACTGAAGTGGAACAGTTCAAAATGATGTTATATCCTTCACGCAATTACCTCATCTAGCGTCTAGTTAGATGACCGGCGTCGAATTAAGAGAACTAATTACTTTTAAAATCTTGGGAATTTTGCTATAAACCGCAACATTTAGCGCTTCTTATTAAACGAAATCAATATTATCTACGTATAGTACCAAAACTCGATTTTTGTTTGTTTATTAATTAATTATTTTCACCTGACAACATTAATAATTTCAACATTTTGTCTGATAGACTTTTACGCATCAAAATTAAGACAAAAAAGAAGCTGCGAGCACGTTTACTTAAGATTTTCATGCTTTTGAACGCATTAAATATTGTGGAATAATCTCAAACGATTTCTTCTTATGTAGCTACTTTTGAGACGACGCAATATCGGTTAATCTTGTTAGATAGATGGTAATTGCGAAATGTGTACCTACCTACCTATTTGTTCGCCTAATAACCTTTCCGAAAATTTTTACGTAAATTGATGTTAAAAACTCGATCTTACAAAATAACGAAACCGCGCCCAATAAATCTACAATAAAAAGTGCAAAGATGGGCACAATATCTATCGAATATTGCAGAAGGCCTGAACGACAAAACCAGGTCACGGATTGTATTCGAAAGACAATGGGTTTGTCTTAGTTATTGTTATTGTTTGTTTGAAGAGCGTGGCTCATCTTCGAAGTGTTAAGTAAAAGGAAAAGCCTAAAAATTCGTGAATATGTACACCTAAGTGTCTATTTTACAATCGTATCTATGAAATCGCGAATTAAGGATGAAACGTGCTGAGAATGGACGTAATTCGAAATTGTTTACCTTGGGCACGCAACTTAATGTTGTTATACTCGGCTGTTAGGCCGTTAAAATAAAAGTAGAACGTTTAGAAATTGCCAAAACAGAGCACTTTTTGTTGTCTGCTGTTAATATAGGTACATATAGGTATCATCTACTCTACTAATTGTAAGAAAAATGTTTCGAATGTCTCGAAGAGGACTAAAATATTCCCTGAAGTTGAGTAGAACATGAGGAAATTTGACTCATTTCCGTATGGCGTTCCCTGAGAAATTCAATTTCCATTTTCAAAAAAAAAAAAAAAAGTGACCTAAGGCGATTTTCTAACTTTGCCACCTTCATAAATCGATGGGAAGGCTTTGAATTTATGATGAAACAATTTTAGGCATAAGTGCTGAAAGTGTCGAAAGGGTTGAAGAAAATCCTAAAGGACTCATATAAAGAACTGCTAATAAAAACAAAAGATCATTTCACGAAGAATTCCTTAACTTTTTCCATCAACTTTCCCACAGTTAAAATGTTCTTTCGTTATTTCGAATTATTTTAAGAGTCCTTTATGGTGAAAACTTTCATCCCTTTACTGGGCAGCTGTTAGAAAATCACGGAAATGTTTCAATTTTCTTCACATCTTTAAAATATTATTTCAACCCTTTCGACACTTTCAATACTTATGCCTAAAATTGTTTCATCGTAAATTCAATACCTTCCCATCGATTTATGAAGGTGGCACAAATTAGAAAATCGTTTTAGGTAAATGGAAATTAAATTTCCCGGGGAACGCCATACGAGAATGAGTCAAATTTTCGCATGTTCTACTCAACTTTAGGATATATTTCGAGGCATAACTTAGAAAATCGTTGACCTAAATCTGTTAGTATCTCCAGGTCTAATAATAACGACCAGATAACAGACATTGTAAGCTGATGATTATTGAGATCCTGATGGGGAATACAACATGGAACTCTTTTTCTTTTCTGACAAGGATTCAAAAACATCTGTCTATCCTGTTTTGGTCCTTGCTAGAACCCCAATAGAAAAACCTCATAATTATATTGTATAGGTACTTTCAATTATTGTAAAGTTATGGCATATACGTATGACATATCCTAAAGTTTTTCCTGTACCAAGACATGTCTTTATACATAAATGACATACACTTGGTATCATAAGAATTTCTATTTGACCAGAATTTTTATGTTTACTATTTTGAAATGTCTTTCAATGTGAGGATTAGGTGATGAGAAAACTTTTAAGAAGACATTGAATTCTATAAAATAACCTTTGACACATTGAATAGTAAGCCATACAGCATGGTATAGTTTTAGGTGTCCTGTTAAGTTCATTTGGTGTCGTATGTCCTGAGTGGACAAGTTTGGAATCCCTGCGGCAAATAACGCGACTAAAATGTCAAAATACGACTTGCCCAGAATGAAATATGTCGCTCGTAAGTCGAGATTACTACTTTGTAAGCTTCTTACGTACCTACCGTCTCTGCTTCCAAATACTTGGGGGACGCCTGTAAACTCTATTTAGTGTCAGGAACCGCTGTTTCTCTTGCCTTTTGACTCGTTCCTTTTTCACTTTCTCCTCTCGTACACCGAGGAATGCTACACTTAAAACTGGCGTGATTTATTTAAACGACGCACTAAAATATAAACAATTTCTTCTGGCTCATGCCCGTTACTTATCATATAAATGATATTTATCACAAGATTTTTTTTCTGGTACATATACGCTGCTGTACCATGTAATTTTAAATATATTGTTTATGATACAAAATATACGAGAAGGACCTTCTCAATTCAATAAAACACTGAAAAAATTATTAATTGGTAGCTAATTTAATTGAAATCCTAAATTATTCCGCGATTCATATCCAATTATTTCGATGAACGAAATTTTCAATTTGATCATCAAACAAAGCTCCATTATCGAGAGCTTTTGAACGATGCCACTATACGTTAAAGCTCAATGACAAAGCGGTCGGATGGATTTGGTGAAGAGGATGTATTGTTGATATTACCGGCAACGCCAACCAATTAAGCCTAATTACAGAGCGGCAACTGCCACCTGGTTAGAGGCGCGGTTGACGCTTGCCCTCTTCTTTGGGAGCGGCGCAAGGATCAAGAGAAACAGAGACAGATAAAAATGCAAGTAGAATAAAATGGAAACTTTGTCAGGATTGAAAAACTCAGCTCTTACGTTTTTGAAAAAAAAAAATTGCAGAGAAATCCTGAAATTTTTAGTTGCAAAGAAGCAACATTTTGCAACTAAACTGTTGCTCAATTAAAAATTACAAATGGTCCTTAATCACAGTATTTTTTTTATGTTAATTAAAAGTAATTTAAATAAGTTTTCGTTTTTCTATCGATTAAGTTTCATTTGAAAATTGTATTTCCTCTATTAAGGCATTGGTTGCGCCTTTAGGAAACAAAAAAATAGGTATGTTAGGTAATTATAGCCTTAACATGTTGGAAAATGAATGAACATTCGAACATGGTCTTTTAGAGTAATCCGTCTCATTGTTTCATTTAACACGAGAGAAAAAAAGTCTGTAATCAGGAGAACATTGCGTGTGGGCTCCTTAACCACGATAATTGCGAACGAGAGTGGAGAATAGTGAGCCTTGAAGTCAGGTATACATACATACGCAATATATATGTATATGTGTATATACCTATAGAGGTAGGTACCGGTACCTACCTATCCAGAACCCTATAAGCTTCCAGTTCTAACTGAATCCTGTGAGATTGTTAATTAAGATGTCTGCACAATTCCTTTGTAAAAGCGGTACCGTTTTTACCGTCAATTGATGCGTGGACGTTGAAGAATGCAACGAGCATTGTTGGATACAATTGTTTGGTAACTCGCGCCGAACCGACTTCAAATTTGCTTGTATATCAGCTAATTACAAGGCGATGTAAATTTTACGGGAAAATCGGTAGATATGCTTGTTTGTTGACCAATGCAATCGATAATTATGAACAATCACCTATAAGAAACGTAACGATGTATCGATATTTAGTACCTATTACCAATTGGTCGATAAATTGTGTACGATCGGTCTGTACCTTTCACAATATCGTACTGGAACTTTAATTAGAAGTTTTGTACTAATGAAACTCCAACTCAATTAAAAAGACGTAAATTTTGCTTTATGTATCGTCATTAAAAGCGAATCCAAAATCGGGTATCGACTCGTAAAGGAACTGCAACTGAACTCAGCTCACCTATAATTGCAATTCAACTCATATTAGTAATATGCTATTAGTTATATAAAGATACCTTCAACGAGTGTTGTAACTTAGCTGGAAATCATGATGCAACTCGTCTAAAAAATCTGTACAATTTTGGCTCTCAGTTAGACAAAATTTACCTCAAAATCTTGCTGTAACTCAGCTGCAAATCTCAACGCAACTCAGCTAATAATCTCGTATAAATTCGGCTGTCAAATAATAACTAGAATTTATTTCCAAATCGTATTGAAACTCAGCTAGAAATCATGATGCGAATCAGCTAAAACATTCGACAAAATGCATCTTAAAATCTTATTGTAGCTCAGCTGGAAATAATGACGTAACTCAGCTACAAATTTAGCTGTCAGTCAGTTAAAGCTTATCTCCAAATTTTGTTGCAATTTAGTTAGAAATCATGATGCAACTTAGCTGAAAATACAAATTGAACTGTCAGTTGGAACAAATTTACTTCAAAATCTTATTGTAGCTCAACTGCAAATCACAACGCAACTCAGTTAAAATTCTCGTATAAATTCGGCTGTCAAATAATAACCAGAATTTATCTCCAAATCGTATTGGAACTCAGCTAGAAATCATGATGCAAATCAGCTAAAACTTTCGACAAAATATATCTTAAAATCATGTTGCAGCTCAGCTGGAATCATTACGTATCTCAGCTACAAATTTAGCTGTCAGTCAGTTAAAATTGATCTCCAAATTTTGTTGCAATTCAGTTAGAAATCATGATGCAGCTTGTACATATTTGGCTGTTGGGTAGACAAAATTTAGCTCAAAATCTTGTAGCTTAGCTGGAATCATTTCGTAACTCAGCTACAAATTTAGCTGTCAGTCAGTTAAAGCTTATCGCCAAATTTTGTTGCAATTTAGTTAGAAATCATGATGCAACTTAGCTGAAAATACAAATTGAACTGTCAGTTGGAAAAAAATTACTTGAAAATCTTATTGTAGCTCAGCTGCAAATCACAACGCAACTCAGTTAAAATTCTCATAAATTCGGCTGTCAAATAATAACTAGAATTTATTTCTAAATCATATTGAAACTCAGCTAGAAATCATGATGCAAATCAGGTAAAACTTTCGACAAAATGTATCTTAAAATCTTGTTGTAGCTCAGCTGGAAATCATGACGTAATTCAGCTGGAAATTTGGCTGTCAGTTAGTTAATAATTATCTCCAAATTTTGTTGCAATTTAGTTAAAAATCATGACGCAACTCATCTAAACAATTCGTACAATTTTTGCTCTCAGTTAAACAAAATTTACCTCAAAATCTTTAGTTGAGCTGGAAATCATGATGTAGCTCAGCTACAAATTTGGCTGTCACTCAGTTAGAAATCATGATGTTACTCGTACAAATTTGGCTGTTGGTTAGACAAAATTTACCTCAAAATCTTGCTGTAGCTCAGCTGCAAATCACAACGCAACTCAGCTAAAATTGTCGTATAAATTCGACTGTCAAATAATAACTAGAATTTAATTCCAAATCGTATTGAAACTCAGCTAGAAATCGTGATGCAAATCAGCTAAAACTTTCGACAAAATATATCTTAAAATCTTGTTGCAGCTCAGCTCGAAATCATGTCGTAACTCAGCTGGAAATTTGGCTGTCAGTCAGTTAAAGCTTATCTCTAAATCTTGTTGCAATTCAGTTAGAAATCATGATGCAACTCGTACAAATTTGGCTGTCACTTGTAGATCAGCTGGAAAATCATTATTAATTACAAAAAAAAAAAAACAGTTAAAAATAATGTTGCAACTTAGCCGTTAATATCATGCTGCAGTTCAGCTGCAAGTTTATTATAAACTTAGTTTAAATTGGTTAAAAGCCAACTGTATCAAATCGTATCATAATTTTACTGAAGCTCAGCTTTAAACGAATGGAACAATTAATACATTTTTCGTTTAATAAATTAAATTAAAATCCTTTTGTGTCAGTTGGTAGAATTTTTAATCGAACGCAATATCCCTAAAGCCTAATGGCTCCAATTTCCTGCCAGTAACGGCCTCACCCCGGTATTATTTATCTCCCACGAAGAAGGCGACAGTAAATATCACCTCTGATACCCAATCGTATTAATCACGGGGTGCGATGTCATAATTAATAAAGCAAAACTCGAAATGACTTCCGGTCGAACTCAATTTCTACATACAAACGATTTTATTAGCCGCCAGTTGGTGAAAAGCACAATACGACAAACACCCCTTGATGTCTCTGTTAAATGTATTACTGTCATTACGGGGTTGATGAGATAGTTTTATTATTATTATTTTTTTTTTTTCAAGCGTTGCTGCTTTATATTTATAAATAACGTACCTAAGGGTCATAAAATAACCAAGTTCAAAGAAGGTGAAAATGTAATTAAAGATCTATTAATGAGATGAGCTTCAGCGGGGGATGTGAAGTTTCTATCAACTGAGGATGAGCTTTATCAGACAACAACATCATGGAAAGTGATGATATGTTATTAACAACTGTGCTTCAGTTGAGGCCAATGATTTATTTTCTTGTTAAGTTACTGGAGACGAGCTTTCATGTGTGTTAATGCTTTAATTAATTAATTAATTTTAATTTTCTTTTCTGTCTACTTGAGGTTGGTTCATTTTAAAATTGCGAAGATTCTAATTTTTTTGCAACAGAGCTGTCTGGTATAGGTATAGGTGTGTGGTAGTTGTGATTATATATCTGTCAGCCTGTTCTTAACCGCAGCTTTGGTGGTGGGTAATAAGAGAAACATAATGCAGACTGTGGGCTAGTAGAGATTAGCAGGTACTATTATTCTATTTAGCGGAAATGGCATTTGTTGGGCTCGTTTCTTTGTGCAAAGAAGCCAATTACAAAAATAACACGTCTATCCTTTGGCGTCCGCGTGCACCACATACAAAAAGCAACTACTTGGCGTCAATTTTGACGTCAAAAATTATCTGTTTGGTATATAATAAGTGCAGCTGCAATTTTTTTACATAAATAGTTGGGTTTTATTTCTCCTTTTGGTAATTAAAATTACGACTACTATCACTATCATAAGTGGATCAGGAAGATGATACGTATCCAGCAATTTTTTTACAAAATTCATAGAGAATTCACTTGCAACCAAACGGTTACTTATAGGGCGAGAATGTGAAAAAAGGCACATCTATGTGACTTTTCGAAGAAGTTTAATGATGACCATTTGAAATTGTTTGAACATTAATACTTAGATAAGACTATTCAGTAGCAGTAGGTCTCATTGCATCCAAACTAAAAATTGCAGATAGTTGCTAATAGTCCTTACAAGATCTGGTTGATTTTTTTTAAATTGGTCATTAGTTTGGGAGTATCTCTATGGTTTGTAAACTGCTTCCTCACAGATTAACTCCGGGTTTTGATCACTTTTAAGTTTTTTTTAGTTAAGTGTTTAATTAATAATTGTATATAATTAAACTGTTAGTGTTCCAAATCAAAAGACGTTTCTATGTCGATTGTCATTTCTTTTGTAATATTTTTTTGGATCTGTTATATGATTAAATCAGCACCATCATCATCGTCATTTTATTGGACAATGATAAGTAATAAAATAATAATAATCAGCTAACGCCTCCGCTGAATGGCTTGTTTGTATCATGGACATGCAAACGGTGCGAACAGGGTCTTGAGTTGTGACTAAACAGCGTACAGTTGGGACAATAGGAGTAGCCGCCAGGGAGGAAATGGGGGCCCTTTCGGCACTAACACTTTGAGCCTAAACCGACGCGCTTTTTTTGAATGCCATTATGCTTTTAAAGAGATCGAAATTGATTTCTTTACAGTCCTCCAAGTCTTCGTTCTACCGCAAAGGCGAATGTGAATTCCGATCTCTATTTTATTCTTAGTATTTTGTAGTTTCTCTTTTACAAAAGTTTTGGAAACTCGTTATGGCTTTAATTGTACAATTTTGGTTTCGTAATCTTCCAAAATTCGCCCCCTTTTACCTTTTTTTGTAAGTAGGAGCATCTTCATTTTGCAGATTCATATCTACATTTCCTATATGTCAGGAAATCCCGTAAATTTGTATTTCCCAGTGATTGTAAATGAGGGAAAATAACCATGCTCTAGTCAGAAACTTTAACCCAGACTATAGAAGCATTTTCTTTCAGGCCCGGTACGTTAAAAGTCGAAGACAAATCTTACTTTTTCACTATTGATTATCTGATCGGAAATCAATGATAAAATGGTACACAGTTTCTCCTCATTAGGTCAATAGATACAGTTTTTAAATGGAAACAAAAAAAAAAACGGAGTGTTCGTCTTGGCTGTCGTGGAATTAACCTGAGACCATCGAGACCAAATTGAGACGTGAAGAACAGAAATGATGACGATGCCTTTCGTTCCAATGACCGAGTCTGATCTCCTGAATGATGGAATTACATTTTGGTGGACTTTTGTGCGTTGCGAACAAAAACCGCGGCTGCCCTTGCCTTCCACGATCGTTAATAAAACGTTTAATGAGGTTTTTGAAAAAAAAAAAAGACCATCGAACGCATACAACAACTATAGAGATGTATGTGTATACCAGGTGGTCTATTACCCTACTACCCATTGTATATGGAAGTACAACAGTATTTAAGGTAGATTAATCTTTCACATCATGCCAACAGAGAGAAGTTTTGATTAAAATTTCGGATTTTAATTAATATTATGCGATTTTTGTCACCTTGTACCTATTGGACGTCACGTTGTAGATTTTGGCCTCGTAGTATGACGCAGTTAACGGTGACGTTTGAAGTTTTTTGTCTAATAAAATTTTGAACAACGGTACTCTAACAAGCATTGAGAAAATCGTGTTCCTATTTAATTTATTTTTAAGTTTTTTACCCATCTACGAAGTATCAACTTGTTAGTTAATGACCTTGCTCAACTAACTACAGACGTAAATGAATAACAAATCATTAAACAAGAAATAACAATTTATTTTACGTTAATAGTATAAGAGTACATAGATTTGTTGATTTGCTATAAAACTTGGAGAACACAATTTCGGTGGATGGAAATTTCTTGGATAGGGATAGAACAGTGGCAAATTCAAATCTGATTCCAGGACCAAAAAACCAATATTCGATAATTAGAAAACCCTGGACCCACCCCATTAATGTTTTTTAAAAATAATTTTATGTTGTCATGTAAAATAATCCTGAAAATTGGCTTGAGGAAAATTTGATTGACAATATCGTGGTAATTTTAAAAATAAACTCATTGGTTTCTCTGCTTCGAAATGAGAGGTAATTGTGGCGCCATTAACAGGGCTTTTAAATCCATTCTCAGTCCTCTGTCATCGCTTTAGATGGTGCCTTTTGAGACTAATCCGGAATTCAATACTCAAATTTGTCAGTCATCGTACGAAAAAGCGATGCGCCTCGAGAGAATTGCCATCTCTTCTCTCGAACCCGGAAATGGGGATGAATCGTCCCCATTCGCTGACAGTGGTGGTGACACTGTCGGGACCTGAATACCGTTCAACTGTCACCAAGTCATTAACCAACCGCGCATCTGCCTCCTCGCTTTTAGTATCTAATGAATTCAAACTAACGTCGTCTTCAGAAATCAACATTATAATAAATTGTAGAAAGGCAATTTGAAAATGTAATTAACACGTTAAAACTGACGAGTAACGACTTATTTTATTATTAATTAAAACAGTAGAAACAAAAAATATAAATTACACAAATAACTTTTTTATTTTGAGTGATATTTTCAAAATTTTAAAATAAAATACTTAATAGGGTAGTGTAAGATGAACGGACGTAAGGACCACCTACAGTGTGTGACAAAATCCAGAGAAACAGAAAGACAAATGTCCAAAATTGATTTATTTTGTTTTCATAAGTTTGTGGTCGTCGAGGGTGATATGGGAGGGGTTCTTCCAGTGTTTAGGAAGTAGTTATCTGTTCCATCTCGTATCGATCCGGCAATTTGTCTTTTCGCAGTGGCGTTAACAATTTGTTTTTCACTTCCTGGCCACACTCCAACTATGACAGACCAGTAGTACTCATTTAAACATATGTGTCGCATTATGGGCGAGACTTGTTTCCTGTATAAACAAAAGAGACAAGTGGGCCAACTTGTTTCATGATTTAGTCAAAGATTTTTGTTTCTCATAATAGGGGTCGTATTACACACACAATTATGTTCGTGATGAATTAATTACATTTGGTTGGTCCTTCGAGCCGGATATTCATTATATACCTACCTAATATAAATGTCTTTAAAAAACAAAAACAGGAGACAGGCACCTATAGTTAAAGTTTTGGTTCTTGGAGAATGTCTTTGTGAGAAAGACACTTAGTTTTGAGTTGAATTCTTTCTTGGTAATGGTAATTTAACGTTAGGTATGGTAGTCTGCATTTATTCCAATTGGTATGTTTTGCATGAGGGCGTTTAATAATGCAAATTCTTCATCCATTTGCTCGGCAACCGAAAACGTGGCGAGTTGGGATTCGTAACGTTTTTTTAACGGTTGCCATTCGGTTGGAAAATTGCAATAATTTGCGCTACCGATATAAAGTACTGTGGTATCGTGGCTTGGACGGGGCGCAGTCGAGCGCGAATTTCAGCAAAACCGAAGCTCGCCGGAATCACTCATTGTTTAAACACTAAATAATAAGTGTCTTTTGTATTTTGATTATCATCAGCGGTAGCAGAAAATTGAATAAACGTTCCAAATTGGTCAGGATATGATTTATTCAACCATCCAGTAAAAAAATTATGACAATTATAATTTCTGAAAACAGGGATATATCGAAAGGGGTTCGTTATTTGAAATTTCTCTCGTCACCTTTGATCCAAGATTATTTTGATGACCGTATTTGTTGTTTCGTTAATTAAAATTGTCGGTGTATGCGTTTGGTCATTAAAGCAAATAAAATGGTTTGTATTCGTGGGTGCATCGAAGAAAAATGCGACTTTCTTCTTCATTAGGTTAGCAAGAAAGAAACAGCAGTGGATAATCGATAACCGCAACGGTTATATTCCATGTACACCTATATTATAAGTATAGGGTAATAAGCATGCTTGGTGAACACCGAGCCGATAATTCGATCGTAAACCCAGAAATGGCGGCACTAATTGAACGCCTTAATAGCAGTGGTTATCTTAATGAAAATTATAGATACCCACATACGTTGGAGGAAATTTCCGTCTAATGTTTACCAGATTTCAAAAAGATTTAAAGTACCTATCTATTAGTAAGATGGGGGGGTAGGGGGACTAACTAAAATTTTGTTTTGTTCCAATCAATTTGTCAATCATTTTAAAAGGCCGTTTGTCACATTTTCTTTTGGACGGATTCAATCACGTTAAAACGCTAGTGAAAAGTCTGATTTGTTAAATAAAGTAAAAACGCCCTTTGTGCGGGCGTTGAGCGTAGTAAAATGTGTGATGGAGGTGCATAAAGTGCGACGGGGGATGGTGGTGGTGGTGGTGAGCTGCTTCCGGACCGGCAGTTTTCGACAAAGCAATTTCCGTCGCGCTATTCCGCCATCTTTGCCGTGCGCTAACAACAATAACTCTGCCGCGGGGGTTGACACTCGACAGGCGCGGTAATGAATACACGGTCGCACCACCCGCGGGACTATTTTCCGCCCGATTTAGTCCTGATCGGAAAATGAGCATTCCAGCGGCTCACGGGCCCGAGAAAACTCTCGGCGTCAAGCAGTAAATTCTCCTCCGCCACGCTATGCGCTCCAACATCGCACCCCCGTTTGTTACCCGAAATTTAGTTAAATGCTCCCCTGGTTGATGGCTTGGCATTTGTAATGCAATTAACGCGAAGAATCGAGTCAGACATGATGACTAGGTGCCACGTATATTTACTAAAATGAACCAAACGGAAACGGAAACATCTTCTAAACGGTCGTTTTCCTTTCAAATTTTCCTTCTTCGACAACGTTCTTTTACCATTTGATGATAATCATACCAACAGAGTTCAAATTTCGTAAGTTAGCTTGGAGGCACTGAACTGTTAAATAAGTTTTTCAAAAAACTGATAATCCTGCGAAGACTTGTGGCGGCCACAAGTCACTGACGATAGTTTTCATCCATTTTATGTGGTTCGTTACCTGTGGCGACATGTTATAGCTACCACCACATACGGTCATCGACCAGTACTTACTTTAGTCACGTCAAATGGACTGAAATGATACTTGTGGCCGCATCTAACCACCTATAACTGTGACTGGTGACTATATTTAGCCATTAGTCTCTTGTGATTGTGACTGGTAGCAGTGTCTGCTTTTGGTGGTCACTTCTAACTCTGCGGAGCCACTGGTAACAGACACTAGTCGTCAGTACTGTGACTCATTGCTGCCACTAGCCAATTTCGACTTGTGATTGTGCCTGGTGGCAGCGTCTGCTAACTAATACTACTAGTGGCCATATCTTACTCAACGAAGCCACTGGGAACAGGTACTAGTCATCAGAACTATGACTGGTGGCTGAATCTAGCCAATTGCCACTTGTGATTGTTACTGGAGGCAGCTTCTAGTCATTTGCTGCAACTACAAACCACATCCACTAGATCAACGGAGCAGTGACGGATATTTGTCGTCACCACTGTGACTGGTGCCTGCTACTAACCAGTTGCTACTTGTGGCAGTGTTCAGCCGCTTACTGCCAATGGTGACCACATCAAGCTCTACACAGCCACTGGTGACGGACACTAGTCGTCGGAACTATGACTGATGGCTGCGACTAGCCAGTTGCCACTTGTGATTGTGACTGGAGGCAGAGTCTAGTCATTTACTGCAACTTGTAGCCACATTCACTAGCTCATCGGAGCCACTGGTGACAGATATTGGTCGCCATCACTGTGGCCGGTGGCTGCGTCTAACCAGTTGCTGCTAGGGGTTGTATCTTGTGGAAGTATTCAGCCACTTGATGATACTCGTGGCCACATCTAGCTCGACGCAGCCGCTGGTAACAGACACTAGTCGTCAGGACTGTGACCAGTGGCTGTGTCTAGCCAGTTGCTACTTGTGATTGTAACTTATGACAGTGTCCAACCACTTACTGCTACTGGTAGCCACATATAGTTCACCGCAGCCACTAGTGACGAACGCCAATGGTCGAAACTGTGACTGGTGGCTGTGTCTCACCAGTTGCTACTTGTGTTCGTGACTGGTGGCAGCCTTCTTCCACTGCCTTCGACTGGTGGCCACATCTAGTAGCTCGCGGAAGCGACTAGTGGCAGACACTAGAAGTCGTCAGTCCGGAGCCACCTAATGTTGGCATATTTTTCAAGTAAAATTTCCTTAGGTTGATTTTCGTTTGACGTTCTAATTCACCCACTTTCCCTTAACCCACATTTCAGTTCGATACGAAACCATCACCATTAATTGATCTTGTCTTATTTTCGATCTTCTATACTTCGGTTTCGGATCAGTTTTAATTTAATTATCAACTATTAGTTGGATAAGCGTTACAAGATGTCCAATTAAAAAAAAAAGTCTTCGGTTGCTCTGCGATCGCGAGGAAATGGAAAAATAAAAAATAAAAAAACATGAAAATTCGTGTTTGCCATTTATATGTATGTATCAGTAGATATTATAATGCGCGCATCGCTCGTTATCTTAATTCTCGCGAATACACAGTCAATCCATTGTTGCAGAGCGTGATGTACAAGTTTCGTTAGGCGCTAGTGGTCCCATGGCAGGTGTGACTAAGCTGCAGCCTTTGTGGGGTCTCGCCGACACCGACCCAGCCAATTCTTGACCATTTTCGAATGGTCGGCTTCGGTCGAAAGCTCGCTTGGTCCGGCGCAGCCTCACCTACAGCAGAGCTGCTATAACTTAATGTTTTAAAGTGTAATCTCATTGCATTAAGTATTAAATTTCGGGCATATTTAATGGTCTTTCTTGTTTGGAGGAATTCAGGTGCACAGGTACGAGATCAGAAGGAATCCAGGTAGAAAGATAGTGTGGATACTCCAACTCATTGGACATTCTCGATAAATCAAAACCATAAAGCTCACAATAAAAGAATTTAAATTGCGAATGAAGAAACTTTTGATATGTTAAGAAAATGTATTCGATTTGCGATTGCCACCAGCGAGACCGTAACGCCACATCTTAGCTCAAACTGAAATTAAGGGGCGCTGAACTTTTTCGCTTGTTTTAAATAGACAGGGGGATGAAATATCCTAGTAGGTGAAATGTACGGGATCCTGACACCCTTTTCTTATCGACTTCTTATTGAAGAATCCATTATTAGAAATTTTTTTAGGTTTTGGCTTCAAAAACATGTAGACTCAACTTACTGTATGGGTTCCAGTTTGTAGAGCTTACTTACTTAATAATAGAGGAAATAAGAGTGTTTACCTAATAAATATGTTTGTAATTATACTTTTCAAAGTAATGTAATATGACCATCATGGTTAAAATCAATTAAGTAAATTTATTATAATTATTATTATTCTTCGTGCGCCACTTTACTTATTCGACTGAAAAGTAATTAAAGGGCGTTAAGTGGACAATTTATGTATTCCAAAGTTGTTAACTTAAGAGAAAGAAGAAGCAGATGGCTAATGCGCAAAATTTACGCTGCGGTTAATTACAGCAAATATGATTTTAACGTTTTCCTTTATTCTTAAGGACGATTTTAACAACACATTTACCTTATGTAGCAACAATTTACCTTTACAACATATAACTTATAACGCATGTTCTCTCCATCGAAAAAAAAACAATATTTACACGTGAGAAAAACAATATCATAAATATGCCGAGACATTGCTAACTGATTTGAAGCAGTGCCATTTACTAATGTCCATTTTCTCATAATAAGTATTATACACACGCAGTGAATATAGCAGCAATTTATTCATGCGGGTAGGTACGTATAGGTATAGTACACTCACTGGTTTAGCATTCTTTTTAAAGGCATTAAGCTAGCCGCAATAAAATCCAATGGAATTGCTTAAACTTGTCATAAAATCGTTTTACTCTTACCATTACCTTTGAATCACCCTTTGTGAAAATCCGTAATTACTGTATTATAATTAATTTGTATGAGTGGACGACCATAATATTTTAAGCCACAAAAAAATGAGTTTCTCTCCTTTCATCTGGTACACACTGTACATCATGGATAAAATATACTCTATTTTGTGAAGATCAAGGGTACAGTGCCTAAGTTTCGAATGAATAAAATTTCACCCCCTTTATTTTTAGTTAAATAATATAAAAAACGTACCCACCTACCACAATTTTCATGTTCACATTTTACTGTATAGAATTTTGAATGTATTTTCGGAAGTTTCCTTGATGAGATTTTTTTTATGAGGTATAGAGAATTTTTTTTACTGGTGGTCCTTTAGCTAGAGGCGTGAAAGTGGTTAAATTCGACGATGAATTTTTGACAAAGAAAAACTGATATTAAGAAGCCCGATCTGGCATGTAATGTCCAATGTTTTCGGGCCATTAAAGCTGCTTTATTGGCGAAATTCCAAGCTTCATCCCCCGACTCGAACCATTAATACCTATTAAGTCAACATATTGTCACCCTAAGTGGTTTCCCCTAACGTCCACCGACCGATGCATTTATCCTTCCACAGTATTCTATCTACACATACAAATAATCGAACGTTTACGTGTTTTTGTATGTGTGTGTGTGTGCACCCCTGAAATGGATCGCCCTCTTATTGGGAATGTTATTTGGGGTGTTGAATTTCCTATCCGATTTAATAATGAAACTAATCAACAAGCTGCGTATTCGTTTTCTTCGGCATACGAAATCTCGGTAACTACTATATTGAAGCTATCAGATTTACGGATGGATTATGTTAAATAAGTACGATTTTTAACCCTCTCTAACAACATACAACCTTAATAATTGGACTAAATAATGATGCATTTAATTAATTGCTTTTTTTTTGTTAGCATGTGGGAAAACTATTTTGTTTACTGTCTCATCAAATTTAATGTAGGTAGATACCTATATTATATGACGATACAAAATCGAAACAAAAAAATTGAATGTTTTCACTGTTTTGGGGTGACAGGCGGTTGGGTTAAGTTTGGGTAGGGTAGGTTAGGTTATATAGTATCGGGTTCTTCAGATTCACCAAATTTATTGGAGAATTCTACAAAAGATAACACTGGGATGTTGCATCCCGTAGGGGCATCTTTAGATCATTAAGGAAGTTAAAAATATTTAATAATAAATACCACCTCTCAGATCGTCACTTGTTTTGTGTTCGTTTACTCTTATTTCGAAACTTCTTCCTGCTTGTCTTATGCGCTTGCGTCTGTCCGGTGACTACATAGAACGAGTGCTTCAGTTCTTTATCATATCATAATTACTTTTTCTATTTATTATTAGATTTTTATTAATTATAATTTGATTTATTTAATAGGACTTTTTTTTTTAATTATTTAATGTATATAATAAGTAAATATTTTCTACATAGTGTCGATGTAGGTATTATAGAAGTTCTCAAGGAGTAAATTCCAGTCGCGTGTCGGAGCCGACACACACACACACTATTTTCGTAAAAATGTTCGTTATATAGATATCTACTAATTGTAGGATGTGTGAAAAGAACATGATCGGACATCGGATGTGTTCTAGCACATGTACGAATGTAAATAATTAAAGATCAAGTGAAACGATTAGGGCAGCGTCAAAACAAAATAGATCGTGTTATTTTTAACAAGCACGCCAACTTGATTTAATGTTCTAAATTGGCGTGAACGGTTGACAGGGATGTTGTGTTAATACGTATAGGAACATTTCTGTTTCTCGTCTTGATAGTTTTATTACTTGAATTCTGACAGATATGTAGTTCGTAAAAAAGAAAAAAGTGACGATGACGTCTCAACGTTACTACCAGCAGTAGCAGCTTCTTATTTTTGGTTCAGATGTTCGACCGTGTGGTTTTTTCGTCGGATTATGTTGCAGCGATAATTATTTGGCGTTTTTTCAAACGAAACGCCGCGTAAATCTTTTGATATATACATACCTACAAAATAATTAAATTAGCGGAATATTAACAGAAAGATCAATCGATGTCAACGACGGATTAGTCAATGTTCAGAACATTAGAAAAAACATTTTTATTTTCAGAATAACTTTTTTAATTGCTTAATGAACTGCTGCAACAGATCTTAAAACCTGAGTTTGACGACCGATATTATTACGGATTTTAGGGATGTTTAGTTGAGGATGCATTTAATATTTAAAACATATTTTTGTTTGTGTATATTTTGGAATTGATATTTTTTTTCTCAAAAATAACATCGCTTATTGTCAATTACCATCAAGTCGTTTACCTGACAAATATTTTCATTATACTGTGTTGTATATTGTAATTTATGACGTTTAATGTTCGCATATGGCCGTCCCGCATTGTCATTTTCACGGTAAATGTTCTTGCCACAAACAGCAATTGAACAATTGCCAATTGAACAGCTTATTAACCACAGCTATTGCTAATAAGTTTCGAAAAAGTTACTGCGTTTATCATCAGGATTATGTTCATTTATTTGGAGTGTGAAATTTGGTTCGTTCTTTCGTAAACCATACACACATTCATTTACTACTTAATAATTTTTATTTTTCAGATGGCCAAAATCATCTCAACTTGTTCAACAATCGGCAACAACCAAAGAAGAAACGAAAATCGCGAACCGCCTTCACGAACCACCAAATTTTCGAATTGGAAAAGAGATTTCTTTATCAGAAATATTTGAGTCCGGCGGATCGAGACGAGATCGCGCAATCTTTGGGCTTGACGAATGCCCAAGTTATCACGTGGTTTCAAAATCGTCGGGCAAAATTAAAAAGGGACATGGAAGAGTTAAAAAAAGACGTGGAAAGTACCAAACTCCTGACGGCACATAAGAGTTTTTTAGAGAACGTTCAAGACTTGGGCATTTTGAAAAAGAAAGTTCAGACTGATAACGACTGCGCACAGAATTTGGTAGTTACATCTGACTAATAAAAAAAAAAAAACAACTAATTCTTCACCAAACCGACGACAGTATTGATTGATTGATTTATTGGTTTCTGCGAACTATTTGTACACTTGAAATGTGATTAAGTTGGTACTGCTTTCAATTTTTTAACGAGACAGGAAGAAAGGTGGATGACTAGGTCGATCAACAGAGAAGAAAAATTATCAGGAAACGGACTGTGCTATTAATTTAAAAAAAATATTTAAAACATGTGAAAAACCCTTAAAATGTGAGCTAGAATCGGCCGAGCGTGTGAAAATAGCCGAGTAGTGGGGAGAATGCAGTTACGGTTGCGGAGTGAGCGCGTTGTTATTGGCTGCCGGTCTCCCCACTACTTGGCTATTTTCACTCGCTTGGCCGATTCTGGCGCACTTTGTAAGCATTTTTCACATGTGGTCATTGTTCCAGTTTTTTCGTTATATCTAAGTTAAAAATCATCCAATCGAGTCGATCCAGGACTCATCTTGTTACAAACTTACACCTATGAGATAATTTACCATTGAAATAATTACGAGTGGGAAACTTATCAGAATTACACAATCTATTTCCTTTAAATGGATAGCACAGTCAATTTCTTAATAAATTTTTTTTATTGAAAAAGTCAATTGACTAGGCTTAAGGAATGAAGAGGCATTGCACTGGGATATAAATCATCGAAACATTGTACAAATGTAAATAAATATCGTCTCAAATCTTGTCTATAAATATATATTATAATAAAGGTTCTTGTAAAATATAATAGTATAAATATATATTATTATATTATTCCTCTTGTAGCAAGAATTATTTATAACATCGCCGTGTCTGACGGGGAACTACCGCAATATTAAGTAGTAAAATGTAAAGTTCGATTATAGCTTTAGCCAGACTGTAAATTAATTAATGTGAACTGCATCATACATGTTAAATAATAATAAATGTTTTAAGTTATTTGTTTCTGTTATTTCCAATCGAAACCAAACCCTTCGGAATTTTATGCGGTTCTATTTTTGTGCGATTTTTATTACAAAATTATGACCATTCAATGTTTGTTATCTTAACGATCATCAACGGATGATGGAATAATAAATCAAACGATCTGTTTGTAAATAAATTTAATTATTACTAAATCGGAATTGAGGGCATGTCTATAAATAAATTGGTTTGTTGGTTGAAGACTCATATCAATAACTTTTTCTTTTTCTAAACTTAGTTAGTCCTGTTTCTGCCACTAATGTCTTTTAATCTTAATGATTCGTAAACGAATTAATTAAGGGTTAATTATTTAAAAACCATTTTCTATTTAAAAGCAGGTTAAAAATGACTGACAATTTAATTGGTTTTCTTATGTACTCAGTAATTCAACGAAGTGGGTAATTGCGAACAAAAATGAAGCAGACCCGTATAGTAGTGGTAATTATTCAATAAAAATCGCTGTCCTCAACATTTTTATCACAAAGGATTAATCATATTCAATCTCTGCCACGTAAAAATAGGTAAGTGATTGAAATTAACATAGTCGGCCATTCCTTTTACGTGATGATAACCACATGTATAGTTTTACTAATTGCCTATAACACGTTTCCATTAGAATAATTACTAAGCAATTTATGTTGTAATTTTAATTAGTTAAAAATCGTGATGACTGGTTAAAGAAAGATAAATATGCTTTCCTTTGTTCGCTTTGATAACACTTGTATGGGTGCACGCTCTCCAATTTATTTATTACGAAAAAATTATTAAATGCAATATAATAACAATAAAACAAAATATTATAAACTTTATTTATTTTTTTGTTGTTAATTTCTTGCCTGCGAATGGAGAGATAAGTGGTAAGACATGTTGCTACTAATTAATTTAGCTGGCGTATAATTTCAGTGAATCCATTAGTGGAGTTTCTAATTTTGTGTCAGCTCATAACATGTATACCTACCTACCTACGTATACGTAATAGGTGTTATTTTTAATTTATTCACGTTTAAATGTTTACATTTTTTAAGACGTACGTAGTACCTACTACCAAATTAAAGAATTATCGTATCCAGTCTAAATGGACTGCTTTCTGGCGGTTGTTTGTTTGGTGGCGTTAATTGACACACCTAACTACCGGACAGAATCGGTCATCGGTCACTCTCTTCTCGCAGGTGTCCAGCCCAAAATATTGGGCGTTCCAAAAATATTACCTCTTTATTTATTTTAAAACTAATAAAAATTTTCAGAAAGAAATGGTTAATTATGCACAATAGCTTACCCCCTTTTCGATTTTCATGATAATGGCATCATTCATGAGTAGTTGTGTTGTCGATTTATTTTAATATTGGATGCATGTTGTATTTGTTATTTTTAGATTAAATAACGAACCATAGGTTATGCGGTAGTAGGTGCGAGTTCGTGTAAATGTATAAATATAAACAATTCCTCTTGGACCGTTCCTTAATCTAATCTTAACATAAACAGTAAGTACATGGTCGCAAGATTAATTAAACATAACAATACAAATATTAATGATGTCATTATCACATTGGTACACTTACACATTGAAGAGGTAGGTACACATATACATTGAAAACAAATGCAATACATATTTCAATATTTAGAAGCTCAAAAACACCATGATAGGGGGAGTAAGCTACCGAGAAAAGTTTGCAGTTTTCAGTGTAAAATAACTGACCATATAACCTAAAAATTTTGAAGAAACTCACCCCTATTACCACAAACAATTTTAAAAACTTCGGAAACTTCGATTGTGGGCATAATTGTTTGTGGTGATTGGGGTGAGTCTTTTCAAAATTTTTATTATTTGCATACCGCTAGTCTCCTCTAGCATTCTCAAAAAAATTAAAAAAAAATATTTGCACACATGTATTGAATACATTCGTTAAAAAAAGGTTAAAATGTGACGGTATTAGAAACAGTAAGAAAAGAAAAATGCAGTAACACATATGAATTATCGTTGATGATGGTCCTTCAAGCCGGATATTCCTTACAAAATTGCAATTTTTTTCCTTAATAGACCGTTGTTTTAACCTAAATAATTAATAGGACAGTAATTCTCATTGGTTAGTCTTCATTTTGAATATTATTTATTCTTCTGAAGATGCAACGATTTGTTTTGACGCCAATCAGGAAAAACGTTAAGCAAGTAAAGGGTTGAAAAGGTCTTTTATTACTGAAAGACCAATACATTCATTCCTCCTTACATATAGAAATTCCTTGGGATATGTTTTCTAGTTAAGGAATCTACCCTGGGTCAGTTCTTCCAAAAAACCTTTTCAACCCTTTACTGGTTAATTTTTTCCTTATTGTACAGACAAAATTTTTTTCAGCTTTTTTTCATAATTTTGGTTTAAGATTGGTACTAAACCCTTACAGAAATCACAATTTATATACATAATTTTTAAACGTTTGGCCCAATTTTTGCAACTATTTATCTTCGCGAAAACTTTTTTTTTTTTGCTAAATAAAAGGAACCCTTTCATCTTCTATTTGTTTCTGTCACGAAACTATGAAATATCGCGACGATTCCGTATTCGAAATTGGCGATGGCTGTGTATTTACTAAAGCACTAATTCATGTCGACAAGCGGAAATGGTGTAAAAACAAGACGACTGAAGAGGAAGAATTTAAACGTTCTTTTTAGCTCTGTGTGTATAAAGTAAAAGAGAAAAAGCAGTCACTGGTAACGAATACCAGATATCAAAACGAATAACATATTAAAAGTAATAATAACCTTTCTCGGAATAAAATTATTCTTGCAGCTTTGAAGATTTGACCTACCACTAATACCACTAGCCTAATTATTAGGTACATATATAGGTATGTAAGTCTATGAATGTTTACCATAGATGTCCCATTTTTCTTCTCCATTTTTTTTTTTTTGTTGTGAATTCGGTGTTTTCGAGTAATTGTTTCGAGTACGTACTGGAATCTCGGACACGATACGAAAAAAGAGAAATTGAATCAGTGAACGCAAGAGTCAAAGTTTAGGGGTGGTCCGAGTTTTTTCAGTGAGTTATATCGCAATTAGTGTTAGAAACGTGTCATTACATCGGATAACGATATAACTAGACAAACGAGTGGGGGGAGCTGGCTGACTGTTGGGTTCGAGTGGCTAGTGCATCAAAATTACAGCCCCCAAGCCGCTCTCTAATTTACCCGTACCGCAAACACCTACTGACGTGTTGATGGTAATTTCACCAGGTCCCGAAAGGCCGAAAGCCGATGGTCAAGAAGACAGTCGGTGAATACTTTTGAAAAATATTCATGTGGGAAAAAAAACGAGGGTAGGTTAGGCACCCTTATCAATTAACCTTAAAAGCTATTCCACCTGTCAGAATAGCACCTTTGGTTGTCCAAAAGATGCTCTAATGGTGACTATTTATCTTCTGATTTTGTTAATTAGTTAACAAACAACACAAAAAAAAAACTTTTGGAGAAAATTGGTTTTCTTAGTTCTGCTGCTACGTATTTTTTCAACCCCTTTGGGTTTAAATCTTTAAAAAATCCGAATCGACAATTTGATCCATTTGATGAAGTCGCTACAGTCTTGGATTTTAGGTTCCCATCGAAATATAAGCCTGAATACACCCTTCCATTTTCATCCCTATAGAAGGCAATGTGTTTGTGTTTCAAATTTTTTTAAATTATGTATATGAGAATATATAAATACCTATATGTGCCTACCCATGGTAGGTATATCTTATGGTTGAACTTGCTCCCCTATCATTAGTATTTTCGCTGATAATTAACGTAGGTATATAGGTACGATAAGCGTGTAGTTGGTGCCCATACGGATATAATTTCCGCCATTGTTCTCGACGTCTCGAACCTCGTAATCGTCGACCGACCTTATTATACCCATATCCTCACCAGAAACGCTACCTTACTACTTAAAACCATTAAATCAATTCCTGTCGGACGTTTGCGACCAATTTAAAATCCGCCTGTCCATCATTTAAAAATTTCTGCGGCTGCCCAATTGAAGTGCATGGGATATTGTACTGACAGGCCAAATGGATGTGGCCTTTTACCCATCATACGGGAAGTTCCCACGCAATTTTTTTCATACAAAACAATCGAAATTTTAATTGATCCTTTTTATCCTTAATCTTAATTAACAGAAGCTAAGGGACAATTAAAGGTCTTTTTCGTCTATCTTTTGCAACTATTACTTGTTGACGATTGTAGTTGCATATGAGCGCACTCCCATTATAATCCTTCCACGCTGCCTTTGCAACTAAACAGTTTCGAGTCTTTTTGCAATTCCATTTCAGGTAGTTGCAAAAAAAACAATTTGCAACTACTTAGTTGCAAGCAATTGGCATACGAACCCATAAATCCATTCGCATTTTCTTTGCAACTAAACAGTTGCGGATCTCTTTGGTTGCAGTTCCATTAGAAGTAGTTGCAAGAAAACAATTTGCAACTACTTTGTTTGAAGCAATTGGCATACGAACCCATGAATCCATTCGCGTTTCCTTTAGTTGCGGATCTTTTTGACTGCAGTTCAATTTGAAGTAGTTGCAAGAAAACAATTTGCAGCTACTTAGTTGCAAACAATTGTCATAAGAATTCACTGACTAAACTTTTAAGCAATTAAAAATTGCATACTTTCACGTTCTATGCCAATTTACTTGACGAATTGGTTCGTATTTTTCGATTTTATTTCGTAAAATAGTTAAAAGGCCAAATAATTTTTTGATAATTTAGTGACATTTTACAATGTTGCATGCATTTTGTGTCGGTATAATCCGCAGTATTAGAGTTTAGAAAAGAGCACGTTAGATCAGTGACATTCTGTGGTAATTAAATGCTTCCCGTTATGAAAAAGTTGTTGGTCGAGTCGATCGACTCTGTTGGTGTTCTAATAACATGAGCGATAACTACATGCCTTGAATATACATACGAGTATCTATTGCATGATTCTGGAAATTTATAAATCCGAATAAAGACGACGACGACGACGTGGTCTGGTCTGTAATAATTCTAAACTGAATTTGAAATGAGATACAAATTGATAGAGCCCAGCCTTTGCTAGGTTGCTTATTTAGCCATTATAACGTAAGTTACGAAGCTTAAACAGCAAAAATTGTGCAACACTTTCATTATAAATCGATTCAACGATTTGTGTAAAAATTTATGGATAATAATGGACCATGACACTACATGTTCCATATACATAATAAATCTTCCATATTATGCACGACAATTTTAAAATATTAGAGGTGCAAATATTGTATAGTAAGGCATTGGGTATTAGGAACATTATGCGAAAAAAATATTTAATTTAGGTAAAGTTTAAGATAATATTTTTGATGCAATTTGTTTCAAGTGTAGCAATTATTTTTTTGTGATTATTATTTTGAGATTTAGGTAAGACATGGTCAAATTTAGTACCAATATGTTAAAACAACTTTATATTCTTCTCTAGTAGTGGCGGTCCCCATACAAAATCACCAATTTTAAATAATTTTTTAATTTTCTATTAAAAGTGCTTCCCTGTTCATTTTAATCTTGCTTTTAGCCCAATAAAAGTGATTTTAGTTCAGAATAATAATTTTAGAAAATTTGTTGTTGTTGCTGTTGATGTTTGTTGGTTTGAGTGTGTAGATTAGTATAAAATAATGTGGCGGCACTTAATGTTTTTTTTTTTTTTTTTGAGAAACAAAGCAGGAGACAAGAAAGTCTGTTGTGTTGGTGTCGGTCGCCTGTGAAGCCTAGCGGATCTTATTAAAAAACTGATTTCTATAAAGTCGGATCCATTAATTAGGGTATTTTAACAAGTTCCATTTTTAAAATTTAATCAGCGTTGAGAAACTAAATTATAGGAGCGGGTATATAAAATAGAGATTTAAATAAATTACGCCCGGCTTCTGGTAGTTTAATCACAGTTATTTAAAGGAAGGCAACTTAAGCGTTTATTTATGTCACTTTTCCAGCTTCACCGGACTCATTCTCGTCGGAATATATTAAAAAGCAAAGTATCGCCTGCCGCCGCACTCGTCGGCGTCGTCGTCCCGGGGACATTCACGTCTTTTGCCTCATTTGCATGCTAATTCTTCTGTCAAATATTTCGTCATAATTTGCTTATTTGAACAAGATCCGCGATCGCCAAACAAAACTCGTATATTTCGATTAATATACTAATGGTTTTTTTGCTTTTCCAAAATCCTCTCATTAAAACTACTTTGATTCCTGCATCCACTATCATTTCTAACATGTGTTTCGTTTTAAAACAAACCGCTTTTATAATTAACGATGATTAGCAAAAGACAAAAAGCAAAAAAAAGGAGAATTAAAAGGTATTAGCTACCCATTCATTGCTAATGATGTTTATAATCATTATCAAGGAATCAGAACATGACCATTGGCGATATGATTAACTGAGGGCACTGAAGGGTACCTACCACCTTTTTGTAACTCTCTTGAATACCATCAACATCAGTTGTCGTAAAGGTAAAATCTGAACCGTGCCCTATACTATTTATCATAACAAAGATGTTCATGTCGCAGTTATCTGTTTTTTTTTTGAGGTTAATTTCTTGAAAGATGTTCTTAATCGCTGACTATCTTCTTCTGCTTCAAGATACAGAACGGTTTTTGATGGTGCAACATATTGGGCGTATACCAACTGGGGCAACCCGCTTTAAAACACTACCAACTGAGACAAGAACACTCTCAACTGAGGCAGTACGCTTCAAAATACTACCAACTGAGCCAACTCACTTTAAAACACTACCAACTGAGGCAATAGGCTTCAAAACACTACCAACTGAGACAAAAGCGCTACTAGCTGAGGCAATTCGCTTCAAAACACTACCAGCTGAGTCAACAGGCTTCAAAACTCTACCAACTGAGACAATGCGCTTTAAAACACTACCAACTGAGGTAATAGGCTTCAAAACACTACCAACTAAGACAATACGCTCCAAAACTCTACCAACTGAGTCAAGAACACTCTCAACTGAGGCAGTCCGCTTCAAAACACTACCAGCTGAGTCAACAGGCTTCAAACCACTACCAACTGAGACAATGCGCTTTAAAACACTACCAATTGAGGTAATAGGTTTCAAAACACTACCAACCAAGACAATACGCTCCAAAACACTACCAACGGAGGTAAGACGCTTCAAAACTCTACCAACTGAGTCAAGAACACTCTCAACTGAGTCAGTCCGCTTCAAAACACTACCAGCTGAGTCAACAGGCTTCAAAACACTACCAACTGAGACAATGCGCTTTAAAACACTACCAATTGAGGTAATAGGTTTCAAAACACTACCAACCAAGACAATACGCTCCAAAACACTACCAACGGAGGCAAGACGCTTCAAAACTCTACCAACTGAGTCAATAACACCCTCAACTGAGGCAGTCCGCTTCAAAACACTACCAGCTGAGTCAACAGGCTTCAAAACACTACCAACTGAGACAATGCGCTTTAAAACACTACCAACTGAGGTAATAGGTTTCAAAACACTACCAACTAAGACAATACGCTCCAAAACACTACCAACGGTGGCAAGACGATTCAAAACTCTACCAACTGATTCAAGAACACTCTTAACTGAGGCAGTACGCTTCAAAATACTACCAACTGAGACAACCCGCTTTAAAACACTACCAACTGAGGTAATAGGCTTCAAAACACTACCAACTGAGACAAAAGCGCTACTAGCTGAGGCAATCCGCTTCAAAACACTACCAGCAGAGTCAATAGGCTTCAAAACACTACCAACTGAGACAATGCGCTCCAAAACACTACCAACTGAGGCAATCCGCTTCAAAACGCTACCAACTGGGGCGTTTTTATTGTTAAGGATAGTACCAACTGTCCAAAAAGGCTTAGGTTAGGTTAGGTGTGTGGTTCAGTTGTTCGTTAAAGACTCCACATTATTTTAATTGTAGGGTGAATTTGAGTTACGTTTAACATATGCTCAGGTACAGGGGAGTCAGGCAGAAACCGCCTCAGTTAGTACACGTGTTTTGCCTCAGTTGGACATCATCTCACTGTCCTAATTTTATGACATGCCTCAGTTGGTATACATGTGTTCCTAAAAATAACTGAATTTGGTGTCAGTATTTTTTTTATTCAAGAAAATCGAAAGTAAGTAGAGATTGAGATAGATAGATGTTTTGTGAGAATCTAATAAAGCTTCTTCCCTTACTACAGCCAAACTTTCATAATAGACATTTTAACGCGTCGTGAAAGCTTTTGAGGTTTTGCTGTGATGCGAATCCATAGAGAGCAGAAAGGCATTTAATAGACCCCCATGGTAGACAACAGCATGTGTCTAATGTGTTGGACGCTAATAGGCGATCATTTGTAAGATCGATAAATTACCGATCGGTTACCGGTCGTCCGACTGTCCGTCTGTCCGTCCGTTGGCGACGTGTCCCGCGGTCGGTCGATTCATCCGGTTTTTTACGGACGCACGGATCACGTCGACGTTACTTGACCGATCCGCGCCGCATCCGAGCGCGGCGGTGACGTCACGGACGGCTTTCATTAGGCAAGTGGCTAGATTTATGTGGCGGCCACTTCAAAGGCGGCTAGGTGTGAGACCAATTGTTCCCGTGACAAAACACTGCTCTGTAATTTACGGGGCCCTGTTCTGCCGATGCCATCCGTTCTCGATTCTTTCTCTTTCTCTCGCCTTTGCTTGCCTTCCCGTTCGTTGCTCGTCCTCGTCCTCTTCTCTACTTTTATTGTTAGAGGTATCGTATATGTTGCAGCCGGTCTGCTATTTTGCTACACAATGTTGTCTTTGCAATGGTATTGTCTTCAGGCCAAAACGCGATTTTTTAACTGTCTGCCGAGGGCACGTAATAAGCCCATTTGTTTAATATTTTCTACACTTTTCGCTTTTTGAATGAAACACCGCACTACATACTTACTTTACCACTGATTATACCGAAAACGAAAAACAAAAATTATGTACTTAATTTTTTTTTTACAAAGTAAGTGGGTATATTAAAGTAAAAATGTAGTAATTATGGGACGAATTTAACAAAAGACATGACGTGTTCGTTCAATGCATACCTATTATATATGTCGCTAGCAACTGAAATTCCATACTTTGCCTTTGAAAGTCGTCTAGAATTTTTGGAAAATCTAAGTTCTAAAACTTCATCTCGTTGGAACATTTTTTCCACCCAATCTTAAGAAGAATTTTCCACCACCCACTTCTACCCTTGGACAGATATTGATACAAAACTCTTATTATTGATAGACCAGGATCTCTCCAATATTGAAACCGCGAGTAGAGGTTGTGGTGATACTTGGAATACTTTAGATAGACCAGTTCCACAAATGGTTTTTCTTTATGAGCTTTTTCCTGAATGTTCTCAGTCACTTCTAATTCTAATTTTTCAAAGCTCCAGGACAGATCACGACGTTTGAACATAAGTTGTCAGATCTTTAGATTTCTAGGTGCTTATAGTCATATCGCAGTTATCTGCCTTTTTAGACTTTAATTTCTCGAAAGGTGTTATTGATCATCTTCCACCTTCTGATGCTCGGTTCTTAAGGATGAAACACATTGCGTTTAATAAGGATAGTAAGAAAAGCTCCTTACGTCTTCAACTTATCTGAAAATGTGTGAATTCTTAAAAGCTCTTTCATCAAAACGTAGATGCCTACGGAGATCACAGTTCTCTATCTTTTTGAGCTTAGTTTCTCGAAAGTGTTTTCAAATATCCTCCAGGACACAAAATTTAGGAATCCTTGAAAACCTACTTTCCCATTTCAAAAACCTTTTTCCTTGTAGTTTTCCTTAAAACCTAGATACTTATAAGCATTTTGTAATTCTCCATCTTTTTGGACTTAATTTCTCGAAAGGTGTTTCAAATCGCTCTCCATTTTCTTCTGCTCCAGGACATAGAACGGATTTTGGGAATGGAACATAGTGAGGAAATATAAATAAGAATGGTAATAAAAGCTACCACAGGTTCAAATCGTCCGAAAATAAAGGAACTCTTAAAAACCTCCACTTTCACATTTCAAAAACCTTGTAGTTTGCGGATTCCACGAAAACCAAGATGGTTATAGATTTGACATAGTTTTCTGCATCTTAAGGCTTAATTTCTAAAAAGGTGTTCTCAAATAAGTACTCCATTTTCTGTGCTCCAGGACAGAGCACGGTTATTGAGGATGAGGCACATTACGAAATGAGAGAAAGAAATTCACCCAGATCCTCAAGTCATTAGGAATCCTTAAAAACCCATTTTCAGCATTTGAAAACCCTTCCAGATTGTGGATTTCTTTAAAATCTGGATGCCCATAAACATGTCACAGTTCTAAGACCCTTTTGGGCTTAATTTCTCAAAAAGTGTTCTTCACTTTCTATCTTTTCCTCCTGGGCAGAGTACCTACGCTTTTTGAGGATTTAGAACACATTTCGTAAAATATAGATATTAAGGATTCCTTGAAAATCCACTACTACATTTCAAAAATACCTTCAGGACCTATACACATGTCATAGTTCTGTCTTTCTTTGGGCTTAATTTCTCAAAAAGGGTGTTTTCAATCACTACCAATCTTCTTCTGCTCCAAGACATCACGGTTTTGGAATAAAGAAGCAAAAAAAACTTTTACAGCCTCTATTCTCGTCCAAGAATCTAGAATTTGGGAATCCTAGTTCTCTATTTCAAAAACTTTCTTCCTTTTGGGAATTTCGTTAAAACTTAGACGTATAAACATGTCTTCGAGCATTACTCTAATATAAAAGAAGATGGGAGAGGTCAATGAATTAGATATTTTTGAATTGTGTTTTCGATTTACTTCGTTGGTAGACATATAGTCCTGAAGTGTAAGTATCTTGACGCAATCTAAGAAAGTTGAACGTTCAAAGGAAGCGTTTAAATAATTAACTGGCTATGAAGGCAACCTATACTACAAAGGGCTCTAATTGAATTTGAATTTCAAATGGGCCAAGTGAGAAATACCACAAGTATCCAAATTAAAGGAAGGCAACTACTACCAAAATCACATTTTACTGCGTCCAATAAAACTGCCTCGGCGTTTTGTTGGTTGAAGAGAAAGGAACCCGACCCGCAATAAAAAATTTTATTGTTTCTTAAATATTCTGTAGATTGTCGGTCCCCGTTGCCAGTTGCCACTCATTCGCACCTTCTTCTCTACAAGTAGCATTTAAACAAATGGAAACCGTTTTAAATAAAACTAAACAACGCCATTGGGCGAGTCGCATTTGCATTTTGAATAATGGAAATGGTCTTTCCTTTTTTCCTCTTCCTCTTTTTTCTTTCTTTTTCTCTGTACACGGGAATCAAGTTTGTTTTATTTTCCAACACACTGCCAACAACAAACATAAAATATCCCTGAAAAATAAATAATCAAAAATTAATAATTAATTTTGATGACATACGTAAGAAAAGTTTAATTTAATGACCTCTCTAAATATCTTTGATAAAGGATAAAGATGGTATACAAAAAAATTTTTAATTAGATTTTGAAATTAAAAAAGAGAACTAGTTCTTTTAGAAAATTAAGTAGGTACTTTTTTTGTTAGGAATTTCTGTTTCTTTTTTTTTTTTTTTTCTATGGCACATAGAAACCCATATTTATTTATTGGCGCAAAAAAATTGCGATTTTCATCGAAACTAATGAATGCCATCAGTAGTACGATGAAATGGCAATTAAATTTAATTAACGAAGCCGATTTTATCGTCACATTGAAGACTTGTTTCGTAATTATCGGTTCACCCTGATAGTGTCGGTGGGTTATTTCAGAATTGCCCCCTGGATGGGGTTCCTTGTAATTGTCTGGGGCCGTGGCACGCCCCCAGCTTCTTCTCTGCCTTTCTTTCGCCACTTGCGCTATTAAATTTACGAATTAGGCAATTAGGCAGAATTGAATATTAGGAGATGATAACATGTAATAAAAGTAGGACAGCTGCAGATGCAGAAGATCGTTGTTTAGTAGCTGCAAGGTGTTTGTAGATGTAACAAAATTTAAAAAATACAATAGATTTTATACGAAAACCCTGGAACGTCCTGAAACTCCTTAAAATTTTCTTAAAAAAATTGTAGCTAATTATTTTGTACTCATTAATAAATGTTATTACCACCCCCTCATTATACCATAAAATAAGACAATAAAAAAAGTGTATGTACAAGACACCTATTATATTTGCCATCCATAAGTTCCCTTTCTCTGTCCAGTCCTTTCTCTTTGTTTCGTCCTGTTAGTGGTAGATGGGTAATTATATGAAACACTAATCAGCGAAAGAACATATTGTACCTACGTATCTCCATGTTTCGTTGTTGGTACCCATGGGTACTTGCTGCGATATTTCGTGGAGTTGGACGTGGTGCTCGCCCAGCAGCTCGGGCTCTCCGACGCGGCGGCCCGTTTGAAGTGCGTAAAGTGTCGGAAATCGCGGCGGTCCGGGGGGCGCGGGGGGCGGAAGAAGCTCGCGCGGCGGTCTCTTTATGTGGCCTTATACGGCAACTAATTACCGCCGTCACTGGCGACCAAGACGCAATAAAAAGACGTCGATGCCAACCGAAAGGCCCGTTCACAATAACGAAAGAAACATTGAGAGCTTTTTTAAGCTTTTTCTTTCTTTAGAAATGTCCTAGAGTCACTTGATTCCTCTTTTAGTAACCCCTCAGAATCTAGTCACTGGGATTATTTACAGTCACTTGTTTCAGTTATCACATCGTTTTGTAATTGTTTTAAACGCCGCCATTGAAATTTGTCTTGCATTTTTGGTTGCCTACGTAAGGAGATCACGTGACTTTCGGCCATTTTTGAAGTCCGTATAGAGAATGGTGAAGGTTCCAGGCACAAAGCATCTATTTTATTTTATGTTATGAAGAGGATCGACCTGTAACTGTAGTTACAACGTACTCAGTGTCATGGTTTTTGTATTTTTGAGTCATTGAGCGACAATTTTTGGTAGATTCGCATAAAATTTGTTGTTAATTTGCTGGTTTCTGATTGGCCATTAATGGTCGTGAACGAGCCTGAAATTTTACAAGGTACCGGCATTTGTTTCAAGGAACGCACTTATTGGGTGGGCAGAGGGCAGCGCGTCGATGAAAATCGGCATCGGAACACCTGAATGGCGTTGCTATGCAGGAAGCCATGTTAGGTGTGAGCTTTTGTTTCTGGGTGGCAAAGAGAGACGCCGCGACGGAGGACGCTGCGCGTTGAATAAGGACGATCAGATCGCGACTCTCTCCTCGTAGGTGTTTGACGGTCTTAATTGAGAACTTGATGGACTGTTGTTTTCGTGGACCGAGAGGAGAGAGCTGGCGGACGACGAAGAAGATGAGGAGCATCACCCGGAACCTCTTTTTGCATGTTTAAATTGTTGTTTGTTAACTGGACGGGACTTTTTGTCGAAAGTTAATCGCCCTACGTCGACGATCATCGCGTCACACTTACGTTCGATGATAGATGAACTACGTGAAAAACGGATGACAAAGAAACCAAAGCTGTGCCAACGGCGGTCATTAGTTACTTTACTATTACTTACTTACTTAACTCCTTAAACACACAGAACTGAAGATAGAGGCTAATGACACTATTATTAATGAAAGAACTCTAATATTGCAACATGGAGATATGTACCTATTAGAGGCAGAAACAGGAGTAAAGAGGTGGAGAAAATGAGGGAATTTAGTATTAGTTTTCCAGAAAAAATTTGGTCAAAATATTGTGTGTGTCAAATAAAGTATTTTATACTTAGGTACACATTGAGGAACGTAACAAAGAGTGAGATAGAGATAAAGGGAGGCTTTAAATGGACCATTTGTGATTAAAAAAAGCTCGAATATTGCTAGAGGGAGGTTCTGAAATGTAGTAATCTTGGAATGAGGGACTAGTTAGAGGCAGAAACAGAAGTAAAGAGGCAACGATTGGCTCAAAATGAAAGATGGACGTGTATGAAGGATTTTACTAGTTAATTAACAAATGAAGAATAAAAATTAAATCACCTGTATCTCATTACTTATTATGTACAATATCATCTTCGCACTGGTTTTAAGCTTCAAAAAACAAGAAACTGTCGTAATACTTCCGTGTGTATTGAAATAGGTTACGGTCCAGGATGGGTATCTTTTTACATTTACATACCCCTCACCCTTTCCCAACATTTGTATTTGTAACACACTAAGAATAACCTCTTTCAAAGTTTAAACAAACAAGCAGTATCACGTATCACCTATAGATAAAGACTATAAATTATTCCGTATCTAATCTACAACAATAAACACTACACGATCTCAATATTCGAATAAATCAATAAACCACTACTACTGATCGCGTTTTACAATAGACATGAAAGACAAAAGCATTAAATGAGGAAGCTCAAAGCCACCATGAAGGGGTGGTTTCTGCAAAAAAATCGTTAGAGGGCTATTGTACACAATTACCAATTTTTTTTTTTTAATATTGTATCCAAAACATAAGTTTTGGGCTCAATGTTATAACCAATACCACATTATAGACTATAGTTACTTTACGTAAAGAATTCTAAAAAGCACATAACTTTAACTTTACTTTGTAAAGTGATAAAAAATCTCTGAGTGTGAGAACCATAGATAATACAGTATAAATAACAATATATCTAGTTCCATTAATCACTTGCCCTTTTGCTTTATTCAATACCGTGAATAATTGTTTTTGTATTCGGTTTTGAATCAAGAGGGTAACAAAATGTGTGGGTTAATTATGGCATTATGCAACTCCATACAAGACCAACTTTAATTCATTATTTATTTTTGAACGTCTGCCACCGAAAATGCCTCGTAATGACATAGACTTACATAGGGAGGGGAATTTTTTAAATCAAATAAATTTGAACTACTGCAGTTTATATCAATTTCAAAATTAATTTATTTGACATTATTTCAGAAATTAATAATTCATTAATATGTTTAAAAAATATTAAGTGAATTTGTTGTCTTTAAAAATTTCTGTCAGACATTTCTAATAATTGTATATAATATAGGTATTCTTCATTTATTTCAAAAATTTTGAATTGTTGTTGAAAAAGTTCCTAATAATTTATTTTCGTTATTCCATTAATTGTATCTATCAATTTCAAAAAAAGATTTTCTTCGTGAAAAAGCTCCACAGCGACATCTTCACTGTACAAGTTTTGTTAAAGTTTGGCAACCTCATGAGCTTTACTCTTCGTGAAGGTGACTGTAATCTGTATTTTTACTTTGAGTAAGCTAATTTCGGTTTTCTAAAGTACACAAAGATTGATTTTATTAGAATTAAAATGTACTACAAACCATAAAAATGACTTGTGTCATCAGAAATTTTCTCTGTAAAAGCTTCTTTGTAGCGTTCTCTCGTAAAGTTCTCAATGCAGCTTTTGGTTGATGTTTTGTTGTGGAATCGTGCCCATGAGATGGCGCAATATACCCGAGAAATTGGAAATTCAAAGCGGAAAATTCAAAAATATGAACAGTTACGAAAAAATTTTTTGAGTACATTTTGTTGAGTGTTGAGTAATCGAAAGTTCCTTTCTGTTAGAAAGCCAAACAGGATAGGGCTGGGGGGGGGGTTTAAAGAAAAGGAAGATGTGAAAGTCAAAATTTTCTTTCACAAACTTTTGGCTTTTTAATTACTATTTTGGATCATCTATAAATTCTATAGGTATAATACAAAAAGGTTTCTAAAATTTAAAATATTAAAGTAATAAAACATGCAGTTTTCTTTTATTAAGTTGTCATAGAATGATTTGAATTTTTTAAAATTTTGAGGGGTTAGGTTGGGATGACTTCAGGCCATCTGAGCTTCCTCCTCCCCAATCTGTTACATACATGGAGCCAAATCCGCCAAAATGTTATGAAAATTGTTAGAAAAAGGAGTGATTCTGTTAGGTAGATAGATAGATATGTTACATGAACAGATTGGTGGTAGAAACAGGAGTAAAAAGAGGCAAAGCGAAATCTAGATTACAAAATTTATGTATTTATCAGATTTTTAGGCCAATAAGTACTATATGTTACGGCGAAGGAGCCGGGTACTTAATTATTATTTATTCTTATCATAGGTAATTATAAGAGTTAAAAGCATCGAAATCATTTCTTTTACCCCTTTCTTATAATCATAATGGAAACAGATAGGGATTAATTTATTTAGTTCTTATTTTTTTTTAGCTACCCATTTTCAAGGGTTGTTTATTTGTATTTAATATCCTGATTAGACAAATTGACCAACAGTATACGTAGTGGTATTAATTGCCTTTTAGGCTAAGTTGTCAATTTTTATAATTCCAAAAGCTTAGAGAAGTACAACAAAAAGCAAGCAACCTAAAGGTCCAATTTAGAGATCGTAGCGAATCTCTCTTGAATAAAGTATAGAGAGAATAGCTCCTGATTGGCCAACAAAAAAGTTTGCTTGAGTTGTCAACTGGTTCTCCGACTTTACCGACGTTTCTATCAACTCGCCAAGATACGAAACGATCGTCAAGAAACGACACAATATTTTTTCTTTCTTCTCAATATCGACGTGCTCATCAAAATCTTTTTATCTATATAAGTAAATAAAATCAGAATTCTGTCTGTATGTTTGTTCAAACTAATTTTCAAAACGCCTATATGAAGTACAGAATTTTTCCAAAAATGTATTTAAAATCTTGTCGGTTATTTGGTTCGTACGAATTTTTCCGAAGAGGGATGAAAAGTCTTTTCTTGGCTTGTCGCTGCCGGAAGTGAGTTGTGGGGTAGGGAAAGAGTCCCTTGATTGAAGCGTTTTCAAATAAAATCGGTCGCGTTCGGCGGCCGCTATTAAGGCCTGTTAGAAGCTGTGGTTAGATCAAATTGCTTGTGATTGAGGAGAAGAAATAAGTATTGACTTGAGCGGAACGAATCCGACTGAGCGCTTTTACTTCGACTTCTTTATATTCGGTGCTTCGTAAGGAAACGGAAAACGGGGGGCGGAAGGGGGCAAGAGGACGTGATCCTTCACAGGAAGGTCGCTTTAATTTTCCCGACAAGTTAACGCTAATTCCTTTATTATCGACTGATCATTACGTGACGCCTTTTATAAAAACCCTCAGACGTTTTTATATAAGGGATGTTGAGAATGCTCATTCTTTATGAATCACTCTGTATATTCTCAGATTGCTGCCAGATACATATTTAAGTATTTTTTGATGTCGAAAAACGACTGTATCTTCAGGGATATGATAAAGAGCTGATTTATAGACGTATTAGTCGTAGAAACAGGAATAAAGAGAGGCAGACTGAGACCTTTATCTCGTATTAGTAAACGATTTTAACGAACATTATTCAGCAATCGTATTTGATGCTATGGAAGAAATAATCTTTTGGAATTTGTATATTTACAATTAATTGAGTTAGAGGTCCAGATCCGCGTCAAGTCTCAGAGAACAAAACGCAATAAAAGGAGTCATCGAAACGTAAATTTTACGTTTGTCTAGAGCATGCTCCAGCTCCATAAAGAATACAAATAAACCGAATATAAAAACGGCAATAAAAAGGAATCTAAATCGAGTGATGTACGTTTATATTATCAGGTACCTACATACGAACAGTTAGAATAACTTAAAGCTCACATAACTACACGAAAAACGAAACAGTCACCCATCCTTGTGGCTAAATGAATCGCGCCACGTAAAGATAAACAAATAAATAAATTAGTTCTATTATTACCCTGTACAAAATACATATTATAACGGTTAAAATGTGACCAGAGTAGAAGAAATACCTAATGATTTTGTACACCCTGTATTTTTTACATAAACTAATTTTCAATGACTTCAATGTGTATGTGTACCAACGCGATAATGGCATCATTCATGAGTAGTTGTGTTGTTAATCTATTTTAACATTGGGTGCATGTTGTATTTGTTATTTTTAGATTAGATAACGAACTATACATAGGTTATGCGGTAGTAGGTGTGGGCTCGTGTAAATGCACACGTCCACGTCTACACCATATAACCTACGTAGTACCTACGCTAGTTAGTATAAATATAAACAATTCCTCTTGGACCGTTCCTTAATCTCATCTTAACATTAAACAGTAGATGGTCGCAAGATTAATTAAACAACAATACAAGTACTAATTATGTCGTTATCGCGTTGGTACACTTACACATTGACGAGAAATAAAACCAATATTTATAAAATTGTGTGCTTAATTAATAGAAAAAAATTAATAAATGTATCCTACTTCGCTTTCGGTTTGTTTAGGTTGCAATATGCGGTCGTTTTATGTCTAACAAATAGCCCTAAAAACTTCCTACCATTAATAATAATCCCAACATTCATATTTATAACGGTTTGTGTGTTTTGACGACGGTTTATTACTCACAAATATCCAAATATTGACGCTATATCACTCACGATACCCTGTTTCATATCTGTTTCTTCCTACATTTCGAAGTATTCTAAAAGGAGCACACAAATACCTAGATATTCGTCTCTATGGTTCAAACAATATTGATATTCCTACATTTCGTGATCAGAAACAAATAATTTTTTTAGTTTTCGTAGGGGGTTGGTTTATTTTATAGAATACAGTGACGATATTTGTTATTTCAAAACCATATCAAAGAGAAATTGTATCAGGATTTTGGAACGAACATTTTTCTGATTTTCTCCTGAGCTTTTATTATAAATTCGTAGGGGGTTGAATTTTTTTTTACAGAATAAAAAGGATATTTTTGATATTTCTAACCATTTCCAAAGGACGTGTTTAGACAGACAGACAGACGTAGTACAGCATGGAGTCTTAAACACTTATGATCCTCGAAAAGGATAAGAACAAATTGGTTTTGGAACATAAAAATATTTGCTAATGGTTAGATTCCCTATTCGTGATCACTTTTGTATGATCGAATGACCTAGTAAATGTAGATACAAAATTGAGCACGGCTCTCTGCTGATATGAAACATGGACAGTCTACACAACGAAAAAGAAGACGTTATGAGAATTTCAAATGGGGTGTTGTTGATTACCAATGATGAAAGGAATATCATGAATGGAGGGAGTTAGAAATGACTAAAGATCAGGAAGGGTAGGAGGACAAAGGCTAGTCCAGGGAAGGTGCATCAAAAAAAAAAAAAGGGAGAGAGATGGTAAAAAATCTTCTCTTGTTGGATTTCTTTGATCTGAAGGCCCTATCATGATGATTCGAGCATGGATCCAAAAGATTTTATTTATACATCCACATTTAAAACAGAAATGTTCTCACTTTAAAAAACCATTTAGCAAATAAAAATAGAGTAACAGCGGGCAGTCACTTTATTTTGTGTAGGTGATTGTTTTTGAATTGCAAATGACTAAACTGAACGGAAGCAGAAATAAAAACCGTTTGAGTATTTGCTTACAAATAGTAAAAATAATCCATCACTCATATGTCTTTGGTGGTGTTAATGGAATCGAATATATGTACATACACACGTATATAAAGACGTTGTTAACTCATCCTTGTATGCGTGTCTGAAACATGTGCTGATAATTAAAGCACCTATCCATCCACATACATCCAATATATATAATATTCCTTGTACTCTTGCTGACGATGAGGTTACAGAGCTCTCTCTCTCCCCCTGTCTCGAATACAAAAAGGCCAACCATTTAAATTAGCCTGTACAGGTCCCAATTTAGAGCTGTCATTTAAAATCAATTTCAACCAAAGGATAATGCAGTGTCTGTTAATTTCAAGACTCACGCTGTTGCTGTTTTCTTCCGCCTCAAGAAACAACAACTGGACAAATGTTTGAGTAAAACTCGTGCCTTTTGAGGCATAGTTCAAGGGGAGAGGATTTGGAAAGGAAAAGGGATGATATTATAGAAATTATACGTGTATGTATAAAATAAATTTAAAAAAAAGGATAATTTGTTTGGTTGTCAATTTCTGAATTTGATACTCAAAAGTTTATCTTAAATAGGTAGTGCCAGGGCGATCAACTTTTAGGGGCGCGTTTGGAACGATTCACTTAATCACAAGTTTAAGGTGCTCTCTTGGTCTTTTATTTTTTGAAGAAAATTCGATTCTGTCAAAAAAAAAAATTTCACTAATGTAGCTAAAAAGTCAAAAAATTCTACAAAGGTCAAAATCAAAACTTTTTGTGTAAAAGACGAGGGTGATTTTTTAAAGCCATACATTTCGAGTGTGGTTACATCCTTCCTCAATTTTTTATTAATACTTATTACTACAATTATAAAATGGAACATTCGAGTCTGGTTTCTAAAAATTACACTTCCTTTTTACCCAAAACCTTTTCCTTTATTGGAATAACTAGAGGAAAAACCATGAAGGTTAAAAGAACCATTTCGTAAAACTTTAAGATTAAATAAAAGGTAGTAATAATTATTTGCCACTGTTAATACTTTGCACAAATACTTTCTTGTGGAGATCTATGAGAATCCATGATAAAAAAAAGTTTCGTTTATACTCTAAAATTAGTAGCGTCAAAAATTGTGACCAATAGGCTATAGGCCGAGTCAAAAATATGGATTTGGATTCAAAATAATGGCATCAAAATGGGTCTTAATTCGGTACAACTAACGTGCCTATAGAAATAAAAAAATTGTCTGTAGAATTGAAATATTTGCCTATAGAAATGAAAAATTTGTCTATAGAAATGAAAAATTTGCCTATAGAAATGAAAAATTTGTCTATAGAAATGAAAAATTTGCCTATAGAAATGAAAACTTTGCGTATAGAAATGAAAATTTTGCCTATAAAAATTAAGAATTCCACGTAACAAATTTCGACTGAACGTTCAGAAATCATAGACGTTTAAATTTATAAAATAATTTTCTCCATGACATTAATTTTTTGAGATTATTAACTGACTACAAAAGACTGTACCAACTACAACTTTTGACGTGGGGTTAGAATCCCAGAACCATGGGCAGACCATTGAATTTGGGGCTCTAGGTTCAACTGGGGCTCCACCCTCATCCCATTATTTTTATCTGTTTAAAAGCCTCTGTAATAAATGGTTTTTTTATTGATATTTGGGCTCAGTTAGTTTCTAGTCTCTAAGTGAGAAGGAGCTCGTTGATGGATCCTGGACTGCAGTCCATTAAGCCCATACCTAAATCTGGAACTGCCCAAAACAGGTTATCCTTATTCGGCAAAATTTATGATTTTCTCCCAATGATTGTAAATGAGGGAGAATAACCATGCTCTAGTCTGTCCTGTTAACCCCAGACTATAGTAGCATTTTTTTTTCAGGTTTTGCACCATTTTAATATTTATGATTTTGTTTTACTTACCTCTAATGGTAAGACAAACAGGGAAAAAATTTTTTTTCATGCAAATAATGATTTCCTATAATAATAATTGCAACTTAATGATTCATAGTAGTTTATACCTAGTGTTTATATGACTCTAGTGGACGTAACACAAGTAGCACCTCTTAAATCAAAGTCCTTATGTACCTACCTACCTGGAGGTTTGGTTGTTCACCTGTAAGACCAAATACTCGGTTTATATTATAATACATCGATAGACGAATCGATCTACACCTGCGTGTAAAAATGAACGATTCAATAATATTTACAGTATGTTTATGTATAGGTAGGAAGGAGATTTACTTTAAGGCGTCGTCGAGGTGATTGTGTACACCGAGTGCGAGTAAACTCACGTCAGAATGTTATGAATTATAATAACCATGTGCAAGAACTACCCACTTCGTTCAAGTGCACCTACTTAAGAAGATATGTTTATAATACAACTATTTTAGAAGCCTTAAGTGGCACGGCTGGAGCACGCAGCTCGCGACTGAAGAGCTTCCTAAATACTGCACGGTGGCTCTTAACCGTCATAGATAACAACATTAAATAATATTCAGCGACCGATTAACAACACCTATTGACGTAAGTACCTCTACACACATGCCTCTCAGTAAGTAATGTTCGTTGGATCGATTTACATTAAAAGCAAGCATCTTTGATTTAGGTCTTGTTTATCAATACGGAAACAATTTGAATAAATAATAATCAGGAAAATACTGTTCAAAAATGAGTACAGAAGGAAATCTTTGCAAAATTCAGCAGTGGAAAAGTAGAGGAAATTTTCCACCCTCCCCCCAAATACTACGTAAAAATGTAAGGGAGGGCATTTCCCGTAGCACGCTGACGAGAACTAACAAGTTCGAAAACGCGATCCATGTCTGACAAAGAATGTAATTAGATTCATCGAGAGGGTGGTAGTGTTGTAAGGTCATTCTATTATCAACAGCAAATTCATCATGGCATTGATCTTAAAGTTTTGGTCATACCTTAGTCATAAGTAAGGGTGATGAATGTACTGACCCTGTCCGATTTAGCAAAAGACTTTTCTGGAGCTTAAGAACTCTCAGATTTGTTCTTGATCCCGATTCCATAATCTTACTTATTGAAGTTCCCTGAATAATATTCATGATCTTCCAGTAGATTATACTGATAATTATACTTATTTATGGAATTGGTCTTGACCGTGGATCATTCATTCTTGTTCTTGACAAGGCTTATCACCAAATTGGATGTTCAAATCAAATCTATCAATGAATTTGTCCTGAACATTTGGTCATGCCATTCGTCATAGCTAAGCAACTTGGACCTGTTCTTTTGGATTATGAACGGATTCAAGTCATATTGGCCCCAGAGCCTCAGAATCCTAAATCCGACTCTGAATAACTGATGGGCTCTTAGCAAGATTTGGTCTTGGATGTTTATTGTTTTGAGCCCTGAACATTCAATTTTTGTCTAAGCTTGATGGTGATGAAGCTGTACAACATTTCGATTTGCTATTCATCTTCCTTTTGGCCATATTGAAATTTCATCAGCAATATTGTTGACCTTCCAATTAGTCGTAGGTACTTATTTATGGTTTTGGTATAATCTCAATCTTGGGCCATTCACTCTTGCTCCTGTTAAAGCTAATCAACAAAATTGAATGTTCAAAGTTTAGTAACCTGCTCCTGTCATTCTTCGTTCCGTTTTTGGTCATAAATCCTGAAAGAATAAGGGACTTTTTGGGAACTTTTTTTAAATTTTGTGGGCCTTTTCATTGTTATATTAGCTCCAGAGTTCCGGAATTCTGATGAATACTGATGATTTGCTTTTGGAAGTCTTTTTGGTCTTGAACATTAGAGTTGATCTCGATGAAGCTACATTCTTTATTTTGGTTAAACAATATTTCTTTTGGTTTTGTTGATGTTCCTTTGATTTTCCAAGTTGAAGGCACTCATAAAAGCCCTTGGCTTTGTTCTTGGTCTTGGACTATTCTGTCTTGTTCTTGTTAAGGTTCCCTTGGTGGTGTCTTTGAGTATGGGCCCTTGTATATATATTTAATAGAATTTTAGTATTCACACTTTAAGACCTATTTAGATATTGATTTTAAATCATTTACATGTGAATGCTAAAATTGTTTTTTGGTCAGTTAGCCAATCGAAGTAGATAGTGTTGGTGACTGACTTATCGTTGTATGATCAAGTGCTGATCGATTAAATATGTTCCTCATTGTTGAGTAGTTGGGGACATCATTACATAGATATACGTGTACGTTTTAGCACCCTCCTAAACTGTTGGACTGTGAAAGTTTGATCCTTTTACATTACTTTTGGCAACTTTAAATTCACTCTGGTCGCTTGTAATTCAGAATAATAGAATTGATTGGAACGAAAAGATACTGAGTGTTGTGGTTTGCAATTCAAATGAAATAATTACGATTTTACAGACGAAGTGAGCTGCTCTGCCGAACTCTACTCTCATCCTCGTTAAGTTTTGTTGCAACTTGTTCACTCGGAATGGGTCTGAACAATTGAAATTGATGGTAGTTGGGTCGGTTTTCAGAACTACTTCTCGCTGTTACATACAAATTATACCTTTGTTCCTAATCGAAATGAATAAATAAACTGCATTCATCATTAGCAATATTAAATGTAATTCATTGTATATTTAAAAATCATTAAAATAGATAGATAGAAAGTTTAGTTTAGAGAATTTGACAACATATGCTCACAAATGTATGCTTCAAAAAATTTTATTTAAAATATTAAAAATCTATTGAAAGAGCTTTTCTATACGATGCGCCTGTACAAATGGGTACAAAATTACTTCAAGAGTTTCAAGCGGCTTAATTTGAATGAGAATGCAGAAAATTGGTCTCTATTAACTTATTTGAGAAGAAGACGAAGAAAGAGCTCCATATATAATGAGAAAATGTGCTCACTGCTGAAGGAAGTCCTCCAGTAGATGAACAAATAAATAAGAAACGCAAAACTCGACTATACGAGGATAAATTCAAATAATTTACGACTAACGAAATCTTTGAGTTTATGAAAACTAAATTTTAGAAAATATTTTGATATATTAAATTTTTTTTATTTGTTTTAAAACTCCTACCACAATAATATTTTCTTACAGTATTCGATGGTAATTTTTAGAAGCCATTTTAGTGATTGGTTTTTAGGGGATGATCAACTTTAATTAATATCCTTAAAAAATTTAAAACTGCCCTTTCATTTGATATGTCACATATGGTACAGTTTGGAAAACTTTTTTTAGTTGGCCTTCCAAAAGTGACTTCTTTTTTCAAAATTTTTGTTTATTTACATTTGTATTTTCATCGTAGCCGATTCAGACATTAGTAATTCTATAAGGGTTCCGTGTTTCCTTTTGGACTTATGGAACCCTAAAAACAGTAAATGTATATGCAACAAAAATGGTTGTATTTATGTAGGTTTTCGTTTTTTTATTTGTTTATTAGACCTCGTATAACAAAAACGTTTATGTAACATGAATCGGGAGCATTTTAAATTCTCCAGACGCGCCGCGCCGATTCAAGGGTGGTATAAAAGCGGCTGATGCATCGCAATTGTATATATTAGTAATTTCATATTGTTTATGCTCAAATTGTAAGAGGTTGCCATGTGTCTCAAGTGTACAACACTTGACTCTTTTGGAAAAGTGTTTTGAAACTTAAGTCCTCATTATAAACATGCTGCTCATTTTTTTTAAATTCTTTATTCGACAAATTATAAACCGTTTCAGGTACCTACCCTCGTTAGAACTAAAACAGGAGCTTTTAACACCAAAAACTCACTAAAAAAAAATTTTCTTTGTGGTGATTATCACTAAAATTTATTGTTGAAGTGGGTGGTATGAAATCTGACGACGACTTGTGGCAGCCACAAGTCATTGACAATATTTTTCATGCATTTTGACACATAGTCTACTGCCACATGTGGAAGCTACACCACAGTCATCGGCCAATACATAATCCATTTCAGAAAAAAAAATTATGTGACTTGCGGCTTCGTCTTGCCACTTTTAATTACGACTTTTGGTTGCGTCCTACGACTCGTGGCCGCGTCCGGACACGACTTGTAGCTGTGTCTAGCCACATGTACCTACCTGCGACTGGTGGCCGCGTCTAGTAGCTCGGATTAGCCACTAACCATTTCCACCAGTGGTCCAATGTGGTGCAGCAATTATATTAAACTTACGTATTTTTCTAATATTACTATTACAGTCCTGGAATATATCCCATGGGATATTTATTGAAACAAATGAAATAACGTAAACCATATTTTATTTACTAAAAAATAAATATTTACAATAATTTACAATTAATACTTCAACTCGAGTTAATTGTCATCTTTGGTATATTTTTGGTATCGAGATGGAGAGGTGCATTTTTTAAATAATTTATTGACTGTGTAAACTAACATCCAGACATTGTTGGGTGTTCATGGGTCTTTGTCTTTAGACTAGAATATACCATGCATGTTTATTGCTGTTTGTACTAAACACTTCTACCGTAAATGTCCATTGTGGTTCTTGAACGTGTTCCTCGAATTATCCTAAGCTTGTTCTCTGGTCTGCTCCATTCCCATGTCGTCTTCCTGACCGTGTAGTCCCATAAGAGCAGAAGGATGGTAATAACTAAAGTAAGGTAACAACTGAAGGGAGTTGTTGTACTGCTGACACAGACTGAGCATGGATTCTTGTAGAGTCTTCGGATTGTATTTTTGGGCAATGTTTTTGTTGAACTGGTCGTACAGGAATAGGTCGTTTTTGCAGGGTTCATTGTAGACCACGGGTGTTTTGTACACCGATTTTTGTTGCATAAAAAGTGGCATGTCGTCTTTTACCAGGACTTTGACTGCTACTTTCCGCGCGTTCTGGTTCATCATGTTTTGCTCTTGCATTTGGAGCTGCTTCCGTTTGGTTTTATACCTGAGAAAAAAAAACCATTTCTAATTGTTTTTTGGTACCTATTTGGCACAAGAAATCCGCAGATGTTGTTCTTACCTTCGATTTTGGTACCATATTTTGACTTGTGTCTCGGTCAGTTTCAATGCATGGGCTAAATCTGCTCGTTCTGGTCCACTCAGATACCGTTGTTGGCTGAATCTCCTCTCCAATTCGAAGACTTGTGCATGGGTGAAAGCTGCCCTGGATCTCTTTTTTCTCCCCGTATGTGTTACTGAATCTCCTCTTGTGCCATCATCAGAATGACACGAAGAACGACTGTAATCTCCGGAAACTCCAGGAAATCCTGAACATGACCCTGTAACAAAATCCAAAAATTTTGGTTTAGAATAGAGCTTTCGGCTTTTTTAAATACGTGTAGATAATTCAATTCCATTTATAAAAAACTAATATTTTGACCTGAATCTATTTACGATTACGTCACGCAAAAAAGGGTAGTTACAGTACATGTATCCAATCATAAATCATTTTTCTGAACCCATATTATGTCTATTTAAAGGTAGCAATTACCAAAATTAAGTAATGCCTTGACGACAAATAGCTTTTAGCGTAAAAGCCCTTGAGAGAGGTGCCACGGTACCACCCCGTACCGTCGCGACAACTTCTTCGTGGTAGAAAGGGCTCCGGATTTTTTCGTTTGAAAAGGCTTCGCTTTTGTAATTGTATGGAGGGAGTTCTTTTTAGGAAATTGATGACACCGAAGGACATTTAATATTTTTAGATTGCTGATTGATTGAAAAAGGGGAAAATGAAAAGTGAAAACTAATATTTGGATAGCCTTTAATGGTCTTTAGACCATTACCAATAAGTAAGGGGGTCGTTTAACAGATTTGGGGCGTTAGGAATTCGATTAGATGATAGATGATTAGTTAAAAGAGTTGAGAGTTATTGGCCAGAGTCTGTTACAATTTTCCTAAAATTTTTGGTTATTGGGAAACTAAGTTGATTTTTTGAATTGGAAATAAATAATTTAAAGAAAACAATAATTCCAAATTACCATTTTCAGAACTTTGTTGTCCATTTTTCGACATATCCAAAGCTTTTTCCTGGATGTCCGTACAATCTTCGAGATTCCGGTTACATATTTTGGTGTTGAGTATATTTTCTATGGAAAATGGTGTAACAGGGGTCGTGCAGGGTTTTTCCGTGATAACCGGAGATCCTTCGTCTTCCATTCTAATTAAACACGTACCTAATTGACGCGACACTTTTAATTAACAATAAATAATATTTATTTTTAAATCACTTTTGCACAAATTTTCTTTTCGTCAAGACGCGGAAAACCGAAATTTTGATTTGACTTGCTCGTTTATTGAGTGGTTGTAAAAGACTGATGTTGAATGTCGGAGTGTTCCCTTGGTCGCACACTTTGATCGTGTGTGGGTGCGATGGATAACGCCATCCTTGTTTCGTCCATTCGATTGTAATCCATGTCGTTCCTTGTTTCCTGTAAGAGTCCCGCGAACGAAGGCGGAGCCACGGTTTCCAAGTGCATTCTCATTCGCTGAAAGTGATTGCTTCTAAGATCTATCCTTACGTATTTTGTGGTCTTTATGGAGCTATTGTGAAACTAATTCGTAATTTTGTAAAACTGCCCGAGGGAAGAAAAGGATCAAAAATGATCGCTCCCAATCGCGCTATTACGACCACAATTTCATTTTTGGGGATCTATAACTGTTTGTGGATCGTACTCTGTGTAGGAGAGTACCTAATTAAATTGGTCGTTAAATATGTCCAATAATTAATCCTGGTTTAGTTTAAAGGAAGACTTTTTTTCTTTTACTTTCCAACAGGATTCCAAATTGGTGTGTGTGTTAAAAGCTCCGGTTAGTTTTGGGCAAAAGTATCGACAATGACAGTATCACTAATAGAACCATCGATAGTTATCGATATATCGATCGTTTTTAGTTGCCATTGTTATTATCGAAATATCGATAGTTATAAATAATAATAATGGCAACTGAAAGCAATATAGTGCATGTATCGATATCTACCGACAGTTATCGATATTTCTTTATTTTGGATAATCAATAACTAAAATCAGTTATTGCTGAGGATTAGTAACTGGAGCTGATTTCAAGTCGGAATCTGAACTAGCCCTCTGCTAAAATATCGACATATCGATAGTTGTCGATATATTCTGTATATTGATAACAGATAACTAACATCAGTTATCATTATCATTGATAATTGTTGATAACTACCGATAGTTATATTTAACGATTAGGTATCGATAGATATTCGAGAAATTGACATTTTTATTGTTATCGATAACTTATAGATAACTAAAATCAGTTATCATCCAGGATTAATCCCGGTAGGTATTCCCTGAAGCGGCTTTAGATATCATTTCCGATTTGTTAGGAAACGGGGATGACAATATTAATCAACAATAATTATCTACTGATAATTTTAATTAAATACATATACATGTGTTTATTATATTATAATATACATATATTTTTTAGTAATGTGTGTTCTTTAAATCGTCATTTTATATTATTTATATTCTGGACAATATTTTGTTCATCTTCATATTAAACAATTTGTCTTATAAAATTATAATTATATTTATTCGTTTTCGTTTTGGAAACAACACATTAAGTACATAAATTTTGGTGTTGTTGACGAATGTAGAAGGACATTCGTAGTCCCGACAGCATCTTCGTGATAGCGATAAGAGATCGGCCAAGTACGACAATAGACGAAGGACAAAACCACAAACATTTTACCTTTTACAGGAATGTTAATACTTACAGTGTAATATGCAATGTCCAAACGGTCGTTCGTGGATATTGTACTATTGTGAATTCATTTGTTACAGTGTGGTTAATTGTTAATAATATTATGTACCTACTGTTGCATTAATTAATAAATAATATTTGTATTTAATTATCTATATACTTACTAATAAATAGGTACATAATATTAGAAACATTTAATAGAATCGGTCGGTATTGTTCGGGATAGACAATCTGGACATCGTGGCCATTGTTAACGTGTCGTTTTTTGGAAATGGTTTTTTGTTCCAAATGAAAATCTGTAAGTTTCCAAAAGTATACACTTTATTTAGGAATAGGTAATTAATAATTGTGTTACGTATATGGACGTTTTTTCCATTTTACTCGATTGCAAAATGGATTTTTGTTTTTTACCTAAGTATTTTTGGGGGTGTAGGTACATATCATATTTTATACCCTTGATACATGCCAATGTCTAGCTAAATTTTAGTAAACGGGGTAGGCATTGTTTTTATAAAACCAAAATGACACTTTTGTATAATACATAACAGGGGTGGGGATGAAAATAAAAAATTGCAGTGAGTGATATATCACTGAATAACTCTTTCAAAATTAAGACGATTTTTTTAGGTTATGTGTTTATCAAACCAAAGTGGCGGTCGTAATATACAAAATGGCGGCGTAAAAAAAATACAAAATTGCTTCAGGTTTTGCTTTTATAAAACCAAAATAGCAGTGGGAATGAAATTAAAAATTTGGTACTAGATTGAGTGGCATTACACTGAATAGGTCTTTGAAAATCAAGATCACTTTTTTGGTTTCTGTTTTTACGAAACACAAAGTGATACCTACCAGTCTCTTGCCACAATAACATAATCAGTCTCTAAGAGTCTTTGACGATTATTCGTAGAGCAATATTTCCTACAGACTAACAACTGAGAGACTGCAGTCTTTTTCCTAAAGACAGAAATTTAAGTCTTCCTCTTAGTTCTTGGAGACTGAAATTTTCTCGCCAAAAGGAAGACTGTTTTAGAGACTCGAAGTTAGTCTCTAATTCTGAGACTCTTAGATACTGATAATTTCTTCATACCTACATATTTTACCCTAATTTTTTTTTTTTTGACGCACAGTTTGAAAGGACTTTTTTGGTGAGACACCATTACGGAAATTTATTTTGATTATTTGAAAAACCGGAAACCTGAAGTTCTTTATAGTTTTAAGGTCGACAATGTGTGGCAGTCTAAAAAGCTGCGAGACACGTGTACAACCCTTCGGCCCCGTAACCACTGTGACAACTAATTTCCTCTTCTTCGGTTATTGTTTCGTTGTCGTATCGTATCACAAAACACATTTGTTTGTATTACAGTTATAAACCGTCACATCGCGGTCGCCAATGAAACAATTATCACCACTACCCTCTTGTATCAGAAAGGGTGAATGAATATGATTCAAGTCATTTTAAAAATAATTTTACGTTTATATACCTACTTATTGAAATTTTAAAAGCTCCTTCAAGTTCTTTATGTCCATGAATGACAATAAGTTTGGTAGGTTAAAGAAAGCGATAAAAAAAAAAAAATGCATGGCTATTGCAATAAAATGTTTTCTTGATGGACCACAAGTGAATCGACCAAAAATAAACCCGGGACACAAATCAGAATTTTGTGGTTTTCCGATCTTCCTGACCATATGCCTTCAAAAGTGTCCCGCCATTTATTCTGGGAGAGACATTCCAAATTTAAATGCCTCATAGGCTTATTACACTGACATCAAAGACTAACGTGTTGGGTTTATTCATTTTGATGCGCGTGTTTTAGAAAAGTGTTTGGATGAAATAGACCCGACACTAAAACATTGGACTATTTAGGAAAAGAAATATTTGCTTCTACATACATATTTTAAAAAAGTAGTCACATTTGAGCCTTTTGATAAATTGGAGGTAATTGGGAATAATTTTTGTCGATTATTTGAGATTTGTTTGGAAATTCACTGATTGGACATTTTATTGATAGTGCCGTCAAATAACAACCCCCTCGACCACACTTTTCGGGGTGGCGCAGCTCAATCAGGAGCGCCTGATGAAAATAGTAAATTAAGTGGAGACCAACATATGTATGTTTTGAAAAAAAATAATAAAGGGTCGTTTTCAAAAATTTACATTAGGGTAGGCGCACATACTCTTAGTTACGCCACTGATCACTGGTATTTCTAAGTAACCCTTTATGAGTCGCAAATATAAAGAAGAAGAAGATTCAATTAACAAACTTCCCTCATAGATAACCAAAAAAATCACCCCGTTGTTTCATAAATTTTTAAGCCAAATTTTGAGCTGACAATGATGCTATTGATATCTACAGGGTGTCGAACAAAGCAACATTTAAGCCATTCTAGATACAGATAGAAGTTAACTAATTTTAAGTTGTAAAGTCGTAAGGGATTCCTGGGATGTCAGTTGACTAAAAAACAGGATGATTTTTTGTTTTATTGTTCCCCTTTCTTTGGTTGGGTAGACCAAGTGACTCCGGAAGATCGTCAGTTCTTGTTTACGTCCATATAGCCGTTTAAAAGGCATTTAAAAATAATGTAAACAAGCGTCGTACTGATTATTTTTGTAAGAGAAATTCCCGTTTAATTGTCCTATAAAATGGATAATTGCTTCTAAGATTTGGGGTTTATTATTCTCGATGAACTCCCGAATGTTTTGGAAACTGTTCAAATTGACACCAGCTCACCACCATTAAAATTATTATGTTCCATCTAAACGGTGCTCAGAGAAACAGATGAACTTACGATTTACACAACGCTACACGCAAATGCGTGACGATCCGGTGCGCGGTAATATTAATAGAAACTATTAATTTATTCTGTGCGATCATTTGTTTTCGAAATTCGTTCGACTCTTGGCAACGTTTCGGTTTTATGACAACGGAAAAAATATAATTTATTGCGTAAACTGTTTCAATTATTGCTCCGCGATTGTTAACTAGTCTGTTACTGCCACGTCCAAAAACAATTTGTCAAAATAACGACGTCCAATTTATTCCAGAAATTAACAACTTATTTATTTCTGCAAAATTTTACTTAAAATAATGTCAAAATTTGTAGCTCAAAATCACTAACTGAGACGGTTTTATTGCTAAGGGGTAGTACCAATTGAGACAGACGATTCCACTGCTTCAATTTTATTGTCTCCTCAGTTAGTAAACGCCCGATTTGTAGCAGGAGAGCTCTTGTACAAAATTTTAATCATTTAGCCAATTCCGTACGTTGTCTTACACCAAAATCGGTTGTTGTCTTCAATCTTAGTTTTGACACTGATGTCTTCATTGTAGATGTTTTCCATTTCCAAAAACTCGATAAAGGAAATAATTTCAACAAAAATCAAGATTTATTTGTAAAAGTTGGCAGAGATTGTGTATTAGTCATTTGGCCTATTGCATTGTGGATTGTTACTAAAAGTGTTTTTAGTAGTTTAAAGTAAAAACACTTTGCATGCATTTTGGATGCAGTTTAGAAACCAATTAACGCATTATTAAACAAGCGGATTCGTGTAAACGGTTTTCTGTTTGTCAAATTGCCAGCGAAATTGCAAATCCATTTTCTACGATAACATCCGGGAAAATGGATACCTACGTTGCGGGAGAAGATTTAAATTTAAGCCGGGGCTCTAAAACGAAGGAACACTTTGAACTTTAATTAAAATAAGAAAACTGGTCCCGTTCGTGGAATTGCTTTTACTTTTAAGTCAAATGAAATAGAACGAGAGAAAAATAATAATCAATCTTTTGGTAGATAGTTATTTCAAAGGATTCGAATTGATCTTGGGGCGCTATAGAGTCGGGCAATTAACTAACGCAAAACAACAATAAAAATAGAAAGTTTTTGTCCATGTCCATGTGTAGGTATTGGGTACCATATGCATGTATGTTTTGGCAAGTGAAAACGGCCTTTCTATTAAGCCCGTCCAAGTGATTAATTCGTAAACAAGACTCTTTTGAGTTGGAGCTTTTAAGTCGTCGGATTGACTTGTGTTTACAGCTCTCAGCGGGAATCAAACCCTAACAGCCTTTCAGACAAAGCAAACATCACAAGTGAAACGTACACTTGCCATTATGGCCTAATAGATTCATGGCCGCGATACTATACTACACGTCTCTATATTTGCACAATTTCAATTAACAACTCATAACCATTCTATTCTATCTCATCTACTTTTATCGGGGATGAAATCCGGCTCAGTTTTGGGAATTATCTAGAAGTAAGTAGGGTTACAGGACAAACATTAAAAACCTTTTTGCCCACTCAAGAATTCGATATTTCAAAAGGTAAAGACAAGAATTAAATGCTTGCTATTGTTTGTGTTCTTCGTAAAGGTAATGACCCTAATCCAACCTAATCTAACCTACTTTTGCCCTACACATTCATCGTACAATTACTTCATCCCAAATCTATCCTGCTGCTCTGAATTTATGCCCATTTTAATTGAGGTTTGTATGTGTGTATGGTGGGGGTTCTAAGTTGGGTTAGGTTAGGTTACGGTCATATGTTTAAGAAAAATACGACGAATTGTATTTTCTTTAAATTAAAAAACCTAATTCTTCCTTATAGAAGAGTATCCAGTGGGTAAAAAGAATTTTGGGGTAAGTTTGGCATGGAGTCCTACTTCTACTGTTTGACCAATAGTATAGACTAATTTAATTGATTATATAACTTCCTCCCACTTTTAGGGGTTTAATTTTTAAAAATTTTTTTACCAATTTGAAAATTTAACGACAGTATTATTTTCATTGCCATCAAATCTTACCAGCAGTGCCAAAAGATACTCTTCTTACAATAGTTCTTCTCCATCTACTTTTTCTTCCCCCCAAAGCTACCCTTCTTGACTGTCTATTTACAATGTAGTTAAGTCTCTAGTCTTAGCAGTTACAACCCCCTTAAAGGTTACGATTTGCAAATATAGTTTCCAATATACAATATTTACAAGCGATTTATAGACTTAGTCATTTCGTATATTTATTGATATTCCAAGTTTTGAAACTCATCTTCACCCTTTTAAAAGTTCAATTTCGTTTTCTCTAAAGATTCTGTTATTCCACAAGGAATTTCTGTAGTAAAAATTTTAACATCGTAAACTGGCCTATTATATTTGCTTATTTAGGGGTGCTATTTTAAAAATTAAAACATCTATATATATTATGAATCTTCGTGCAAAATTTTAAGTTCTCAAACTCATACTTTTTCACCCCTTTAGGAATTGAATTTCAAAAAAATCCTTTCCTAATTCTCGTCTACGTTATATAAAGAACCCCTTTACAGACTTGCAAATTTTGAAGTCCAACAATTTAGGCTTTGTATTGATATGTCTCTCTTATTTTTTTAAACAACCCAAAAAATTATAAGGATTTTTGGGTGAAGTTATTTCCTTTTCCCATTGTATTTACTTCAGACGTAGTTATGATGCATAAGAAAAGGATCAGAATATTTTTTCATCATTTACTGATTACTTCATTACGTATTGTATTAATTAATTAATTAATATCCGGAAATTTAGGTGAATTGTGAGCAATTCAACACCCTCTTATTTGAAAATGTCGAAGTTTATGACGATATCGTTTCTGCAGTTCCTGAATAGACTCTCGAGTTTAGCAGAGAGCTTTTTGAACAAGTGTCGAGAGTCGAGCTTTGGTCTCTCCATTCCATGGTAGATGTCAGCAAGCGGTGAAACGGGAATATTTTGAAAGTTTTTGATTTTTTTCAAGATATTCCCATAGCAAAATTTTTATCCCTATTATTGAGTAATTAATTTTTTTTTACGAAAATGATCTTATATAAATAATTAAATGGAATTCTGGATTGACTATTGGTGAAAAATGTTTAAACAATAAGATAAATAAATCACTTGGCATTATTTGTTCAACAATTTCTATATATTTTTTTTAATTGTTCAAACAATAGAATACTGTTTGTTCATTAGGTACAGTTCTAAATTTATTTATCAGTAAATTTCCCTTAAATATGGATTTTTAAAACTTTTTTTATTAAAAATAAAAAAGCCAATTTTTTTACTTCGTTATTTATTGGCTTTATTATCTGAAAGTATTTCATATTTTTGGTTTATCATAAATTACAAAGGTCTACGTATATTTAATTTACGATTCCACATTTAGGGGTGCATTGAGGCCACCAATTACAATATTGCTCATTAATAAGTATTAGGTACAATTCTTATATTTATTAATTTCTATAATTGTTCTTAAGGTGCCATATTTTAAGTACGTTTTTTTTAAATTATTAATTTATCTTTTTACAAATTAATTTAGTTTTTTTTACCCCTGTACTAGTGTTTTATTATCGTACTTAATTTTAAATTAATTTCGGAATGTTTTTTTTTTTTGTAAGGAATGTAGAGGCGCATCCCTACATCAGGATGTGATGTGGCCTGAGCGTCAGTGGGTACAAATAGTTGCACTAATTTATATGAGAAGAGACCTATTAAGGTCTTTTTCATGTTTTACGATATGGGCGGGGAAGGAACGCGCCTGTTGTCTGTATGATATGCCTATATTATAGTGTTAGAGTGGTTCCGTTTTTATATGTGCACATGCACCCCTGTCCGGCCGGCGCCTACACCCATGTCCGCATTTTCGTCTACCCCATACCTACACACATATTGTACCATGCCGTACATTTGGCATGGGTTTATTTCACAATATGTTATTGTAGTTGAAGAATATTTCAAAAAGTATTTTTTTTTATCAAAACGACAAATAACTCGAGAGAACATCTTTGGACTTTCGACTGTGGAAGTCTTCATTAATCAGTCTAAATTCCTGAAGACGTCGTCTATGCGTGTCGACGAAACGTTAAGAATTAAATGTCTTAGTTAATATTGACAAAGAAAGCCCAAAAACTTATAATCAAATCAAATTCTGACGTTTCGAATTTCGAAATTATTACGTATTATTATTTTTTTTAATGCTGAGAATATATTTGAACTTTTTTTTACAAAATTATATTTCTTGATTTTTTAAAATTATTAATTTTGTAAAATAGTAGCCACCAAGTGACTTTAGTAAACATCCCTCGCTATTTTTTTAACAAAAGTTAAAAGTCTTTTTGGGGGATTCAGCAAAACACTTTGCTATTTCTTTTAACACATTTTGGACAGTGTTGGCATTACATAATTTGGCAGATAATTGCCGAGGTGCCGAACCGGCTAGACAACAGGCCCAGCAGTCGTTTTCCATAACAAATTGCCACTTGCCGGCCTTTTTGTCACTTCAATTTTTGGACGCCTAATTTCAGCATCAGACCACTTAAAACGCATCCTCCATAAAGAAATCTACCCCATTTTTCTAAACGATATTTACAAATGTTTTGACTATTTTAGCCACATTCATCATTTATTTTAATTGTGATCAAAATTATAAGTAAAAATCAACACAGATCGCCTGGGATTTGCCACCCTCTGCTTCCTCTTCGTCATGCCATAACTCTTTCTTTGAGTTTTTTTTTTTTAAATTTCAGTCACCTTATTTTACATTTTTTAATTTCAATATTCAGTATTCCTAAATAAACCTATTTAAAAATTTTGCTATGTACATATGAACCCAGGTGGTATTTTTTTAAAAGTGTACATGTAATGTATTTTAGCCTATTTTTGCTAAAGCTTTAACAATACCAGCCTCGTTTGGATTCAAAGTTTACAGACCTAATAGAATCTCCAGTGCTATCGAATTACCCTCTCTATTTGTTCTGTATCAGATTTAATAATTACAATATAAACATGTGCGGTTTAGCTGTCTTTTGTAAATGTATAATGATCAATCATAATAACATATCAGATTTTATAAGCCTCTTCCATAACAAAATGCAAAATATTTCTTTTTTTTTTTTCACTGATAAAACAATAGCGACGTAATTAGATTCGTAATTATAATTGTGCTTTCCTTTCAAACCTTAACCAAAAAAAATTTTTTTTTCAATTCTCATAGTTTAGAAGCACTTATGTGAGGTGATGATGAACATCTAACAACAGAATATTTTGTCTTAATAAAATAAATCTTTGGGAGGCATATTAGCTAATCTACTTGAGAGATTTTATAAACAACTTAAGACACTATCCCGTGTGAAACCCAGATAAAATTAAGGAAGTACCCTGTCGATACTATAGAAACCTTTAGGAAGGGTGGATGCAAAAATAAACGCAAAAATTCTTGTCGTTTTCTGAGAATTATAATATACCTACAGGGTGTTTTAGGAGTAATACTTTTACTATACTTCGAATAAATGCGTGAGCTGATCAAATAGAATAAGAGGTTACGGTAAAGGGCAGTGAGACTGGGGAAGATAATGGTATTGAATTTGTTCCAAATTTCAACCCTTACATTTCGATTCTGTTTTCCTTTATTAATTTTTTCAAACATTCAAATTAATGGTTGTGCATGAAATGTATTATTTATTCGGAGTCATGTCTTGCCCTATCGGTCAGACGGACGAGACGTTTCCCGTGTTGGTCAGCATCTGGTTTATGTAAAAAGAGGAACCACACGCCGCGTACGAGTGTCCATGTGTGTAATATCAATGTATGCGTGTATGCGTGTGTGTGTGTGTTAAGTTGGTTTCTGGTAAAGCTCTGGAGCCAGTCGAAGGAACGATGGGAAAAAGAACGAACCGCCGGGATGGTGGTAGTTGTGGCGCCGCGGTCTTTCTTGGGACACAACGCCCTTTCGACGAGCCAGTTGCTGTACATTTTAGATACAAATACAGGGTGTTACGTTTATAATAAGCATAGAAATTAAAAGTACATATTTCTTGTTAAATTATTCCTGTGATGAAAAAATACTTTTAACAAATTGTTTTGGTCATTTGCGTCTATTTACTGACGTGATGTGATCGTCAGTGACTCAAAATATGACGTCATTGGTGAACAGTCGCCATAATTGTATGGGTTTACTACTTTTTTTTAATAAGGGTTTCTCGAAAGACGTAAAAATATACAGGGTGCTCAATTTAAAAAAAGGATCTTTGATCACATTATGTCAGTAATAAGATGAAGACTCCTAAAAAAAATATTATTAGTATTTTTAGCCAGTGTTCAAATACTTTTTCCTAATCCTGTATATCTTGTTATTAAGAAATCAAAACCATCTTCTTTTCTTTCAAAGTAATAATAGTGAGATACATCCTTTTTCAATAAAGGAAAATAATAAGAAAATCAAAAAACTTGTTGAAATTAAGGTTTGTCATCCAATTTGAATGTCACTTCTTAGTTAAAAATATTACGGAAAAAGTGATAATTTTGTACGTCTTATGTCCAAAACTTTCTGGTACTACCTCGTATTAACAAACGAATTAATTTTTACAATAATAAAAGAAAAGAAACGGAAATACGTCTTAATGTGTTCAATGATGTTACATTTTCTTAGTGAGCGCTCCGTGTATTGGCCAAGCAAAGCACGTCACTCTTCGCCAAAATAAAACTTCAATCAAATGGGCATTAAGTTTCAATCAATTACGTTTCCAAATATTAACACTAGCCACGGTTGCGATTGGTCCATGCAGAATCCATCTCTGACATCACGGGACGTTTCTGAAACCGACCCTTACGCATTGGTCTAATAAAGCTGTCCGACCCCCAGACGAAATTGACGTTACAATCCTGTAGGCTTAGGGACCAATATCGTTTGCTAATATCCAGAGCAGTCCATGGACTGGACGGGATTTTCAAACGTTCGTCGCAACAACATACGTGTATTTTATAGTATGCATAATTTGTTTTCGACTTGAGTTGAATAGAAGTGTTTTTGGGTGTCTTAAGTAATTAAAGTGGTGGATTATTTTCAAGTGATTTTTGAGTAGATGATTTGGCGAAATGGATCAATCTTATAGCAGCGACAATTTTCAAAGTTGTGACACCACCACGTCGTCAGTTGGTTGTTTATCGACACCCTTTTCTGTTAAGGACATTTTAAATTTGAACATTAACAACGAAGATTATCAACCCAACAGTTTTTTGGGTGAGACCAGTGGTTGTAAATCATCTGAATTTGTGAAATTGGAGTACGGCGAACATTACGATTTCTCACATTTCCATTATCAACAACACCAATGGGACAGTAACTACAGTAGTCAGTGCTTCGATAATTACAACAATTACAGTAACTATTACAACAATTTGGACAGAACTGATGCAAATTATTTTTATAAAAATTACAACAATTGTGACGCCACTTCGTTTTCTACCACGTCTTCACATATGCAACAGTTAAGTGACATTTGCAGTCCCTTTTCCGATAAGAACGAACAGGAAGAAGGATGTACAGGCGTTGAAAGTCCTAGTAAGTCTTAAAAAAAAAAGAATTTTATATTTTTTTGTATCCGTCACAATTAAAAATTATTGGTCGCATTCGTTTTGGTTTCAAAATGTCCTTTTGCTTTCAAGAACACCAACAAGTAACGAGTTCAAAAACAGAATTGAGAAAATCTGGTAGTAAGAGAGCAAAGAGAAAGCCGAGGGTCCTTTTTAGTCAAGCACAAGTTTACGAATTAGAACGTAGATTCAAACAACAAAAGTATTTGACCGCTCCAGAGAGGGAAGAAATGGCACAAGGACTGCAGCTGACATCGACGCAAGTGAAAATTTGGTTCCAAAATCGAAGGTACAAAAGCAAAAGACAAACGTTAGAAAATAACGAAAAGGATAAGAAAATTCCGCCAAATGCTTCGGTCATTACAGCAAACATCGGGTTCTATGGGGTTGGAACACATTATAGGCCGCAACCGTCTTATGCGTCCAATTTTATAAATAATAACAACAACAGTAATGACAATTTAAGTCACGGTGACTGTGGTGATAAGGGTGACGTTGCTGGTCTGATGAAATTCAATGACTTTGCATTTTGATTACAAAAAAAGTGCATCTCTGTTTTCCAATTAATACCAAAAAACTTATCGATAAATTTTATTACCATTTTTCTTTTTTTTTTGTTATTGGGTCATTGATCGTAAGATAATTGATTAATTTGTGCAATTAAGACAAGTTTGTTGTATGAACAGACCACGTACGTATGTTATTAAATTAAAAATAAAAACGTCTGCATTAATATTTTATTCGTTAAAAACAAATGGATGTTACTGTAAATAAGTTATATTTTTAGAATAAGTGCATTTTTTAACGTGAGATAAAAATAAAATATTATCCAGTCCTATAAAGCATGGTCTTTCTTATTTTCGTTGCCAAATGATATGGAATTTAATGGATTACTCGCATGAATCGAAAAACCCGAGACAGTAAATTATTTTTAATTGAAACAAAAAAATTTGTTATTCGAGAGTAAGTTCTTCTTAAACTTTTTGGCTGTCGTCGAAAAATGAGTCCTTCTCTAGACGTTTCGTTGACATGTGTGCTTGCCATCTTCAGGAGATCATAATAGAAGATAGAAAAGGTAAATCATACTTGATCTCATGAACACGAAACGTCGAGGAATGCGCTCCTTTTCCGACGACATCTCAAAAGCCAGAGAAGAACTTATTTTCGCTTATGCCCGCGAAAGCCTAATTCAACATCTTATGATTTGAAATTTTTTCGAACTTTAGCCTAACATTTATTTTCTGTATATCAGTTTCTCCTGTTTGCCGAGAAAAATTTTTTTTGAATTGGGTACCTACATCAAGGGACTTTTAATTTTTTTTATGTTGCTCCACTTTTTTGTAGAATTCCACCTTTTTGAGATTGAATCCCTTTAGTATAAAAGCTCTGTCACCAAAACTTACGCAGTTTTTGTACCTACAAAATAAAATATTTAATTTTTTTAATAATTATCGAAAATAACTTTACAGTCGTTAAGACACTAAGTTTCCAAGATTATCCCAGTAATTTAGCCAAGGAAATTTTGTGAACTTCTGAGGTAAAAAGCGATTGCCATTTTAAAAAATCAGACGTTTTGCCTTTGATTACAGGCTTCTTCAATTTTATTTTAAAAGTCGATAGGTAAAAAGAATTAAAAATGTCATCTACAAAATCATTAAAATTTTAATCAATTTATGATAAATATTAATCTTTCGCCCTATTGATCTTGAAAACTCCAGTGTGGAAGCCTGTAACCACAGGCGAAATGCCTGTTTCTTTTTAGAATTACAGTCGCTTTTTACCTCAGAAGTTCACACAGTTTCCTTTAGAATCCAAAATTTTCCCAGAAGTTTATACAATAAAGAAAAATCCAGATTGTTTTGGGTAAAAAAGCGATTGTCACTTTAAAAAACCAGACGTTTTGCCTTTAGTTACAGGCTTCTTCAGTTTAATTTTAAAAGTCAGTAGGTGAAAAGATTAAAAAATATGTTATCGTGATTGATCCTGAAAATTCCACTGAGGATGTTTGTAACCGCTGATGAAACGTCGTCTTTTTTTTCAAAATCACTTTTTACCCCAGAAGTTCAGTATTAAATTTTGTTTTTATCAATTATAGGAAATAATACGTTAAGCTCCTAATTTATTATAATAATTTTTTACATTAGTAAATATTATTTCAAACGAATTAAAATTTTTTTTTTATAAACGGTAGCATGTAATGTACCTAATCGTGATTTATGTTCGTCAAAGGTTAAATATGTACGATGCCTACTGCTCGTATATCTGAAAGCTTCTGTGCTGGTTCTTGTTATAAAGGCGAAATGCAGGCGAAAAATTGAAGCAGTTAGCACCAGATCACCTTTTAACCTAAAAGCTTTTGGCACCGGGAAAGATAAAGCCGCTATCTTTATTATATGGTCGTGATTTAACCCTTCTGGAAGTCGTAATTGCCTAGAGTCAGTCGAACCAAATTATGCACAACCTTACGTTCATATTATGATAGATAGGTACCTAGATTATAAATAAATTATAACGTGAAAGAGAATGGAACATATGGGAGGTCAGCCTTTATCGCGCTTCGCAGACTAACGGCTTAATTCAAAAATAAACTTTTATCTGCTTTACGTACACGTAGTAATCCCAGAACTACGTGACGTGATTCATACGGTTAGAAAGAATTTATAAAATGTACGTAGTTAATAACTTTTTAGGAATCCATAAATAGTAATCTTTTTCTGTCGATTTTTATTCAATTTATTTTTGGCAGATAAAAATTTTGAGTTTTTATTAATTTTATGAAGTAATCAAAATAAACGTTACATTTTATTTCCTTTTGTCGAAGCTTTTTTTTGTTTGCAAACCATGAACCACGAGAAAAATTTCAAATGAATTTTCCAGTGAATTTTATGACATTAAATATGAAAAATATTCTACTTTTTTGACCACATGGGCAGTTTGTTTGTCCATAATTTAATTTTCAACTTCTAGGAGAGCTTTTTTCGAGAAATTAAAGACTAAATTAATCTAAAGCTTTAAAAAAACTGATAATTAAAAAACAAATAAATATTTAAAGAACTGATATTTGGTTCCCTTTTTTTTATTAATATCGTACCAAAAATTGGTGTCTTTTCAAAAAAGAAATTTCTTTGAACAGTAATCAAGTGTTTAACTTTTTAATATTTTTAAATAAGTAAAAGAAGATTCAAAATTTTTTAAGAATTTTGCGGTGTTAGTGTTTTCTTTTCGGTTTAATTCTTTGGTACTCCCTTCGATTCTCTTTTCGAAAACTTTTGAAGCTTTTAGAAAAATGAGAGTCAATAATTTTTTCTTTTTGTCGCAGCTTTTTTTTTGTTTGCTAACCACGAGAAAAAATTCAAATGAATTTCCCAGTGGATTTTATAATTTTAAGTATGTTTGTAGTTTTTTTTTGTACGTGTAATACATCTCTCAACTTTCAGGAAAGCTTTTTTGGAGAAATTATTTTTTATCATTAATTTTATTATATTTTTAAAATTGACTGGGCTACTTCTTTGTCCTGCCATCTCCATTCGGATACCATCACTTTTAATAGTGATGAATTCTGAATGTGATATTTGAAACAGGAACCGTCTATTTGTGTTCTCTTTCAATCACAGCATCAGTTTCCATTCCAACTTGCCTGTTGCATCCCAAAAGATGCTCTCACATCACAGATGGCAGGATCAGTACCTGGTCACATCCAGAGAATCCTTCAGAACACTAACTTTGCTAAACATTAAAACCATTCTATTTTACAATTAACTTTCTTTTTCAAAATAATTTTTTAAGGGATGAAATTTCTTTCTCTAGATTTTATCACTTAAGAAAATACGAAAATTTGAATAGAAATTGAAAAAGTCACTAATCTTGACAAAAATTGTTCAAGTGATGATCTGGACCACATGAAATTTGAAATCTTGTGATAATATTTTCCTACAAGAAGTGAACTTGTTTTATATTCGTGATAGAAGTTAAAATTAATATTTTTTTTAAAGTGTTTTATTGGACAAATGTGTTGACAGTTTTTGGCCTGGACTTGTCAGGTCTGTTTACGTGTGTATCTGTTTAAGTGCGACATCGGTTTTGGAATCATAAAGAAAGGATATTAATTTCGTCCATTATAAACGGATATATTGCTGTCGCTTATAACGGCGCCGCATCTTTCGTCTCAGGCATCGCCGTGGCATCCGATCTTCGTCGGTTATCGATAATAAAAACGGGAGGTATTAAAGTTAAGACATTCTTTAAAAAATCGGTGTGGGATGGTTTCGTTCGTGTTTTAACATGTCTCTTATTTCGAAGGCGTATGCATAACTAGTGCTTAATACCTGGTCGAATAGCTAAATCAATCTCGGCAATAAAAGATATGTTCACAGTTAATAATACATTTGGTCGTCGACAGTAACAGATACCTAAGATCATGGGGGTTCGTGGCTGCGGGGGGTCATCTCAGAGCCTCATCTCCTTCTTCTCTTTCTAAAGAACCCCGGACAAGAGCCGCGGCAGCTCCAACAGCCGACATATTACATCTTGAAACAACAAAATTGCTCACAAATCTTTGAACAACTGCATGAGTGTCTTATGTTCTAAATAAAACAGCTCTCAGATCATTGCCTTCAAAACATTTCGTATACACGTTCACACCAACTGAGGGGCCTCTTTTAAAACAACCAACTGAGTCTGTCCACTTGAATACACTACCAACGGAGACAATTTTATTGTAAAGTGTTAAAAACAGCCTCAGTTGGACAACCGGAGTCACCTCAGTTGGATATGACCTCACGACCATCTGTATGTGTGTCTAAGGTTCTAAATAAAACAGCTATCAATTCATTGTCCTAAGAAATTATATATTATCGGATATAAGTTTACACCAACTGAGGGGATTCCCCTCAGAACAATCAACTGAGGCTGTCCACGTTAATGCACTACCAACTAAGGCTATTTTATTGTCAAGCGATAGAAACCGTCGCAGTTGGACACAACCAACTGTATGTGTGTCTATTGTTCTAAGTGTAACCGATACCAATCCATTGTAATTAGAAGCTGTCACCAACTGAGGGGATCCCTTTGAAACGACCAACTGAGGCTGTCCACTCACTTTAATGCACTACTACACTAACTAAGGCTATTTTGTTGTCAAGTGATAGAGGTAGAGACCGCCTCAGTTGGTAAACCAGAGTTGCCTCAGTTGGACATTATCCCACAATCAACTGTATGTGTCTAAAGTTCTAAATGAAACAGGTATCAAACCATTATAAGTATAAATTTTAGAATATAAACTTAACCAGCTGAGGAAATTGGTAAACCGGGGTTGTCTCAGTTGGACATTATCCCACAAGCAACTGTATGTGTCTAAAGTTCTAAATGAAACAGATATCAAACCATTATAAGTATAAATTTTAGAATACAAACTTAACCAGCTGAGGCAATTGGTAAACCGGAGTTGTCTCAGTTGGACATGATCTCACGGCTTTAATTTTATGGTCTACCTCAGTTGGTAAACGTATTTTTTTGAGGCGCAGTTGTGGTGTTTTTCTTCTAAAAGAGATGTTCGTTAGAATGAGGCCAAAGAGAAAGAGATGATCTCAGCAGGAGTTGAAATGTGTTTTTGTTTTCCGGATTTAATAAGCTTGCCTTTTTTTCTTACGACTGTTACACACAACACCATTTTAGTGAACTTAAGTGTTTATTTATTTCTTTTGGGGAAGGCGCTTAAATGTGTTAGTCTCATAAAACAGCAAAATTTGTATGACATAACTTATTACTTGACAAAGAAATGAAAAATTACCACGATTAGGCTCTTGTAAAGCCGAAACAGGATTAGGTATCTGTACCTAAGCAGGTATTATAATTATTTATGTGGATTTTTGACTTATACATAGAGGTAAAGTTTTTTGGAGGGTGTAGATAAAAAAAATTGTTCAAAACTGATTTACGAAAATTTTATTGGTTGGTGGAAAACGAGGAGCGCGTTTCTAACGTGAAATTGCACTGTTCCAAGTTGCGTCACATCAGTGGCAAACCAAGGCAAAAGCCTTTTAGTAAATTACCTCTCCCTTATGGTAGTTAGTCGGCGCCGCTTTGTTTTTCTGCTCGTTATCTTGTTTCCATTATTGGACGTATTAGTTACCTGGGTCTTAGTGGGCCGCGATGGGATCTTTGCTTCTTCTTCTTTTCTACCTGCAGACATATACATACATATGTAGGCACCCAGTGATTTCATCAGGTCATAATATGTTCGATAACGAGTGTAATCTAATCATACAATCAATTATTAGAATGAACCTTATTGGACTACCCTTGAGAGAAGACCAATAGGGGCGTATGCGTACTTATAATAAGCTCTGCATGCTGCATCCAGTTGCAGCAACAACTCTTTAGTTCTACAAACGACTGCAACTAAAAATTGTAGTTCGCAAGTAGAACATAAATAGTAACCCCTATTACTTATAATTAACCCTCCCTAACACCCCTAAGATCTTACAGAGAGGGAATGACGTGGATGGTAGGGCGCTAAGGAATAAAAAGAATCTGGAAATACCGTGGATAGAAATGAGAAATTTTGGTTTTCTGTAAGTATAAAACATTGCGGTGGATTTTAAGGATTCATGATCACAATTGTTTAGCAATTTTTAATTCCTTTTCAAAATGTTTGTGTGTGGGTTAAAAATTAAAGCGGTCGTTGATTTGTCGATTTCATAGCTCATTTGTGCGAAAAATTAAACGTAATTTTGTACGGATGGAGATTTTGTGTTGGTTTCAAGACAGAAAACAAACAAAGAGTTCTTTGATTGAGAAAACACTTGCATAAAGTCGAGTAACGCTCAATTTAGATGTTATCGACTGTTCTCGACGTGGCCAGCTGTCAACAATTAACGTTATTTATTATGATCCAACAATAGTTATGTTGTGATACGATGATTGGGTGGTCTTTGGCCTCTTTCCTCGTCCAGTCATCGTCATTAGTTCGGTATTGGAGACCGCGTCGATGTTTGATCTTTCTCCTTTTCACGGACTCGTTCACTATTCGAATTCGAATTCTTTTTGGCGGGCGGATCTCGAAACAACCATGCGTCATCATTAACAATTCATTATCGTTCTATCGTTTATAAAACACGCTATTCAATGCGACCGTTCGACTGAAAAATTCTTGTGAAATTTTAATCGCTATACGCGTTCCAAAACGAATACAAAACCAATTAGAACACATTGTTTGCCTTGTTTAATGACGTCCAAATCTGACAGGAGGGCGTATCTACTTTTTGCTCATTTTATTATTATTATTTTTTTCACATTAGAAAATGAAATTCGTTTTGATACTTGGTACAAACTTTCAGCTCTTCCCAAATTTTTTAATATTCCTAATAGCTATCCCAAAATTAAAATTTTTGGCCTTTTATTCTCCATGACAACATTATAATCCCTCAAAACTATTAGATCGATCCTGTGTAACATTCTGCGTCTGGGTCTTGTTGTTACGTGTCCTTTTTGTTATCTTCCAGAATCAATTTGGAATCGTTTGTTTGTCTTAACGACCAATTGTTGTCGGCACATATTTGAAGATTATTTTTAAAGAACATCGTCCATGTTGGTATAGTTTGGACGATGTTATTATTGCCGACAAAGAGTTCTTCAGCAGGAGGCGGACAAACCGTGTCTCGATCTTGTTACTTGAGCTGAATCATAGTAACGATATTAACAATCATAATCGATAAGTTATTGGGATTGTAAATTGATTGGTCGGACCATCAACCTTCTCATAACGTTTGTGGGCATAATTTGATCAAACTGATGATAACTTGGCCCTATTTTAGTATCTATTTTATATTACATGGATGATGAATCAGAAAAAAGGATAAAAAGATGGACGGAAGGAGAGGTATTGATGTATTAGGAAAATAAATTATTTAAAAAACTTTGCAAGGTCAATACAGAATAATTTTTTATAGTAATACCATAATTTTAGGTTTAAAATCAATGGTGATGTATGAGAATTTTCTCTAAATATCTTTAGAATTTCGAGGAACGTTCCCAGATGTTTTAGAATGTTCTCATAAGTATCCCAATTTGTTGGAAAGTGGTTTGAAATGTCTCAGAATGGTCGAACTTTTTTGAAAGTGATTTGAAATATTTAAGAATGATCTAGGAGGTTCCAGACCTGTCATAAATAATTTGGAATGTTCTGGAATGACCTAAAAGTTCTAGATTTCTCAAGAATAGTTAGTGTTTCAAATTTTTCGATAAGGGTTTCAAAAATAAATTAGAGCGTGTTTGAGAATGGTCTATAATGTTCCAGAAATTTAAAAAAAATTGTCTAGAACGTTCCAGACCTTTTGAAAATAATTTGAAATGTTCGAGAAAGATTTAGGAGGTTCCAGACCTTTCGTGAATAATTTGGAATATTCTGGAATGACCTAAACGTTCTAGATGTTCCAAAAATGACTTATTGAAATGTTCGACACATATTATAAGTCTATGAATTCGTAGATTTTTCAAGAACATGTAGTATATTCCAAATTTTTTGATAATGGGTTCATAAATAATCTGGAACTTTTCAAAATCATGCAGATTTTTAAGTTCCAGATTTCGTAAGAATATCTAGAATATTTCAGCTTTTTCAGTATTGGTTTCAAAAATAATCTAGACCGTTCCAAATCGAAAATCATTCAAATTTTTCGAAAATGATTTAGAATTTTCTTAAAATGGTCGACAAGATCTGTATTTTTCAAGAATATTATGGAGAATATTTCAACTTTTACGAGAATGGTCTTAGAAATGATTTGGGATCTTCGTGAACTATCTAGAAATGATCTAAACGTTCCAAACGTTTCGAAAATAACTTTGAGAATGATTTAGAATAATAAAGAATGATTTAAAGTGTTCTGGATTAATATAAATATTTCAGATGACTTTAAATGTTCCACAATGAGTCAAATCTAGCAAGTTCTAGATTTTTCAAAAATATTTCAACTTTTTCGATACTAGTAACAATATAGAATGTTCCAAATTAATCCAAAATTGATTTACATAGAGCTTCGATTTTTCTTTTGTGTTCTCGCATTCTACTATGGATGGAAATATGAAATTTTCCTCCAGAATAACTTTTTGGATTAGATTTCGATTTTTTGTGTTGTAAACTTCTTCTGTTCTTTCCTTGTGATCAAGCAGAAAAGTATGTTAAAATAAGTAATTAGTACCTAAGGTCATTTACCCATGGCATGGGTACTAATTTTGGTGTAGTAGGTAGGTAGAGGTAGTGTCTCTCTAGAGTTTCGAAGCTAGCGCGTCTTAATTAGACGAACAATCGTTCTGTTGTAATTGAATCCTTCGGAAAGTTATTATTACCGCATACCGTCTTCAACAGGAACCAATTATAAGAGTGATAATTCTCGCTCATTTACCTTGGGCTGTTAAATAATAATTCGATGGGTATTTTCGTTTCCGTAGCGCGAACGCCGACGGCTTCCCATCGGTCCCTTTCATTTTCTTTATTTTTGTTTTGTGTTGGTGGGCTGATACGTTTCCAAATTTAATAAGTCGGGTAATAAATGGACCAAACAATCGGCAATAAAAAGCGAAGCGGACCCGGGCGAGGAGGCGAAGAGGGAGGAGGGACGCACGAACGAAACAGCGTAACGACGAAGGTTCAGGTCCAGGTCCAGCGGATGCTGGCGCCTGCGGCAGTGGCATAACGAACTAATAAGCGCGCCTTGATGGCACGTCTTAATTTGGAGCGCGGGCTCATTTGTCAGCGGTCAGGTATATTAGTCCTTATTCACTACGGGATATTATTATGGAGAGCTGCTCGTTGTTGTCTGTATCATTACGTAACCGGCAACGCCAACAGAGAAACAGTTAGTCGCTCGTCAATATATTTCACTGGGGAAATCTGTCATAAAAAGACGACTGAAATTTCTTTAAATTACACTTTTCATTTCCACTTCTCACAATTCTTCGATCAAACAAGAAGAATCAAAACTCTAACTCAAACTCTTAAGGACTTTCATAATATTTTATCACAAAACTATCGAAAATAATTTTTGTATTCGAAAACACTTGTAAACATGGCAACATTTCTTGGGGTATTTATTTCTTAACTGTTGGTCACTAAGTAAGAGTTTAGGTTATGTTAAGTTTTCCTGTCAAGTGCTGCCAGTTTGTTGATTTTCCTATGTTACAAAATCCTTAGAATGTTGGTTTTGTCGAAAACCAATGTATTTATCAGATACAGAAATCGAAAATTCACAAGAATTTGTCTCAATATTAAAAATTATATGTGGAAAATGTTTGATACTGAACTACGTATGTAGCGGTGTTGCCACGTTTTACCATAGATAATTTTTATGAATAATGAGTCAATGTAACATTTTTTTTGTTTATTTTTATTTTCTGCCTGATTTGGTCAATCGTCCATTTACGTACTTTGAAAATTTGAGAATTTATTGCTCGAATGCCAAGAGGACCATAAATTGATCAGAATTTTTTTTGACAGTCAAAGTTTAACTGGTAAAAAGTTCAGTCTGATGGTAACATTTTCAAATATCTCCAAAAACTCCTTAAGCCTCCAAACCAAAGTTTTCATTTGAATTTTTGTTGTGGGTTGAGCAGTTCATTCAATCAAAGAATATTGTACTTATCTTCATTCTTTGCTAGGATTCATGAATAAATTTACTCCTTAAGAAGGAATGTTAAACTTCTTCTGCAAGCCTTTTTCAGTACCTCGATAGAGAAATAAAAACATTTCCAGTCAAAAGCAATGGACCTATTGGTTGAGATCAATTTTATCTCCAAAATTTAGATTTTTTCTTATAATTCCTTTGGTGTAGGTCCAGTTTCTTTTGTGGGTCTTTAAGTAATAGATATATGAATTGTCTAATTTATTGGAGTAGCCTCAGTATCCACATCCTTCCTGCAACTTCTCCAATATTCTGTATGTCCAAAACCTAACCTAACCTGACCATTTTGATGTCAACCCTACTGAAGCATCTATTTCCCTCAAACCCTGAAAATGTTGCCAAGAATTATAGACGAAAGGCCAAGACATAGTCATATCCTGATCTTTTTTTCAATTTTGAATCCAATTTAATCAGCAGTCTGATGGACATTAATTTGCTCTGTAGACTGAAACGAAAACCAAAGACATTTTCTGAATTACAACTCGTTGTGACTCTTCGGATTCGTCAACAACATGAAATTTGTTGTCGTGTACGTTGTACAAGTCAGTCAGTGGTTTCTCTAACAATAAGAATGGGAGCATGATCCTCATTTAGAATGCCGCAGATTCCGCTTAATTTGTTAGGATAATTTCTCGTCGAAAGTAACGTAGCCGAGTCGCCGAGTAGAGACTATTTACGAGTATTTTATATAAGTTGTAGGGCGAAAGAGCGGGTTCGTTTTGCGACGCGCCCTTACATATATGTATGTGTGTGTGTGTGTGTAGTGTTTCCACGTTGGAAACAATAAAGTGATACATCAGCGAAAAAGCCTCGCCTGGCCGCGACCATCCAACCTCTTGCGGACATATTTATCATGTCCGCCGTGTCTGGTCTGTGGCACTCAGGGTTTCGAAAATATAGAACCCATGTTCCCGGGCCGTGTTTACCTCCGTACTATATACATAAAGTTATGTTGGCCGATCCGTGGACGTCTTAATCGTCCACCCGGCCACCTAGGCTACACAAAGACCTGTGCTGCACTCCTCTCATCCTTCCTTCTCTTGCCATTCCACCATGCCACACGTTGTCGTGCCTTTGCACGATTCGTGTTGGACCAATAAATAATACCGCTCTATTTAATAGATGTTACCTCTTTATGGATCGAAAACGAACGTTAAACGAACACATGCACTTGCACATGGGGATGTGGCGGAAGGTATACATACCCACGAACACCACACCACATCATGCCGTACCTCCACCTACGACCCAACGTATAAAAGTACCATGTTACATTCGAAAGACCATGGCTAAATGCATTATGGAATGAATAAGTTTATTATGCTACACCGTTGTAATGTGTACGTAAAATGGTATTACATGTTAAGTCATGACATTTACCATCATACCAGATTCATGGTACTGATGGTACTGGCTGGGATTGCAATCCTTTAATGAAGCGATTATCGAAAACCAAAAGGCCATTGGATCTTGATAACGTCAGCTGATGCCCAAAACTGGAGGACCTTACAAGAAATGATGGACTAGGAATCGAAATCAGACTATTGAGAGGAACTACTAGAATTGATGGGGGGTGAAGATTTTCCCTTTTTCCTTCTGGAGTTGGAGACTGGTTGGTGGAATCCTTCTTATGTGGGTACAATATGCAATTGCCTTTCGTTGAAAAGATTCAGGTCTCGATAGGCTGGATCCTTCGACATCGTAAATCACTTAAAAAACATGTTCGCATTTACATTTAAAACTTTTTCCCGGACGACAGCGCGTCGAGCGCATTTTAAGGGTCCGTTTGGCAGACGACGTCGGCGTCAGTTACAACGAGGACGACGGGTGCTGCCCCGGCAGGTCCGCTTCCCCCAAGATTTTCCGGTCTTAAATTACATTCTAATCGTCCAATATAGCTTCTCGATCTCGACCCCATTGCATTTGCATGGCGGAAGTGACGTATAAGCGATTGCCTCTGTGCCAATCTCCCGCGATTTTATCCCGACGCCGGAAATCTATTGGCGAACGCGAATATTAGATACCGAACAGACGATAAATGGATATGGAATGTGACGAGGCGAAAGGGTGGGCTCGAAGGGGGTTTGGAACCAGGACGAGAACGAGCAGAGTAGGGACTCGATTAAGCTCCACTTGGAGAGAAAAGACGCCGAGGCCAGGGAACCCCAGAGCAGAGCTCGAGCATTTGAATGCAAGGGAAAAATCGGCGTCTGTAACACTTTTCAAGATTAATGAGATCCTTCTCTACGATTATCTCACTGAAGCGCCAACGAAAGGAATCCGGATTGATGGAGCGTTTCCTTTTGTGCAATTGTTTATTGGGAAATTGGATACAGGCAGCAATAAATCTAAGTTGAGAAATACAATTGGAAAATAGACGTCAAGAACTACACTCAAATGAAATACCAAAAAAAAATCATTAACCTTACTACATTACTTAATTGTTCTATTGTTTTCAGTAATTATTGACTACTGCAGAAAAATTTGCAACAAATCCAACTCCATCTCTGTAATTTTCAGGAATGATTTATGAAGTTTTATATTTTTGGAGAATGACCAAAAATGTTTTAGGATTATCTAGAATGTTTGGGAATGATCTGGAATGTTTCAGAACATTCGAAAATTGTTTCCAAAACCATCTGGAATTCTCAGAAGGTTTTAGTCTGTTCTTGAATGGTTTGAAGAATTTAGAATAATCTAGATTGTTCTGCAATATTCCACAATCTTCCGGATTTGTCAATAATGATCTTAACAGCTTTAGATTTTTAAGGAATGATTTCATCTTCATTTTATGTACATTCCCTGATCTCTTCGTGGCATCCTATAGAATTACTGTATCTACATCAAAATTTGGAATTTCTGACAACAGTTTTTCTTTAAAATGGAGAAGCAGAAGATTGATACTGTGAACCACTTATGGTAATTGTGTTAATAGATTAACCACAGTGTAGAAACTCCTGGAATTTTTCGTCAGTCAGATCTAAAAAGGGGGCAATGTGAACAATGTGTAATATTTCCAAAAAAATATTTCCTTTTGATGATCGCAGTGTCCGATCTGTGTATTTTTGGCGTTCGGGAGCATCGGTATCGGGACCGGGCATTTGTTAGAAGAGGAATGACACGGAGATGAGGCCGAGATAACGGGGCAGTTATTAATATATACCGCAGCTGAAAGCATTGTCCAATCGGGCGGTGATTTATTTCGGACAAATAAAATTTATGAATCGTTTTTTATTCTTTTGTGAACGGCGAAATGCCGCCGTCGTTCATTAGGGCCGGCGCTAGCTGTCACTCTGATTGATTGTCCCGGTACGACTTTTGATTTTCGAATTTTCACATGACCAATTGGCCATAACGCTCGCTCGCTCGCAACCACATCCAACACGATCATTCCGTTCAAACCAACTACATAAACGCGGCCCAGATTGATTACTACACACAAAATGTGTATCTATAGAAAAACACGTTGAAATCTTTCTGACATCGGATGAAAGTATACAGGCATCACTGTTTGAATACAATATTAATCGATCTATTTATATAAATAAAATCAATGAATCGATACATAAGCATAAAGGGATGATTGACAGAAGGAAATAATTAAATTGGAATCGCTTCATCTATGGTAAGACCCATCAAACTTTCTTTGAGATGAAAACTTCTTCAGGAGCGTTATGTGTTTTTCTAGTAGGGGGATAAATTTGCGTTACTAAGACCAGACCGAGACCGCTCCAGCACTATTATGTTCCATTTTGTGTTCGGTGCGTACAGAAAAATCTAAACGTCCCTCCATGATGGGTTGTAAAGTCCTAAAGGTTCTCGTTTATAAAGCGATTTGTGACTTGTTCAACAATGGCGCTCTTGAAATGTTTAAAATTTCATTGCGCCGGTTGTTATTTTAATTCTCCATCGTTGTCGCCGTCGACTGTCGACTACGCTACCCGAAGATGTCTTTATAACCATTTACAGAGAGAAAGAGTAGTGCTGTAACGTAATGGTAATGGTAATGGTAATGGTCAACTTGCAATCGTGTACGTATGTGTGTTGTACGTCGACGACATTGACCGCAGGCTCTTTCTGTATCCATCTATCTATCTCCCTTTCTCTCGGGCTCTCTATCCCCTTGTTTAGGCGAATGCTCTTTGGCATCGTAGTTGGCGCTGTGTTTAGTACTCGTTAGGATGGCAACAAATTTACTGCGCCTCGGTTAATTTTATTCAAGAGCCTGTCTGTATTAAGCCGTACACGTGCTTTTGCATTTTCCGCCATTATGTGGTTGCCCAAGGGCTCCTAGATCAAGATTTATGTGGGAGGGTAGTCGCCTTCTCTCTCATCTCTCCATGTTGGTCTTACGGTACAAGAAGCTGTTGAATACCGCGCCACAGGCTCTCGAAATCAATTACATTACCCATATCAACACCCTGTATACTAAAAATTAATCTGCTGAAGGATTCTGGTAACAAACAGTACCATAAAACCATCAGATGGGTGTTATAAGCTCTATGGCTGAACATCATCATCATCATCATCATCAGCAATAGTAATATAGGGATGATTGCATTAAGGTCTTATATGTGTGTTGAAACGAATGAATATGTATGTGTATTGGCACGTTAGGCGTCCACGTTAATTGATGAAACACCTAATTGATTATTTTAACATAATACGTAAAGAAAAAGGACCGACGAAGGTCCGTACATTTATCATGTTTGACTGGGACAATCGAACGATTCGACTTCTTTCAGAGTGAACACGTATAAATCAAAAAGATATCCGACGCTGATTGACGTCTGATCCGAAACAAACGCATTCGGAACTCGGGGGCCCTTTTGTTTAACTCGACGATTTTTTGTTTCGGAAGAACTAATTTACATACGACTTTCATTTATTACTGTGCTATGAACGTGGACCGATATACCTACCGATTTCGAAATTGATTTTAAATGCGCGTTTTTGCCAAAATATATAATGGTTCCATAATGGAATTTAAAAAACCCCCTTATACATCCGTTCACGAGTTCAAAGGGCCGAAACGTATTAGGGATGTGAAAGTGTTACGTTTTTAGTGCCTAAGTACGAACATCCGTGAGTACTTGACGTTATTTTTTTTTTAAGACATCCAAACATCATTAAGTCCGTCTCGCCTTCGGTGGCGCAGAGCCTCGGAAAAAAACCAATTAAACACTTTAAAGATTTACTAATGGCCTATTTATCATGTGTGTGTGTGGGTGGGTGGTAATAATCTATTAAAAGATCCAACCCTTAACACGGATAATGCAAGTTAAGTAATGCCACGACCAGAGTGCAAATAACTCACGATGAAAGGCGCTCATTATTTTTTTTTTCTGTTGTTTTTATCTTCTTTCTTTCGTAGAATTTGTTACAAATCGGATCGTTTGACAAAGACAAATTTCCATATTTTCAGCGACAGAACAACAGGGTTATTGTTGTATGTCGTATTTAAATTATAAACAGAGAGAGGGCCTCTAAAATTATTCTGATACTTTTATTTTTCAAAAAGATGCTGGCCATTCAGACCGAACAAATGTGGTCTGAAACAGAGATGTCGCCGTGGTGTAGACTTGAAATTTAAATTTGAAATTACCAGTTCTTCTACTGCTTATGTAAACGATCTTTTGCAGACGAAGCTTAAAATACCGCCAGTAACGGGTTTGGCATCTTATGGTGAAAATATCGATAAGTTAAATATGAATTCCGCAAAATTATTACCTCTAACTTTTTTTGTCAATTTTCGGTACTATACCTACATATATTAGGACTCTCATATCTTCTTAGAATAGGCGTTTGTATTAAATATTTAACCCCCGTTTCACCCCTTTGGGGGTTGAATTTTAAAAATATTCTTCCTTAGGGCTTTTCTACGTTCCCTACGGAACCTTTGTACAAATTTTCAAGTCTCCATACCGCTGGTTTATTCTTTGTCACAGAAAAACGATTCGGGTTCGTCGTTTGACCGCTGTTGATATCTCCGCAGCTTTTTTGAAATAACGGAAAATCTAAACAACTCACAAATTTTTTTTTCAAATAAAAGTCATTCTATGGTCTAAGACCTACTCAACTATGCGATCGGAAAAACTTTATATGGTTTATTAAGTGACCTTTGACCCACCAAAACCAGTTATTTTACATTTGTTGAGTAAGGATGTTTCTTGTTGTACGGTAATAATTATTATTTTTTGTTTATAACAAATTGGGCAGATATTTCCGTCGGTTTTTGGACAGTCACTTAACTCATTGTGAAAACAAATTCGATTGGCGATACTGACTGTAATCGACAAACAAGAAGATTTCTTTCGGTCAGTCATTAATTAAAAGTGAAATCTAATCAGTGTTCGTATAAAGTCCACAGCTTCTCAAAACGCAATTAACTTGGATACAACGTTAATTTCCGCTTAATAGGGAACAAAAAGGCGTGTTAATTACCCCGGACCATAATTAAAGTTTTTATAGGGCGTTCCTACAGGTAATAAATTTACATGTTGATTACTCGCTACGCCTGTGAAGTTTGTTCTCTTCTGGCCTTTCTTTTTCCCCGACAACTTCCTTACATATTGATGATAGGCATGTGTTATTATTCTTACATTACCTTATTAAAAATTTATGCGTAGATACATTTAAAATTATTGTTTAATTAAATTATGCAAATGCAAATAAAATTAGATCTACATAAAATTCAAAAAGTTAAGGTCTGAGTTTACCCTTGCGGTCTATAATTAAGTCAAATATTATAAATAAATATTTTTTTAAATTTAAATATAAAGAGAACTCTCGTGGAGTTTATTTGACATGCTTTCTCTTCACTTACACGATTTTCTATTCATTGTATCGTTATCATCCGAATCGGACATTAGATAGGATAGGTCATTTTCACGCTAACGCTTATCCCTGAGCGTGGCTTATCTGAACATCGAATCGACATCGGAGTTTCTACGATTTAATGGCAGCTCATTGTTTTGCAAAGGCGGTTGCTAACGATGAAAAATACTAAAAGAAAATTTCTGCTTATTGTTCTGTCTTGCAAATTCACGACTAATATGTATAAATGAACAGCACTTGACCTCAATGAAACCATCGCCAGTACCTACTATTGCAACCACAAGAACTATCTACCTACCAGATTTTTTGTTCAAAAATTTATTTAATTACTGATGAATATAATATTTTTGAAGTGTTGCAAAATTTTTATTGATTTGAAATTTATTGAATTGGCTTGTTTTGACCTCTTATCTTAAAAGGATTAGAGTAAAAAAAAGTACAAATCAATGTTCCATTCCTGGTCTTGGAATTCCTTCTTCCCTGATGGCCTGTAGTTTGGAGTAGTCTAACAATCGTTCTGATGCAACAGCAGCAACTCCTGGAGGATGTTTGCCAAATCTATTCCAACCTGGAGACCATCTGGAGCGTTAGATTCCAAAGCCTTGGTCAGCAAGATATCTGTACATATATGTTGACACACAGTTTTGAGTTTTGGATTTGTTTCCAAATTTGACTCTTCTAAATTTTGATTTATTTGCCAATTAGTTAAAAAAATGTATTAGGTAAGGAAGATCAAAACCAAAACTCCAAAGGTGAAGATAAAATTATTTTGCGTTTGGTGTTTTTGGTTTTTAAAGAAACAATAATTGGTTTGAGTTAAAGAATTTTTTTTTGTTATTGAAATTGAATTAGATATTGACGAAGTGATAATGGTAGAGATTTTTCACATGAAATCCGCACGTTTATTGACCGATTTTCTTTGGTGTAATTCCGGCCGCCTTTTTATTATACCTACAAGAAGCCACTTTATATTCAAATTTGGTAATCCAATATTCTGGTAATTTCGTTCCACGTTTAAGAAGCCGAGCGGGGCCCCGAGATGGAAAACGTTTCTTATTGCTTTCAAAGTGCAAAGTGGGGAGCGCAGGGGGATCCGGGAAACGGATGAAAAGTGGGGAAAATTGCCGCACTCTGAAAATGCGAATGTGTTCGTAAGGTGGCGCGCACGCTCCCGTCTGTACATGAGCAGTTTTTTTTTTTTTATTCGGCGTGAACCGAGATTGCCTCATTTGAATACTGAAATTGCTACCTCGGCTGTTAAGAATTTATATCAGGGAACTTAATGGAATATAAGACGAGAATGGACGTATTGGAAAAAATCAAGTGTTGGCCAAGGAATTTTCTGATTTAACTTAAATAATAACAGTTAAATAAATTAAGCTCTAATAGTAATTTGTTGTCTTCGGTTTATTTTTTTCTTTAAATTTTCTTCGTTTGACTAACCGAATTAATTGAACAGTTGGTAATTGTATGTATGGTTGGTATTAAGACTAATTGAATCGACAAAGCCGAATCTGAAATGCAATACCTACCTATTACCCGTTTCCAGTGCGGAGGCAGTCGAGTAGGTAACCATGGTTACAGTTTAATTAATACAAAGTTAATTACCTCCATTGTGAAGTCATCCGGCCGTCGGGGCCGTGGAATTATCTGCGCTAATTAAGATTTACACAAGATGAATCCCTTGATTGCTACAAAGGGGCCAAGACGGAGACTTGTCACCATTAAGACCGATTTCTTTTGTTTAATTACATATTTATGTTTAGAAGCTTAAACGTTATAAACGGATGGACGTTGAAGGCGATTTTCAGTTTGTGAAACGATCGGGTGTTCAATATTTCGATCACGTTTTCACGATTTTTAATCTTGAAAGACACAAGTCGAACGGCAGGTCTTTTGTGCTTTCGGAGGGCACTTGTGCTTGAAATAATAATGGAAGGGGTTGAAGGCAACCCCCGAGCTCTAATCTCAAGTTTCCGGTCGATTAGGCGCCGACACTAACCGCCATATTGGAGTTTGATTTAAGAAGACTCATTTAGTACCAACAAAGACGTTCAACTGTTCTATTATCTTTTTGACACTTCGTTTATCACGAGACACCCCCTATGTGGTAATAACGTACATTTTAATACGGGGGAAAACCCGGGACGCGCGGTGAGAAATCCATTTAGCTCACAGTTAACCGCCGATAGAAGATAAAATTGAATCAATGTCATCATCCACTAAAAACTAAATATATGCAGGATTTTTTTTTTGTGATAAACATTTAAATTCAATGGGAATAAGTGTCGTTAAAACAGGAAAAGTATTTTTGAAATATTTCTTCTTGGAGGATATCCACGTTTATCATATAATAAGTATGCAGGCTATAACGGCGTTCCTAGTAGAATCCTGGACGGTGGTTTTATTTCAGGGAATGTAAGTCCTGCTTTTGCAAATGTTCCTACGGAATTTCTACTATGACCGCTATAAAAGATAAAAGAGATTGTAAAAATGGGATTTTGATAGCCTGAATCGACTCTATTCATATTATAATTTCAAAAAAAAAAAAAAGCCAGGTTATGTTTCGTATCAATTTTTCAAACTACACACGAACATTTTTTTTCTTTTTTTGGCCTAGGTACCTGCAGTAATTTTTCAAAAATCCGATTACACACACACACACACACACACACCCCTGTTTAGCATTGAAAAGTGATCGAAAAGGATAATGTGATGTCTTCATCGGTCGGCTACTGTATGCATGTACCTATGTATCTTTTAGAAAAGCGTCCTTATTTCCTAAGATCTCATCTCATTGAATGCTAACGTGGCGGCTGCGTTGGTACAGCGGCAGGTCTCGCAACTAACAAGGGAGTACGAGGTGGTTGTGTCACTCAGTGGTATAACGATGGAGAGGCGGCTGTACCGCCCGTGTGCCGATCGACGGCATCGTATCTTTGTGCACAATGTGCCATTAACAATTCTGCGAAGGGAACTTTGCACACAACGCCTTATGCGCGCCCAACAAAATAAGAAAAACGACAGCGCAGCGCGAGGAGGGTTAGGATACGATGATAATTAAATTAGTGGTCTCCTTACAAGGCCATACCACAATCTGAAACCTCTTAGACTGATAAACTGCATGCTACGACATCTTCTCTTTCCTTTTTTTCTCTCTTTGAAGAGAAGAGAAACTTCTATAGACAAAATCTTGAATCCAAAATTTACTTTGACTTTTTATATGCATTAATTTTTGAATGAGGATTCTCTTTAAGTTTTGCAATAAGCATTTTTTGGTAGATCTCTCCCTTTCTTCAGCTTACTTCAAGGAAACTACCCTTAAAGTTCCTTATGGTTCCTTTTAAAATACCCATAAAAAATAAAGGCAGTAGTCGCTTATGGTATAATCGTCGATTCCTATGGGTACAGTGTTTTTATTTATCTGGATTTCTTTCAAAAAACATGAGGTTAGGTTAGGTTATCGGTTATTATTATTTGTTCATTTATTTTACCTTCGTAACTACCGAATATTTCAACCGTTAAAGAAAAAATGTTTTTAAGATTTCTAGTAATCCCTTATTTACAAAATCCATAACGATGTTTCGACAAATTTTGACTTCTTCAGATGGCGAGTAGAAGAAGGATAAGATTAGAAATAAATAGCAACCCCTATTAAGATGTAATTAACCCTCCCAGAGTGGGACCATAGGCTTATCTCACTGAACGCTTCTTTCTTACTGAAAATATTTATAATTGAAAATGATATTTAGTTTACATTTACCCTTAAAAGTTTATAGATAAAAAAGCAAAATCAGGGGTCTGTAAGTTGACTTATGGGTCATAAATAAACGAATATACTCTCACTCTGGATGTACTTAGGTTAGGTACCCCTTGAAGAAGTCAAATTGTGATTTTGGCGAAACGTCGTTATGGATTTTTTTAATTAAATAAGTGAAAATTTTCTTTAGCTGTTTATGGATTTTATGAAGTTAAGAGTCAAGTTAATTATCAACTATTTCCGCCGTTATTAATTATGTATTGCAATTAATTACAGGCAAATTGTAAAGTACCTAACTCTTTCGTTTAGCCTAGTGGGCGATGACGGAAGGCATTTCAGCATAAAATAACGACATACTAGATACTTTAGTTTACTACTTACTAACTTAGTAGTAGTTGTAGTATGGTGGATTTATTTATTATACGTCTGGTTGACTGGTCACGCGGGGCGAATGTTATTTCCCGATAAGAACTCGCGGCGGCGCTGCAAACCAATTAAAGAAATTTACTTTCCGCGACGTTTCTGTTCCCCGAACGCATTAACATAAACAAAATAGCGATGGATAATCAGAATACCGGAATTAATTCTATCGTCGATTTATGTAAAATAGGGTGCTTTATGTGGCGCCTTTCGCGTACTTATAATTTGTTGCCCGCAGGATAATACCCCCCAACGCCCAACCTACCACCTTTTACACTCAATCAAATTAAATTTCTAATCTTGTATTTTTAGTCATTTTTATTCTAAAAGTGCACAGCTGTTTAAATATTTCTGTGTTTCCTAAATATTTACTAAAAGAAGAAAAGGTACCTAATACCTAATTCGACAAGGCATTGGCATTGGTTGTTTAATTCCATTTGTACTTAACTTAACGATTTAAGCATGTAAACCTACCTGAAACGTTTAAAGAGATTAAAATCCATCCACCCTTTTTGTGAGGGGGCCCGACAGATTTTCAGAAAACACCTTGAAACAGTCAAACAACCCTCGAGATGTGCAAACATGGAATTAAGTACTTAATGTTGTATATCTGCCGACGACTGTATAGGTTGTTAACTTAAAAAGCCACCCTGGAAAAGCTGATATATTTCAACCCTTCGCGCCGGCTCTATCGGCAGTCTTTGTAATTTAATATTTAGGGCGAACGAGAGGCAAAGTGCACTACTTTCTCTGCTCCCTCGACTGTAATGTTGTTTGACCAATTGAGCAGGCGGCTACTTAATCCGCTTACATTTAAAGTTAACCACTTTGTTTGGTTTTTAATTTAATTTTGTTACTGAATTGAAATTAAAAGCTGTAACGTTTGGGGAAATGAGGAAATAAAAATGTGTTCATTTCTATACTTGTATTTGTCTTCAATATGTGAGTGTACCAACGCGATAATGACATCATTAGTACTTGTATTGTTGTGATTAATTAATCTTGCGACCATGTACTGTTTATGTTAAGATGAGATTAACGAACGATTGACGAGAAATTGTTTATATTTATACTAACTAACGTACTACGTAGGTTATATGGTGTAGGCGTGGACGTGTGCATTTACACGAACCCACACCTACTACCGCATTAACTATGTATACATAGTTCGTCATCTAATCTAAAAATAACAAATACAACATGCACCTAATATTAAAATAAATCAACAGCACAACTACTCATGAATGATGCCATTATCGCGTTGGTACACATAGACATCGAAAACAAATATAAGAAATTATTGAAAATTTAGAAGCTCAGAAATACGTAATTTATGTTACACCACTCTAAGTGGTCATCATCTGTATCTGTCGATCTATTAATCACAAATGGTGATTTGGTAAGAGAACAAATAAATGGTAATATAAGGTCCATAATGACCTTTAAAGGTAAAGTTGGTTGGTACCTATTCATTGTATCTGAGATGGTTTAGTAAAGAAGAGAGTGGTCGGTCGGTAAGTCGTTTGTGGCGCAGCATTCGGGCACAAACAATATCCCATTAAATCATAATATTGACCATGTAAGTGAGTCGTTATCTGGATAACGCGGCAATATCCGTGTGCCCAGTGCGAGGCATTAGCGTTTATTCATTCCGATGTTGCTGTTATGTACAAGTATATTATATATCCGAACGTATTTTGTACAGTGTCTGCAAAAATATATGCCACAAAAAGAAAGGAGCTAATACTGATAAGAATCAACTGGCCCATCATATAAAACGCCACAAAATTTAATTTATGAAATGTGTTCCAAAATGCTTTTTTGAAAATGTTTCTTCGTTCAAAACTTAAATTTGCAGACCTTAAATATTCCAAATCGTCTGAGAATCTTCTGAAAGATTAAATTAAACCTTTCATGGTGTTTTTGAGCTCGTTAATTTTCAATAATTTCTTATATTTGTTTTCGATGTCTACGAACGCGATAATGACACCATTAGTAGTTGTGTTGTTGATTTATTTTAATATTGGATTTAATATGTTGTATTTGTTATTTTTAGATTAGATAACGAACTATACATAGGTTATGCGGTAGTAGGTGTGGGTTCGTGTAAATGCACACGTCCACGCCTACACTGTATAACCTACGTAGTACGCTAGTTAGTATAAATATAAACAATTCCTCTTGGACCGTTCGTTAATCTCATCTTAACATAAACAGTAGGTACATGGTCGCAATATTAATTAAACGCCACAATATAAGTACTAAATGATGTCGTTATCGCGTTAGTACACATACACATTGAAGAGGTACCTACAGAATTACATTATGAAAAAGCCTCACAGATTCGACAGTTTTCGTTAGTCACTGTATGTAATATTCATAAATGTACACAGATCGTCTGACAGCATCTCTATAGGTACATAGATTAAATATATGTATTTATGTAGATATAGAGGCATTTTGTATGAGTGTGTGTGTGTGTGTAACGAGCCGAACGGGCGATGCATAATCTCGCCCCGATGATTAATACGAACCTGACATAATAATAACTCGTTTGCGTTTCATACGCATATTTGCATCGGTCCGCGAGTTTGTACTATTTATTATTTTCGTAATGAACGGTGATCAATCTTGCGCCCCACAATGGACACGTGCGATGCCATCGTCAGAAAACGCCCACGGTAACGCTATTTATTACCGGCGGACACCCTGTATTTGTTCACTCCTCACCGTCCCGTCCGTCGTCGTCGTTCGCCTAATCCTTCTTCGGCCGCGTAATGCGCCCTTATTAACATATCACACATTAACGAACGCCGTACATTGGTGTTTTATCGTTATTTATACGGGAAATGTAGTCGCACAGGGGTAAGAGTAGCAGAGGGTTTAGAAAAAATACCTAAGGGTGTTTTGGAAGTGAGTATGGAAAAGAAGGAATAGAGGCACCGAATCTGGAATTACCATCACGAAGTAACCAAAAAGTTAAGTCACTGAGCAGACTTTAAGGGTCGGTTACCCCTAGAGTTTGGGTTAATTTGAGTAGGTACCTATAAAGTATTTGTTTCAGTTTAACAATATTTCTATGAAACTATATGGTAATTTAGTTCTTTGGGCGTTAATAAACTAACTACCAGGTCGTAGAAGGCCTCTCTTTCGGTTACCGTGACAACGTTGTTCATTAAAAATTCACCACACTCTCCCGTTTCCATAGTTGCTTCTGCTAAGTCGTAAAAGTGTTGCACGAAAATTTTAATGTCGCTTGAATTATAGGCAAGAAGAATTAAAGTCGGTCGTCGGTTACGAATGGAAAGCGGCGTCGCGACGCCGTCGCCGCCTCGGCAATTTCATATTCGTAAAGGCGTCGTCGCTCTTTATTGCATTATTCTTTGCTTTAACATCCTTAATATCGCCTCCAAATTATGCGAAATGTCTTTTTCTGATGTCGCGTCGAAATTTATTCCGCGCCTCGAAAGCCAATTTCCACGCCTGGAATTGCAGAAAAGACGACCGCGAGAACTTATATCAAACGAGATTTTATTAATTTTTCTCTTCTCGTTCCACTAAATCGCACATTTTCTTTATAATTTTCATTTTCTCCTGTCGCCATTCGCCATTTTTATTCCAATTGTCTTCATTCAACCCTTAAGGAGTTTCAGATGATCTCGTATTTTACAATTTAATAAATTTGAAGACACAAAACCATAGATGCTACAATACTTGGTGAAGTATTTTCTTGTAGAACTTCGGTTGCAGACCTGGTTGATTATCACGTTCATCAGAATGACAAATTGGTTGTTTACCAATAATAATTTAAAGTCATAAATTGCAACTCGGGTATATACCCAACGCTTGGCTGTTATGAATTGCAAATACGCTACCTACTACGAGCTTAATTTCATAAACGACGCAGCGCTTCAATTACACTCTGCATATTAATGACGGTAACTTATAGTTCAATTGGCAATTTGCATTATCTATACTACGTAAATGAAGAAATGAACCAAGATTAACTGTCGATACCAGACGAGAAACGGCTCTAGTAACGGCTAATCAAAAGGCGCCAATTGATATTTAATTTCAAGATTGATTAAAACACTCACTGATACCTAACGTGTGAACAAGAACAGTTTATTGAAAATTTTTATTGGTAATATCGTGAGAAATAATAAACAAGGACAATAATAAAGCTCTAGGGGTCTTAAGGGGTTCTTTTTTATTTTTTTGCAGTGGATAAATCCTACTTTTTCAGTTCTTTTCCATGGATTTTTCTTAAAATATAAAAATATATAGGTAAAATAAGTTTTCCAGGTCTGAACCTTTAATAGGAACAGTAATAAAGCATTAAGTGTCTTACAGAGTGCCCTTATTTAGGTTCAAAATAGTTTTAAGATAAAGCTCTCATTAGTTTTTTTGGTGTTGAAGAACTGTACTTTTTCAGTTTTTTTCTAAAATTCTTTCTTCAAATATCTTTTGGTGTTCAGGGAGTCGTTCAAATAATGTTCATAGTGAATAGCTTTTCCAGGTCTGAACCATTAATAGGAACAGTAATAGAGCTTTAAGTGTCTTATAGGGTGCCTTTGTTTAAGTTCAAAATAGTTTTAAGGTAAAGCTCTTCTTAATTTCTTTTTGGTGTTGAAGAACTGTATCTTTTAAGTTCTTTTCCAAAATTCTTACTTCAAATATCTTTTGGTTCCTGAAGAACCTCTGCAATAATGTTCAGGTTAACTAAAGTTTCTAGGTCTCAACCTTATGCAAGAATAATAATAAATCTGAAAGGGTTTTTTAGGGGTGCCCTTGTTTAAGCTGGCAATACCTTTAAGGCCTTTTACCCCATGGGCGCTAAATAATTGTACTTTTTCAGTTCTTTTTCAAAATTCTTTCTTCAGGAAACTTCTGGTTTAGTAGGTTTTCTAGGTCTGAACCTTTTGAGCGATAAAGTTGATTCTTGTTGCTTGTAGTGTTTGAATTCGTCAACAGGTAATAAATGTGTAACGAAATGAGGTAAAGGAGCCGGTATCCTTGTCCCTTTTAAAGCTACCAGTAGTCTTGTTGACAGTTATCCTCTCTCCTATCAGAACGGCTTGCTTTGTGTCGTTTGGTAAATTTTTATATCCGCTCAAATTAAGATACCATCTTGACCGTAAATTCAATCCGACGAAGAAGAGAATGCAATGTTGTATACGTTCAAGTATACTACGTGTGTGTGTGTGTGTGTACGTATGTGTGTACACAAAACGTAAGGGAACTTGGAATCCGAGGGAACTTATCTTAGATATTCAGGGACTGACGATTTATTGCGGGACAATTGAAATATTTCGGTTACACAGACAAATCAGGAATATTTCCAACATGTACCTACAATATTCCAGATCCCATGTAAATAAAAAAGAGAATCTTAATAGATTCATCGGTTTCGCATACCTACCTTTCGACGTAGCTCGCAAACAGTCCAAGAAAAATTCCTTGTAATGCCATGTTGTCACTTGTAATACAAACAAGTTTACAACATTTTTTTTTAAGTACTAATGTCCATAATCTCTAAAAAATAATTTATAAAAAGTATGTAGATATATGTATTTATTTCACCAAAATTAATGAAACAATTATCATTGTTTAAAATTAAGGTCTTGTTTAAAAATTTTGAATTGCAGCTAAATACTCCCAGCGTATAGAGAACCAGTTTAACTATCATGCATAGAAGCTTTTGGTTGCATACACTTCATTTCTTTGTCTTTTTACAGTGATTGAATTAAGTTGTACAACAAGGAGAATTGTGAGTTGTTCGGCAACGTCGATTTTAAATAATAAATATATTCATTTCCTGCGGTCACCCTTCGCCCGTCTCCTCATTCTTGTCGGCAATATATATCGGATGTCACTGACAAATAACGCAAGGCACCGGCGCTTTAACAACATCTTATTTAGTTTATTATAGCAACTTATGATGTTCATATCAATTTATAAATCCTTTGTTTCAAACAAGAGGAATGTAGTACCTCTATTATTGGTTCTTCAGTACATATATACGAATGAATGTATTTAAATACGAATGTTTCCAACCAGGCATATTACAAAGGATCCAAGAAAGCTATTAATTTTATTTAACTGTTTCTCTCTCAACGTACATCCACTCTATTATCCAGACTTAAAGTACGAGGCATAAAGACATACTTATAACGTGGTAGTAATTACGGGAAGCTGGATTTTTGTATTAATCTTCTTTTTATGGATCTAAACAAAGTCCCGAAAGTCCTCGTTGGTACGTATATGAGGTTAAAGGTCATGAAGAATGGGTTTTCGTAAAACTTTTCTTGTCGCAGTTTATAATATAATTCTTCCAATCGATAGTATCGATCTAATGGTTGTTGTTGCGAAATCAATTACAACACTAGTGACAAACGGGTAAATTCAATTAAATATCGCCTTGATTTCCAAGTTGCAAATTATTGTTGTGAACCGGTGATAATTATAAACACTAATTAGTTAAAGGTTTAACAAGAAACGTAAACAGACGTTATAAAAATCGATATGAGAACATAATTGCGCTAACGAACCGCGTCCAATTATCGAACAAATTCGTTGTCCATCTTGTTACGTTATAAAACCTATTAAGTCTTTCCACTCAAATTGTTAGAGCAAACAAAAACGTTCGTTTTAAAAAAAAAATAGAAAAAAAGTAATAAACGTTTATTCAAACATTTCAACTAATTTGAAATGGTGTTTGAGGTTTTACGAATGTGGGAGGTTAAATTCATGCCATTCGCTAAACTTTTATTATTTTTATTAGTTAAGTACATCTTGCTTTGTGCCGTCTACGAACGACGACTCTGTGTCAGCCCATTCATTCCCAAAGTACACACTTTACATGGGACAAAACGTTGGACTTGACAATTTGCAAGAACTAATTGTGATCAAATACAAAGAAAATAAAATTTTCAGAAACTTCCATGGGCATTTACAACTTGTGATATTTTACAGTGATTAAGAATCAGTATAAGGCACAGGGTATGATAAATATAGGGAAGAAATATTATTTTTTCTTAATTTTAATATGTGGGTTCCTAAATTCTGTTTCTTCAAAGGAGTCATTATTGGGACGTCTCAATATTGAGTACCTAAACCAATTTCCCCCAAAATATATATGTATCTATGTAAACCACGAATGTGGTGGGTGAATTTACTGGCAGCGATTTGGTGTAATCGTTTATGTGATCAGCGGGGGTGCTGCTGGCAAGGGAAAAGGGCTGCAGATTGCTGTTCGTATTAAGCTATTATACGCGAAGGGTTTCGACTCCGTTATTATTTATATCACTTACCCTCATGTTAGAAGAAAATTTCTTTGATACGTATACTAACGTCTCCACAAAACTTTTGATTTTTCAAACATCATGAATATCAATGTGTCAATAATTGCACCCCTAAGTTTCAATTACTATTGCAGCCCTGTCACGATTAATTCATGATGATCAGTTTATTTAAATGTAACGCTTGGGGCATTAAACGTAACGTTAATCAAAAACAATTACAATTTTTTGTTTATGGGACTCCCGCCTGTGAGAAAACCAAACAAGACGATTCCTTCACAAACACATTAATGGCGGTCACGTGCGAAATAAATCAAAACGTTTAATATGTTTTATGGTCTCAATAAGGCGTGCGATGGTAAAAAGCTGCTGCTAATCCCATGTAAACCGCACCATCGTCCGGGGTGCATATGCGATTAGAAGCCGAGTGCACCACTGTGTGTTTATTATATTGTCTCGAGGGGTGTAATTCAATCTCGTGCGAGAATATGCTACCCGTCGCGAATAATGCGATTTTGACCGTCCATAATACACGCCATGACTTTTATTATGTCTTATAGATACATATATCTACATAAATTACTAATAGAAATAAATATATTTATAAAAATTTGAATTATATCCAAGAAAAATTATTATTGCTTCTAAGGAAAAATTGTTGTGATTAAAAATAGCAGACACGAAGGAGCTTTTTGTAAAAACTTCCAACACCCTATTTGTAAGAAGTTTTCACAGCTTTTGCTTTCTTTTTCTGCTGTTTTGGATTTTGGGGGCATGGCTAGATTTACCACTTTATGGCAAAAGATATTTTACCCTAAATGTGTGGCACATTCAGATACACTTACAGGGGGAAAATTCTTGAATCCAGCCCTGCATTACTGATTTCTATGATTATTAGTTGTAATTTGTTTCAAAAAACAATTTTTCCAACGATTTACAGGAAATTTCTAAATATTTATTGCCTTGATTTTTTGGGTTCTCAAACTGATTTAGTAAACTTTGACGTAATCGCAATTTAGCACTTAATTAGAGACAATATTAAACCAAATAATCGTTATGTTACTAATTGGTTCAAAAACGATTATAACAACAATTTTGCTAATTCGAAAAAGGCCGCCGTGTACGAGTGTCCGCGTGCCTGGTGTTTGTCGTTGAAAAATTGGAAGCACGAGAACGAATTAGCGTCACCAGGAAAATTGAGTAAAAGTGGAATTATCGTCCAAACACTAATTTTCGTGGCACACGCAGAACCTGCTTCTCCTCGTAAGTGCTAAAGTGCTTTTCAATTACAATTCCTACACGTCGGCGTCGGAACGAAAATTCTACCGACCTTCGACTGAAGAGGCGCCCGCCCGGGACGTCCAAAACATGCTACCTATCTAATTAACACTAAACGACTTCGTGGAAAACAAACTCAAAAAAAAAATTCATTATAAATGTCACTTAAGTACCCAAGTGGTAATTAATTGTTGTCGTTATTACTAAGAATATTTTGAAATGGAAGAATCTCGTATTAGCAGCCCCATGAAGTAATAAATCACAACAGTTACAACAGCAAAAAAAATCAAAATCCAATTTCCGTTCATTGTAATTCATGAGGGGGTTGAAGGATCTCTTTTCTGGGGGTTGCGGCGATAATAACAGCGAGACGCCCGGATTAAATCCACCGTGATCCATATGGTGGAAGAAGTTCGTTAATAATGCCACTTTACCGCGGGAAGAAAAGTAGGGAAAAGTGGGGAAGTTTGTATTGATTTGATTTTTTACAAGATTAAGGGTAGAAGACGAGAAAGCGTACAAGGGTTAATGTGGTCAGGTACAAGTTGAGAAATTGTTCTATTTTCTTGTGACCGCTACTGTGTTCATATTAGGTGTACAAATAAAATGATTAATTTAATTTTCTAGTTCCTTCTTAATGGCCCTTTTATTTCTGTGTGTCCATGTTTTTACCTAATTAAAAGTGCTGAAGTGAAAACGTTTCTTCTTGCCGACAGTTTGTGTTGTTTCGGCGCCGCAGACGGGCGTTTTAGAGGGAAAAATGTCTCTTGAGCGAGCTGTTTGCCTTCTAAATGCTTTCGAGTTTGGACGCGGGATCTCGTCCTGATGAGCGTTAATTGCTGTAGTCGAAAGCAAATGTTTGACCAAGCGCGCACATGTTTACGGAATAGCACGAGAACGTATTAGGCAATTGGGGAACAAAAGACATAATACCGCGAATGGGCAATGGGCATGTACCAAGAAAATAATTGAAAGCCACACCGGCTCATGGGTAATTCTATACCAACGCCACGACTCGGAAAACTAGATCAAACACTACTGAAAACGAGAGAGAGCCAATAATCAAACAATAAATTATGTTTATTAATACATAGGTACATACGTTACAAGGGGTTTCCGACTGGTTTTTTTTTTTTTTAATAATTGTTCTCTTCAGTGTATTAGCTATTGAATCAGGATAATGGGTACCTATGTCATCTTTCAAATTATGACGAAATAATTTTCTTAGTTAAACGCACTCAAACAAATGGAGATGAAGAACTACGTACCTACTTATCTCAACTTGGTTTGGTCCTTAGAGCCGGATGTAAATTTTTAAAATCATAGTTATCCCAAGTTAATTCTGACAACCTTCTCGCGTATGTGGGTATTGGAGTGCGTCTGTGCGACTGTGCGACTGTGCGACCAGTCGAAAGATCCGTCCGACCTCTTGGAGCGAATAACAGCACTTTATGAGATATTACCGCAGCATCAACGGATAACCACATCAGATAATAAACGAGCTGGTGAAAAATTGCGCCGCGCAACATCTCATTCGTTTGTATTTTGTTATAAATCGCACTCATTACGCGATGTTACCTCACGCGGTGGCTTCGTCCCGCTGCTTTCCATTCTGATCTTTTTCATTTCTTTCAACGTAACAAGCAAACGAATATTTGAAAAAGTACACAACGCAATCTCCAAAATACAATAATTATTACCCATCGCATATATTCTATAGGCATTATTAATTGAGAAGAAGCATACTGGAACTTCATGAAGAGATATCGAAATATCGTGAGATTCCCAAAAAAAACCGAAAGTCAATATCATCCATCATCCAATAAGTAGTACAGTTCCACCCTGCATCAATTTTAAATCAACTGAAGCAGACCATAAAATTAAAATCATGAGATGATGTCCAACTGAGGAGCTTGGAACAGTTTCACTCCAGATCATTAGGGGAGAAAATTGTTCCAGTACTCAGGGGGGGAAGAAGTACCATCCATAGTTTCTTTGAATTATCATTACCTCTTCTATATAGTGACCAAAATCCTGTAAAGTTTGGAGATTTAGATTTTAAGTTTTGGAGTTGAGTTGAAGATTGAGATGTTAAAATAAGTGGTGGACGGTATGGATGGCGGGTTAGAAAGGAGTTGCACGGTCACGGTGGTGGTGACGACAGTGGGATGTAAAGGTGCAGCGTGGTGACACGGCGATCATGAAATAAAGGACTAGAAGCCTCGTTGGACACAAGAATGGATCTCAGACACGATTCTGTCGCGACTGCGATGATGTAGTAGGGTTTATTGTTTGCAGCCATCTTTGGTATAATTGAGGAGACGCCAACTTATTACCGATTTGGTGGCCATGTAACAACATAAAAGAAAAAGACTACCCTTGTTAAATGGTCTCTGATCTTTGAACCTTGATAATTTAAGAATTAAGTCATCCAAAAATGTGTTTCTAATAATATAGGTAATAGTTGGCGTTTTGTGTGAATGGTTCGTTTGACCGGAAAATACATACATACATCGTGTTTCTTTCGTTTTGAATGGAGCCAAGTGGTATTATTTCGGTAGTCATCTGCCAAAGCGTGTGTAATTAAAGCAGTGACATTAGTTTCCGTTGATGCCAGAACGTCCTCAGAAATTAGTCTTAAAGTAATACTTGCGCCTCAGTCGTCAAATCATCACCTGCAACCCGCGCGCTCTTTTGACGATCGAATTGGAACGAACTTCCCGTGGCACGCAGCGCCACCGCCGCATACATTAGTCAGGTGACAAAAGACGTTACTTATGAGGTTATTTATATATATTTTTGACCATTGTTCTGCTATTTTTGCTTCAAAAAGAGACGTCCATCACATCCTCTCTACGCAAATTGCTCACTTTAATTTTCTGGTCGCGAATTTTCTGTAGACGTCAAAATAAGGACAATTAGGAAGTATGATGCTATCAACAGGAACTTTTTTTTATTTAAACATTGCTTTTAGTTCCTCGTATTTATGACATGGCGCCATTTTATTCCACGATGTGGTCAAAATGGCGCACTGTTTCTACTGCATTATTCCGTTCTCTTAATTCACTATTAACATCCCTAATTACAAATTACCCTCATTATCCTTGCATCGTCTTTCAAAATTTTGCATCATTTTACCCTCTGTGCCACTTTACCCTACGTATCCATCTTAAACAGTAGATCGTTTTCAAAGCTAATTATTTTATTTTACACTAAATTTTGCGAATCGTTTGTGTTTCTCGATTAAAAATTAAACTACATCAATCATAATTTTAACTATCGGCCGTCACCAAGGGACCTAGAACGTATCGTACGTTATCAGTAAATGACGTTGCCTAAGCGGTGCTTTGTAAGATTTTTGATAACGTTTAATCCGCCTATGTCCACGTGCCCTTTTGTAAAAATAAGCGGCATTAACAAGGGGTGTCGACCGGGATCATTTGATGATATAACTCGCGTATTACAAATGAGATTTAACGAGCACAGAGGGTGATTACTGTTATATTTATAAATTCTACCGAATCATTGTTTGTACCAGTATTTTTTTTTTTTAACCTTTTCACATATTAAGTAGCACCCTTATGCAGCCAATTTGTGACCCATTGGTTAAAACTTGGGTTGTGTTGCAGTTATTGTTTTTTTATTGATAATTCTCACTGTCCCAGTTCGAAATCGTTGTAATTTCCGCTTTGAAATTTCAAAACTCGTACTCTCATTTTTTTTTATGTCGCCTCGTTTTTGTTTTTTTTAGACGACGCCTCCGTCGATATGACATCTGTGTGTCATGTTAACATGGCGCTCTCGTGTTTGCTTTGTTTCAGTTGCTTTTTTTTTTTCGATAGGACTCTCTTTTAATGGCTTTTCGGCGTCCGAGTTTGTGATGCATTCAGCCCGATGGTGCAGTTTTGCTACAGCATCTATCGCGCGATAAGGGTAGCTATGAAATATCGAAATGGACGTGTCGAATACGGCCCGTTTAATTTTGAGATATTGCCATTTGAATCACTCTCTGTGTGTATGATTTTTTTTTGTTTGTTGGTACACTGTTGATAAGCCAAATTCAAACCTTTAGTCAACTAGGTACTGGGTATAAAATTCTGGTTTTCATTTGCTAAATAAATCCAATGAGTAAATTCCAAGAAACTAACCCCTAAATATCATAACAACATTTTCACAACGTTGTGACGTTTTTCTATCCAATTTACTTACATATTTATCACAGTCTACCTCATTAAATGATCTCTCTTTTTTTTTTAATCCAATGATTGATAGGGATTGTAACATCCTGTAATCGTCCTGGAGGATAGAACTATGTTATTTATCTTAAACTTCCTCTTCAATATTAATAAAATAAATAATTTGTAACTGAATTTTGCGGAATATTTACCTGTAATTCCAGCTGTACAAATCTTGTTCTAAATGTTTCACTTTGTGCGCCTTAATTAAGTCCTTCCGTTGATACGTCGTCCTGAAGAACGATAGCGTTATCGTTTGCCTTTTTGTATTCCTTTTAGGTCGCAACTAACAGGTAATTAATTGTAACAATGACTCGACAAAAGGTGGCAAAAAGAGTGAGCGAGAAAGGGAATGAGGGGTGGAGGCGGGAAAGGGGGTAGTGAATGAAGAGGAGGAGGAGTAGCTAGCCACTGCCACTGCCACTGCTACCGCCACCGATCAGGGCGAACGAGACGACAAAGAACAAAAACAGCGACGCCGGTAATTGAGTTGTTTTAATTTAGTCGATGGTGGAGAAAACAATTAACTTGCCCCTTTATAGTTTTAATTACTTCATTTTCGAGACTATCTACAGGCGAGCGGACGACCGCTTTAGCTGCTGCTAACCCGTCTCAGTCTCGTCAGTTTCAAACTGCTAAAAATTGCGGCCGTCAGGCATTAATTGCCTATAAAAAGTTTCTGTATCACTGAATTACAGAAGGCAAGTTTACTACCGAAGTGAGTTGAGTGGTCGTAATTGATTTTATTCTCTATTCAGGGCGAATACGTAGATACATTCAAAAATTTGATGATAAAGGCACAATTTATATACCTACAGTTAAAAAAAATTATTGTTGGTTTAATTTTTACCGGAACAATAGCTCGCGTAATCAAATTTTCTACCAAATAGTTCAACAGATAGATAGCAGAATGCCATATCTATAATAATCGCTCTAGATAAAACGTTAAATCATATTAAACTTAAAAAAAATTATTTTTAATGCCCTGTTCTTTATATCATAGTCATCTATATCATCTTATGTACTTTTTATCTCTCTGAAATCTACGACTATTTGGCGGTCTAATTAGCACAACTTGCGCAGTATCACCGCAGATGGCGTTCTCCTTACCGTCTACGGTTGTTTTCTAATCCACCTGTAAAGGCAGCACGTCCCGAAGAGTCTGGGCATATTGCTTTTGAAAACCAATAATTTCGAAATCGTAACCCAAGTCTCGTAATGCCATTCAAAGATATTACGATTGTTTCCCCTGGATATTATCCAAAATTTTTGAGATATTAGTCATCAAAATCTTATTTTTGTAATTAATTTACGTGTATGTCTGTATGTAGGATCATAAATGGTCATTTACTCATGCGAGTTAGGCATCTCTATGGTTTAATTATGCAGTCAATTATTTTCAGATATAGGTATTTGATGATTATTAGTGATTTGGGAAAAAATTTTAGAACGTAGATATTAAAGCGTCTTTCACTTCTTTTAGTAACTATTATTTATCGGATTAGATTATGATTATACAAGAATAGGCAAAGGTTTCACAGTATTGTAGTATTCATCAAGATACTTCATAACCTTATTGAAGTCAGAAAAGAGAAATCTACTTTCTGAAGATCTTACAGAACAACTTGCGCAGTACCACCGCAGATGGCGTTCTCCTTACCGTCTACGGTTGTTTTCTAATCCACCTGTAAAGGCAGCACGTCCCATTCAGTCTGGGCGTATTGCTTTTGAAAACCAATAATTTCGAAATCGTAAACCAAGTCTTCCAGCACCATTCAAAGAAATTACGATTGTTTTTTCTGGATAATATCCAAAATTTTGAGTAAATAGTTAATTAAATCTACATTGAGAAGTGATCTTGAAGAAGTGTAATGTGGTCGTTTCGACGTACAATTGTCCATATCCGATAACTCTTCAGGGTGTTTAAAAATAATTTGCTTGGCGTTAAAGTCCATCGTCAGTGGCTGAAGAAGTAACCGAGGTGCAATAGCTATTGAGTTAGTGACGACTAATCGTGAGTGACTTGAGTGGTTGGATGGGTACCTATGGGTGTTTTTGGTATAATATATGTAGGTAGGTACGTATGTACGTACAGTATAGTGAGTGTATTATATATAAAACGAGCTCTCTGTAGTTTAACGAAGTGAGCGTAGATTAGAAGCGAGAGCAGGTCGTTAAGCACTAACTAAGAGAGTAAATGGGGCGTGAGGGATTTGTACGGTGTAAACGGGTCCCGTTATCTCTCGGGCAATTTACCATTTGACTACAATTCCGATTATAGTCGGTATATAATGAGTGCGGCGTCCTTCCTCCCGCGTCGCCCGAGCAGCCATTTTAATTTCGCGCAAAAACAACATGGCTCCCTCACGAGGCAATTAAAACAGATGATAGGCGATAATGGCCTTAATTAATTCTGCCTTTCTCCGTCGGGTGCTAATGTGCAAATTAAATTGTTACACGCCGAGACCCGTTCACAATTATTTTGCCAAAGGGCCATTCTGCGCCTCTGTTTCGAGGGGATGTTTGTTCGCGTTACCATTTCATCCGCTCCTTGCTCCTTTCCTCTATCAACAACGACACTTATTATCTTCACAACTAATTTTGTCATTTTCTAATTAACGTACCCAATTAACTATTACAACAGTTATGTAATTACTTCCCAGTTTTCTTTTCTTTTGAGGTTGTGATACAAATGTGTTTCTTATAAACTAATACCTTCATCCTCTTCCCCTTAATTGTTTTAAAGTTTCAAAGTTCATCTGAATAAATAGATTTGTCTTCACACCCCTGCGGCTAATTAGTACCTACTTATAATTTATTTCATTTAATTTTATTAATAGCTGATAAAATGGACCGAGAGACAAAATATTTTGAGTAATTTATAAAATTTGTTCGAGGACGATTTGGAATCGTTCTTTTCCGACGTGTCGTAAAATAGTTATCGTCCAAACTTCTTTCCAATTTATTTCGGAGAGGAAATTAGTTCCTTTTCGTTCAGCGCCTTTATTGTATATTTAACAGCAGTCGAGCGATAGTAGGGGTGCGATTTCGACGTTAGCAGGAGTAGCGGGAGCTTTTGGGGGTGGGTGGGTGGCGGAGGGGATGGAAAAAGCGCGCAGGCCTGATGCCCGTTGCCTGCTGTGTTATCGCTTATCCAGGCTGGAATTCTCGCCACCGCAGAACTAATAAACCAATTACAACCTCAGGGATCAGGGCTCCGGATCTCTCGGCCATTCCCTGGCAATTTTCTATTTTCGTCTGCAATATGGGGAAAACGATGATCCTCCGGCTCTGAGCCAAATAATAATTTGGATAAACGCGAGAATGAGCAAAATTCAACTCCACTAATAATATCGACTGTTAATTTCAGTTTGAATAGATTCTTCTGTGGTGATAAATACACCCTTAAAGTACTATCATATGTTGATAAGAAGTCGCACTATTCAGCCAATCATCAAACAGTATGTGGTAGTTTTTTTTTTTTCTTTTGAGATTTTGAGTTTTTCTTAGGAAAATTGAAATCCACAAAGAACTCAATATTTTACATAATTTTTAGTAACAATTTCTAATTGTAAGGTTTGCAATCCTGTGGAAAAATTATAGAGATTATAAGTCCTTTGAAATCCTTTTTTTTTTTAACTGAAAATTTATAGTTGCTGCTTTCACAAATCTATTTAAAATGATAAAGTCGTTTGTTTGTAGAGTTTGTTACAGTGATTTCGGTATTTCCGTCGTAGGCAAAATGTTGGCAATTTGATGGCATTGAAGCAGCTTATGGATTTTGATAAGCGTTTAAGGGAGGGTTGTAAGCAGTCGGAGCTCGTTAGTAACCCCCTAGTTAGGGGCTCAATCATGTTTAGATCGCACATTTAGATCAATTTTGTTTGTTGTCGTCGAACAATCGCTGCATTATAGTCTGTTATTCCACTGACGGCTCGCTATGATATGAAAGAGATTATTTTTGCGAGCTTTTATTAAGGCAACGGCAAGCAATAAGGGTAGATCATGATACTGCCACCCCGCACGCGTACATTTATATACGTACATGCCAAACGCTCCTGTGGGGTCGGTGTCACATTTCCAAATAAACTCATGTATGAATATACAAAAACACATCGACAGAAATTTGGACATCGAATTTCTTTGTACCAAAAAATTGTTTTCAAACAACTAATGAAGAAAGACTAATTAACATGTACGTGTGATGATTATGTTTGTCGTTGATGTTCACCTTCTTAATTATTTAGCAAAAGATTAGTTAACTTTTCATTAAGTGACTGACTCGTCATGAATAGAAGCTCCTACGGTGAAATTAATTAAAGGATTACAACAAATTGCTAACGTGTGTTGTAAATCATCTAGACAGATTTGTTGTCTGAATAATAATTAATTACTTACAAGACATTCAATACAACAATCTCTTATTTATGTCACGACCCTAATTAAAAAATTTAGAACATTAAAAATTTTGGAAATTTTTTTGGTGTCTCTTAATTGGCTTATTGGGTTTATGAACCCTTGAACAATTTATACATAAATAAAAAAATGTTTTTATTATGCTTTATATTGTGTGCAACATATATTAATGGTTAATTCTTTTTAAATTTATGGATAATTTTCGCTGCTGATAAGTCAGCATTATCCCATAGATGTAGCAATTTGTGTTTATCATTTTTTATAATCTAAATAACCATGGAATCCGATTTAAAATAGTTTATCGTAATTAATTAATTCATGTTTTTAAGCATCCGATGCACACCGAGAATTCAGTACAATGAGTATCTTACTTAACTTACACCGTCACAATACATATATAATTTTATCGTTGTTACATTATAATTATGCATTTACTGTTAATTTATAAGAAACGCACACGAATAAATTAATTAATAAATTGTCGACGAATTGCACGCAATCGGTAAGAAGTTGAATATAGACCGCCTTCCGCAATTCTTTATCAGATTTTAAGGCCCTTACTTTGTTTCATGTATCTAACACCAGATAACATCCTCTTTACTATTGTCTTATTTACTGCGTTTTGTTGTTTACAACAAACTACCACTTATTCAATGTCATTAACACCGCCTGCAACAAATACGTAATTGTATAACTAATTTTGCAATTAAGACTCGTTTCACATTAGCGATTTTAGCAGAGCGGTTGAGCCGCGCGATTCAGGAGAACAGTGGGAGAAGCTGCGCTGCAAGTTTGCGCTGCCGGGCGGAAGAGTGGGAGAAGCAGCGCTACCAATCGACGCCCGTTGTCGCGAGGACGCGATGCAGCACAGAGGGTCGCGCGGTTAACTCGCAAATCTGAAAGCTACTTATGCTTATATCGCTAATATGAAACTGGTCTTAAAGAAAAAATGCGTACATGAACATGGTTTATTTATTATATCCTCTATGTCTATGTATGAATGTGTGTGTAATGATTGTACGACGAAAGTTGTACTTTTAATAACTCGTCTGAATCAAGTCACGCAGCTGGAAAATCATTAAAACATGCGGTTCTCTTGCGTTAATAATTAGCGATCGTACGCGATAAGGCACATTAGTAGAAATATCCACTTGGTATCGTTTTAAATTAAGACGTCTTTTACATGGTGGAAGTATATTTAACTTGCCGACCGAAGAAGACTGCATTTATCCGGGGTAGCGCTTAGACAATTAACAAAAACAACAAATCGGACTAATTAATATGCAAGAGAGAAACAATTAATTATCGCGTTGCTGCATACGAAGCGCAATTCATAAAAACGTACCTACCTATGTAACAAGTAATTAATAAATTGACTAGGTGATTATTTATAATACATAGGTATAAATGAATAATGAAATCCAACTGATCTGCTTTTGTATCCGTTGTCTTGAGGAAGGAATCTACCGAAACGTCGTTGTCATCATTTTTGGCTCTTTACTTCACGAAAACTTCTAATCTCTCTTGGTATGCTAGTTAATAAGTGTAAATTGATATGAAATGAGATTTGAATCTTTTTTTTTAAATTTTTAAATAAAAAACCGTAAGAATGTTGAAGAAGAAGTTGATGTTTGTCGTCGTCGAAAACAAATAATTCCCGATGGAGATGAAATTCCTGTTGCAGTGGCTGTCAAATTAATTAGCTAATTTCGTTGGTTGAATCGTTTGCTGGTGAACGCGCCACCGGTCATAAAGTACCCAATTAAATGTAGGTAGAACAAATAGTCTTGGGTAGAAAGAGCCTGTTTTCTCGGTTAGTGTCCAGCTTCTGATGGAGGACAACGAGTAGCAACAGCATCATCTCGCGTTAGTGGAAAAATCAAGTATAAATACCGATTTAATTGGAGAAACTAATAGAACATAAATTCTGTGTCGTTATTAACCTGCTAGTGCTATTAAACCTCGAAGTGTCCAATTTATGTTACGACAATAAAAATAATTGGCAATAAATCACTCAATCCAACAGCTGAAGACATGTGAAGCGACAACCGAATGAAACGACGCATATATTGATAAGCGACCAGATAAGTTTTAATTAATGCTTAGGATTTTACTAATTTAGATCGAGATAAGAGCCGCTGCAGCCGTCGCCTGTAGCAACACAGTAGCGCTTTGTGCTCCTCTAAAGCTCGAGCTTTGAGGCTTTGACGCGGCTGTACGTGGGGACGCTCGACTACAGGCCTCTATCGCTCGCTTGTCACGACACACAAAAAATCGATTCACAACTAATGACCTGTAATTAAACCAAAATAATTTTGACTTCAAAAAGTGGACGAAATTAATTCTGTGAGACTAAATTTTTAGGACCTCTAAAAATATACAGGGAGTTCATAAATGTCCTGCAGAAGAGGAGCAAGTGTTTAAAAAAAAAAATACTTAATTAAATGCCTTACGCAAAACATAAGAAGAAATAAAATGAAAAGAAATCAAACCTTGAGGTATTTCAAAAAATGTTGAACGTTGAGCTAATTTTTAATAACGTTTAAAAAAATCACTTTCTTATGTTTGTTATCGAATGTTAACTGTTGAAAAAGAAACTCTGTTGAAGTGTGCCATTGTAAAGGAATCTTTATGTTACGTGAAAGGCCGAAGAATGTGAAGAGGTGCTTGACAAAAGGACCCTCGAACGTCGCTTGAAGTGGAATCGCTAACGAAATGAATGATATCCATTGTGGGATTATGAACTCTAACTCACAATGGTCCCATCTCCGTAATTGTATGGCTGATTGTTGTTTGTTGAAGCAGTAAAATTATTTCGAAAAAAATAGGCAGGTGCGCGACACCGATTGTTATTGTGTGTTAAAATGCGGTTAATAATTAACAAAAAAAAATAAATAAGGCTGTGTAATTATTTTTAATTCATTGCCCATCAATTGAGATTAAATTTCTCTTTTGTTAATCGTAGGTTTTATTTTTTTTTTTTTTTTTAATTCGGATTAAAAAAACACCAACATGATCAAAACACCTGTTCTAGCTTCAGCAAATTAAAAAGAAAAATATTTTTACGTCCACATTATGATTACAGCATACTTATGTACGTATGAATATTAGGTATATCTATGTGTAAATGTCGTTGAATAACTCGCGACCTTCCATAAATAACGAAAATGGATGACAATAATTTAAACCTTTCTAATTTCCTGCTCGTTTGGTTCACTGCCTACGTAATGAGTACCAAATAGGAAAAAGCTTGTTTCAAATTAGTTATTCACCGTGTTATAAATCACAAAAATTAATTTATCTATTCACGACATCACAACAGTGTTTTCATCAATGCATTCATTAAATTATACCGATTCTCAGGAGTCGACTGTGATTTTTAATACGAACGAGCACGCAACCGAAGACGATTTCAACATCTATCTATTCGTTCATTTCCCAGAGGAGGAGGCAATCAGACGTTGTAAATCATTTCGAAAATAACCGCAAATTATTTTGGACGACCGCTCCTTTATTTCTTTCTGTTTCTGGATAGATAAAATCCAGAAATATTTAAATCCACTCGAAACTAATTGTATTTTAAAAAAATTGATACTCATTTAATGATTTTCAACAAAATTTGTCTTAATAGAATGCTCAGAGAATCCTAAAAGAACCAATAGTTCACTTAACATACCATACGTTTTAAATTACTTACAATTGAATGATGCGTCATGATCTTACTTGTCCAAAAATGTAGTTGAAGGCCTCTTCAGGACCTAAAGCCTTCATATCAAAGTAAAATCTTTCTAATGAGAAAAAGAAATCATAAAATTCGACCTAAAGTTTCAGAGATATACGTGCACCAACTGAGGCTCGCCATAAAATTAATGTCCAACTGAGGAAGCGCAGTTGCACCAACTGAGTCAATTTCTCCATAAATATGTAACGAACCTAAAATTACCTCAAGTTTTTTTTGGGACCTGTTAATACGTTTACCTCAGTTGATTTTACTCCTTGGCAAGAAAATCGTCTCAGTTGGTGCCATTTTAATGATAGGCACCTCAGTTGGTTGCTTACCATGCATTTTGCATCAGTATTTATATCGCTGGTATTTTATTATCATTTAATTAACATTCCACTTTTGGGAACAGGTTAATGTATCTGCCTCAGTTGGTAATATCTTTTGGCAAAAACATTGCCTCAGTTGGTAGTGTTTTAATAAGGACCACCTTAGTTGGTGTATTCCCATCTAAATCCTATACGTCTGCGCCAATTGGTAATATCCTTTGGCAGTAAAATCTACTCAGTTGGTTGCGTTTTAATAAAGGTAGCCTCAGTTGGTCATTCCTTAGCAAAACATTGCTATAAGTTTTTGCTTGGATTGTCTTCATTTTGAAACATTAATGTAAATGCGATGTACAATGAATGTACGCTTTGTGAGTGTATTTTTTTTGCGAAATAGTCACTTAATTTTGTTTACCATTGGAGTGGTTGTGGGCAGTAGGATTCTAATCGGGGGGGTCTGCGGCGACCGCAGGGGTCCAATTAAGGACCTATTCGTATCTCCAGGGGATCCCTTACGCTGCAGCTGTTCCAAAGTCGGTTTTGAAACTGAATGGCCTATTATAGGTATTCCACTTAACACTGCGTTTTATTAGTTCGTCCACTTACGAACGATTAAAAAAAAAGCGGTACACGACGTCCAGAAAAATATTGGCAATTATTTAAGTATAATTTTGTAACGAGATGTTATTAGTTTATTCAAATTTTATCATCGTGCGTGCGGGTTATGTAATTTTTAATATTAACAATTAATTACATGTTAATTCGTTTGATTAACGAGCGCGTTTTCTAATTTAACTTGTCTTCGAAATTTAAATTTCGATGTTAATTTTGAAATAGCAATTTGTAAACGTCGACTTTATGGACACCGATATCAGCATGAAGTACCTACTCATTTCAGCTTACATAAATATGTAAAAAAAAAAACGTACGATTATTATTATTATTTTTTAATAAATGTACTCTAACAACCATTTGGTGTACAGAAAAAAGAAATTGTTGATTTGTCATATGTTTCAAAAATGTAATTGCAATTTAAAATTTTGCATACCTATTCAATTTATGGACTGTTTTTGAAATATTTATTTATTGTGGCTGCAATATTTGCAGCGAACAGTGACTCAACTGATGAACCAACGATCATATTCTGTCGTTCATAATTAGGGAATTTCAAATGAGTTTTTTCTTCTATAAAATTGTTGTCTTCTTCGCATTTCTAAATTTTGAGACAATTCAATATTTTTTTATTTTATTGTGAAGGATTTGTGTGTTCAAAATTCATGCGCTGCCACTGCGTAGCACCATCTCAAGCCATGGCTTGGTATAGGTAATACTAATTACCCGTTACCTGGTCGCAATTTATGTGACTTTGACAGTAATGCTTGCACAACATATTACTGAGCATACACGGCAATTTAAACTGAAAATTATGTAATGCAGCGCGAGAGCTCGAAAAGCGCATTTATTCTCTTTATTCATTAAATATGTTCTTATGTCGCGTGTACCGTGAAATTCAAAGAAAGTGAGCAGTTTTACTGACAAATTCTTAACAAGACATGAACTAGTTTTGTATTTCAAATTAAATACATGTTAAGACCAGAGACACACAAGAAAAAATGCTGTCATAAATAACATAGAATTAACACCAAAGCAATATTTTGATATGGAATGACCAACTGAGGCTACCTTTATAAAAAATGCAACCAACTGAGGCGATTTTATTGCCAAGAGATATTACCAACTGACGCAGACGTAAATGATTTAGATGATAATACACCAACTGAGGGCGTCCTCATTAAAACTCTACCAACTGAGGCGATGTTGTTTCCAAGAGGCGCTACAACTGAGTCAGGTGCAGTAACCAGTTTCCAAAGTGGAATGTTCATTAAGTGATCATAAAATACTAGCGATAGAAGGACTGATTGATGCAAAATTGAGACATGGTCACCAACATGATCTATGATTTTTCTGTTACTGTTAATATAAATATCTATATCAATAGATCTCTGAAGATGTTTCGTGTTATTGGAACAAAACGTGAACAATTGATAAATTATCGCTGATATTTTATGGTCATCTGAATAACTTTCCACTTTTGGAGAAAACTAATCGTCTTCCTCAGTTGGTAATATCCTTTGGCAATAAAATCGCCTCAGTTGGTAGTGGTTTAATGAGAACCACCTCAGTTGATGTATTCCTATATAAATCTTATACATCTGCGTCAGTTTCTAATGTCCTTTGGCAATAAAATTGCCTCAGTTGGTAGTGTTTTAATGAGGACTACCTCAGTTGATGTATTCACATCTAAGTCATGTAGGTCTGTGTCAGCTGGTAATATTTTTCGGCAATAAAATCGCCTCAGTTGGTAGTGTTTTAATGAGAACCACCTCAGTTGGTGTATTCCTATATAAATCATATACATCTGCGTCAGTTGCCAATGTCCTTTGGCAATAAAATCGCCTCAGTTGGTAGTGTTTTAATGAGGACTACCTCAGTTGATGTATTCACATGTAGGTCTGCGACAGTTGGTAATATCCTCTGGCAATAAAATCGCCTCAGTTGGTAGTGTTTTAATGAGAACCACCTCAGTTGGTGTATTCCTATATAAATCTTATACATCTGCGTCAGTTTCTAATGTCCTTTGGCAATAAAATTGCCTCAGTTGGTAGTGTTTTAATGAGGACTACCTCAGTTGATGTATTCACATCTAAGTCATGTAGGTCTGTGTCAGCTGGTAATATTTTTCGGCAATAAAGTCGCCTCAGTTGGCAGTGTTTTAATGAGAACCACCTCAGTTGGTGTATTCCCAAGTAAATATCAATTAAAATTGTGAACACCTGTTAGCTACTATTTGTAAGATAAGCGTTTGTTTGTCTATTTCTAAGGTACTGTAGTGTACCCATGATGGTGTATAATGTTCATAGGCGCTTTAATAGTTTCCAAAACAGCTTGAGCTCGGTCGAACGATCGCAATGTACCTATATGATGATTATTTAATTAATTTAATTTAGCACAGCTGCTAATTTGATTTCACTGACATTAACATCCCGTATCGATGGCACATTGCATAATGTTTTAGCAGCACACTTCTTGTATTACGCTAATATGTAGGTATACTTACATGGTGTATGACAACACTGTTATACAAACGCGGTTCAGAAGCTATAAAAAACATTATGTTATAATTATTTTTCTCATATATTTAACACTGGGTGTCTGCTAAATTTAATTCAACAGTTTATAACAACTATAATAAAAATGAACGAATTTTGCAATAAATAATTTCCAAAGGGGGGTGTGGCATCTCATCTAGATAATTATAGCAAAATTTTCGTAGAAATAACTAAGTAGTTGAGATGTGATTTCGAAATACAAATTGTCCGCGTATTTTAATAATAATTTAAGATACGTCACACTTCAACTTACCTACTATCCGTCAGAAACTTCCAATGCTTTTGTACGACCCCTAATGGTTAAATTTCTTTTTATTTATTTTTTCAGTGTTTAATAAATAATTTTTTTTTTTTTAAATAAATTTATTAGATACTAAACAGCGTTTCACACATTATCATCATTTATTATGTTGTTTTGATCACCTTAGGACCATTTAATGTCCCCAATTGTGTTTTTTGAAAAGGAATAAGTTAAAAACAAAAACATACAATTACGACATAATTTATTTTTCATTTAAGTGCTATTTTTCCTTCTATACCGTTAAGTGCAAAACAATTTTCTTTTCCTTTCAAGAAAATTGTTCAGCATTTAGGTAGGTATATTTTGAAATTTATCTACATCTTTTTACATTACACAATCATCAGAACGTTTTGTAATTTACAACGAGTACTTTTTACAAATTCATATTTACAATTTGTACATAGTATCTTAAAAATATTTACAAATAAAATAAAATTTATATTGGGATTTATAATATTATGTAATCTTTCACACTAGCGTTCAATCTTAAATTACCAGTAAGGTCATAAAATGAGATTATTTCTTTTCGTAATTAATATTTATTAATCGTAAGTATAAAATAAACATATCTGTTGTTTATGTTTTTGTGTTACTTATATTCGTTCTCGTTTTTATAAAAATCATCTCGATTTGTGTTGCTTGTTGGACGGGGCCACCCAAACACTCTCTGGTTCGAATTTCCATTAAACGAACGCGTAGAGGGAGTCAGTGACAAAGTGGTTTATTTATTATCCGTGACCTTTTTATGACTCTGATAAACTTAAATTTATTGCTAAGATAGTTTTAATTAATTTCACTAAAAATAATAAGGAATAATGACGATATGTACGTATTTAAATTTGTTTTAAATATCAATGAGTTCATCGCTAATTTTGTTTATTATTTTATTGTTTAGAAAATTACGCGATAGCTGTACACATAATGAATTACTTTGCACCTTTTGACCCACAAATGTTGCAGCTGATCCACTTTTAACTCGCGTCTTACATTGATAATAAATAAATGTAGGAGATTTAAATGACTAAAGTTCAAATATATTTATTTTAATTATGTATTTCATTAATTTTACTTTCTTCTGTATTGAGATTTTATTCGTTATATACTTGCTCAATTGATGTGATTAATTATATGTACTTATATATTTTTTTAACTAAATTTTTTTTTTTTTTTTCAGATAATGCCGATAAAGCAGATGGTACTTTCGTCTTTGGTCCCTAAATGTAAATAAGTAATTTTTGTTCTAGTTGTAGTATGTAGTAGGTACATTTATAAATAGATGTCGTTAGGTAATTTGGTTCAGAATCTGCGCTGTTTCTATAGGTTTAAAACTGTAAATTACTGTAGGTTTTATGGGCCATGTCGTCTTTATTAATGTGTACCACCCATTAAGTGCTGCCAACTTAATAAAGCCAATAAAAGTGCCTGGAAAACTCAATTATGACGATTATTTATTCGCTATAAAACATTGTCGGTTCTTGGCAGTATCCTTGCACCAAAATTAATTATAAAGACATTTATTATTTGCGGACAGGCTCGAGCTCGAGCTCGAGCACTCGTTGTATTCTCTCTTCGCGTGTTTACAGGTGCAACTTTGCACTTTCAACGTTTAACTCGCGTTATTATCATAGTATTTTCGCTATAATATTAGTTCGATTCGTTTTCGAGCGTGCCGCGAGTTCGCGAAATAATCGCCTATTTATAGAAGGGCTTTCGGCGAAAGGCGAAATCAAACTAGCGCATGGGGCAGCGTGCCAAAAAATTTTCAATATATTGAGACATCTATGACGGCTAAAATTGTTATTGTACCAATGTTTTAAACCAACAGTTGCAACCAAAACAGAACACTTAAATGTTACAGCCAAAAATTAGCCAAACTAACGCAAATAAACTAACTCCCATAAAATATGATAATCATTTATTATCGAATAGATACCGTCGGGTAAACGTTGGAAGTAAGACATTAAAATTTTACTGTCAAAAATTACACAAATAAATATGGTCAGGGCAACGACAAGGAAAATAACTTTTACATAACCTCATAAACTGTAAAGCAGTCGTTGGAAATAAAACTATTTAAAGTCAGGATCAAAACTTAGATAAACCAACGCAAATATATTACAGTTAACAAAATACCTATAGTGAGGGTGACGTTAAACAAAATGACTTTTACATACCCTCATAAAATGTAAATTAGTCGTTGGAAATGAAACAATTTAAAGACAGAGTCAAAAATTAGATAAACCATGCAAATAAGCTATCGTTAACTCAACCAATTTATCTCGAAAATACAGTACGCGCAACGATAACGAAAATGACTTTCACGTACTCCCATAAAATATGATAATGATTTATTATCGTATGGATACCGTCGAGCAAACGTTGAAAGTAGGTCAGTAAAATTTTACAAGCCCAAAATTACATAAATAAATATGGTGAAAGTAACGATAAGGAAAATGACTTTTTCATACGGTCGTAAAATGTAAATTAGTCGTCGGTTATAAAACATTTTAAATGCAAAGTCAAAACAAGGCAAATAAGCTTTCGTTAACTGTTACAGCCATCAACAAAACAGTCTCCGAAAGAATTATAGTAAGGTTTACGTTAAAGAAAATGACTTTTACATGCCCTCATAAAATATGAAGCAGTCGTTGGAAATAAAACTCTTTAAAATCAGGATCAGACATTAGATTAAGTCATAACTGACAGCCACCAAAATAAGTATGTTTAAAGTACTTATAGTGAAGGTAACGATAATTAAAATGACTTTTGCATACCGTCATAAAATGTATATTAGTCATTGGAAATCGAACATTTTGAATGCTATTGCTAAATCAATCCAAGCAAAACTCCCAAACTGTAGTAAACTGATAACGATAGTAAAACTTTCGTATAAATAAATTTAGCTGTAAAGTATTTTATAGCTTTTGAAAGATAACACATAATAGTCTAATTTGTTTTTATACCAAACAAGTTAGTTTCTTTTCGTGTCACTGTAGAAGTACCAATTTTATGACGGTGTTAAAACTCACTTACTTTTAACGTTGTCCTTACCATAATTGCAAACGGTTTTACTTTAGCGTTTCGTACCATTTAGAACTCTTTAAGACAGTATGAAGTTATTAATTGCTTTAGGTTAAACGAATGCGATAACGAGCGAAAAGGTCAAGAATCTGTCCGAGTAACACTATTATATTCAATCTCTTCGTAATTTATTATATTTATTGATAGATACAGTGACGTCATTATGAGTGATATTAATTTTCAGAAATTGAACAAACGCGATATGGCAAGACCTACCAGGAAGGCGCAAATACATATATATATGTCTACGCAATTTGTTGACCTGACCTTGTTTTCGCAGTTCACAAAGAACGGATGATTTGTTGTTAATTTACACAACACGCTCTGCTTGTAATTAATTTCAATAAATGATCAGTGATATAATAATAGCAACAATAATAAAAACAACAACGAGTTATCTCATCAAAATAAATCGTCACTGTTTTAAATTTTTTCTATTCGAGATATTAAAACAAAAACTATCTAATAATTATTGTAATAACTGAATGCAAAAAATTCGTTAATTGGTCTCATTTTACGTCCTTACATAAAGGTGACTGCAGATCTGCACGAGAACGTGTACGAGGCAAGTGTTTGGAGCGAGGCGCATTTACACATGTGGACGTAAGGCGCGACAAGCTCTCTGTAGGCGAACAGTCGAAGCCTATCTAAAAAAAATCGATCGATTTGGAAATGCGCCTAGCTTGGTGCCATTATGTGGATTCGACCAGGCACCAAACGAGGCGCATTTACACGTAGAATCGATATTCTGTTGAAATACTGCCGCCTCTAGGCACATTGTCTCGCCTCAGTTTACGCGTCCACATTTGCATATTCGCCTCACTTCGTTCAGGTTATCTCGTTGTCGTTTTCGTGCAGATGGATAACCTTAAGACTTAAGATCCTTCTGCGCCTCACTCTCGTTCGTGCAACTTTACAGAAGTATGTACAGTATTATAAATAAATAATATCAACTAGAAATGCGATCACATATTTTATATTTATGTAACTATAATATATAATTATAGTATTTTTTGTCCTTTTCCTCTGTCTCGTTTTTTGAATAATGTAGTAACGGAGATAACATCAAATATTCTACAAATATGGAAATTGATAGATATGTAAATAGTATAAAAATAAGTTTGTGAAATTGATAAATAAAATAATTCTACACCCTGTAGAATGTAAATATTGACATTTACATCAGAAGGTGTAATATTTTCTCCGTTATCTTCGTTTATTTATAACTATAGAAATTTGATATCAAAAGAAAAGAAAGAAAATTTTCGTTCACCTTTTGTCGTTTAAGACATGTGAGGACTAGGAGATCTCATCGGCCCCTGCGGCGAAGGTAGATGTGAGGGTGGCGGGTGAGCGTGTTGGGGTAATAAGCCGAGCGGTCCCATAGGGGGACGCGCCCCTAACAGTGACGCGAGAGGGTGCGCTCCTGCGGGAAAGTAGCCCTGCAGTGCGGGATGCGGGTAGAGGGGGTGCGGGTGGCGCGATAGCGAGGCCATCTTGAGTTTTTCTATTTCCGCCTCTTGCAACCTCTTCGCCTTCGCGCGACGATTTTGGAACCAGATTTTCACCTGGAATTAAATAAGCAAATAATTAAATAAGAAACGACAAATGAAAACTGATGAACTAAATAATTAGGTAATACATAATTGATTTAATTTTATATTTTTGGAATTTGAGCACGTACCTGGGTTTCTGTCAGCCTTAATGAACTAGAGAATTCGGCCCTTTCAGCTATGCTGAGATACTGTTTGTCCCTAAATTTCTTCTCTAAAGCTAACAATTGTTGAGTTGTGAAGGGTGTTCTAGGTTTTCGGTTGGGTTTATGTTTCCTAAGGTTGCACTTCAGTTTCGGTGGTTCGCCATTTGAATCTGGAGAAAAAAAATATATAAATTTCTCGATTTTATTTACGTATGTTTTATTATAAATTATTATCCGTTACCCGGAAGTTTTAAAACCACCAACGTCTGATTAGAATTACGTCCAAGATTCTTTCAATATTTTACTACATACGGATATAAATTATAAATAAATAAGTAGGTACATAAAATAAAATCACAGTGATGATGTAAATTAACATTCTTCATTAATTAGTAATGAACTAGGTTTATTAAATTAGACGTGACTAACATTAATATTCTACTTCCACGTAACTATTAGTAATTAATATTAAAAAGTCGTTTAGGGGAATAAATAGAGAATGTGATAGGTTGTGATCCTGAAAAGACTTAAGGGTTCATTACGTAAAACCACTTTCGTTAGATGAATTATTATATTACTTATCTATTATATTTAACTACGGATATGTCGAGTCGGTCTTATTATACCCGTACTTTTAATCAACTGTATTAATTACTTCAGCATTTAATTAACAAGCAATTAAGGACTAATTAGTTTTATTATATGCGTCGTAATTGGTTTCATGTCGTAGATTCCTTTTTGTTGCCAACATCTGACGGACACAGACCGATGCAGAAATGATGCACTCTGGTCTTATTAACTTTAACTTTCTTGTACTAAGTAATTAGTTAATAATTAATAATAATGCCTTCTTATTAGATACAGTACAGCTAATAAATAAATGTAGTAGGTACAGTTAATTCTCGAATCTGCGAACGATACCTATGCCACCAAATAAACAAGATGTGTTCACAGCGAATGATTTTATTTTCTAATTATATGGTTGATACATAACAACGGCAGTTTATTTCTAATATAAAATTAAATTTATTTTTTGATGTATTGTGTGTAGCTGTTGTTTTGCTACCTACTAAAATGTCTCGTTAACTTCGCCATTAATTAGCTAACTTTTGTAGTAAATTATTAATTGGATGCAATTTCTATTAATCAAGAAAATAATTACTTTCCTCAATTTAAACCAATTACCTACCTAGATTAATTAACTTTTTAATGATTTTGAAATAAAAATTATTAATATTGACTACACGTTAACCTTCTGCAACATCTATGGAACTAATAGATATAATTTCTTTTTTAACTCTTCTTATAAATTTCAAATGTGTTGAATAATGTAATATATTTTAGTACGAATCCAATCAATGAAGATTTAATTTTAATACAAAATTTATTTAAAAATTTGTATGCACAAAACTGTAAATATGGAAATAATGATAATCATTAATGTGACATTTTTATGAACTTCCTCAATTTAAAAACACTGAAAATTTGTTACTTACTATACATAGGTACATATTTATGGTAATAATTACGAAAATATAAGCGACAAGTGTTATAACTGACTGGCTATAATTCGAATAGATTACGTCGGCCACTAAATCATTGAGATCAGATCGATTTTTATCGATCGATCTGTTTCCGTAAGTTATTAAAAATTGATGATCGCAAACTAATGAACTGCCGTGCCGGTGTCCAATTAATTTTTATTGCGAGCTCATAAGCACTCAATTAGGGTGTTTCGTGTAATTAGGTCAAAAAATTAAAAAGCAAATTTTTGCAAAACACCGTCGTTATTACCCAATCGGTTGTTAATAAATATTTACTGAGCTTGCACAACGGTAGGTGCATGCGCAATTTGATTCTTTTTTTTTTTTTTTTTGGGTTCTCTGTAAATGGCAAGACGAGTTGACACGTGCAGGGAGAACATCGCGAACCCGACCGACCGCATTAATTAGTTGCTATCGATTTTGAGAAATCGCAACCATCTCCGCTAAATCGTACACCTCGGGCCACTTGGCAATTACTCCTCTTTAGAAGATGGCCATTTCATTGCATCCAGCTGAGCAGGCATTTGTCCTTAATTGTATTTTCGTTTTTTTTTACCATATCTTACAAGACCATGAAGATGCGACCATTACCGTGTACGACGAAGATTGTTCAGAATCCTTAAAGAGTTAACATGTTCCGCTGATACGGTCCCGCGGGGACCTGCATGCAAGAAACTACTGTGTGAACCCTTTCTCACGTTCTATGGACGAGAGAGGGTGCAAAAACTATCCTTGCGTATGCTCAGATACCAACTTAACATGAACTTGTTTTATTTTTATGGGAAACTGAGTACCTTACTACATTGTATCATTTTTTTTTAAGTATCTGGGTATGTATATTTTGTGTTGGGAGTTTTTAGACAAGTTTGTGGAGAATGATTAATTTATCGAGATAAAGAAAGGATGACGAGTTTGGGAATCTTGAGAATGTGATGAGGAAGTAGATATATGTAGTTAAACTGGGGAAAAATATATTAAAAACAAATAGCGTGTTTGGGAAAATGTTGCAAAATTGTAAGGATGGACGTCACTCCATGTGAGAAATGTTTGATATCCAGGATTCACTTCAAAAGTGGATGTCGAACAATTCCATATTACAAAAGATATAACGACAACAGTGGATTAAAGGACATATGAAGACGTACCAATTCAAGGAAGATTAAGGGTTAATTACATAAATAATTAAAAACTACATTATAATAAATAGAAATCCAATTTTGGAGCGATCTTAGGATTTTTGAAATATTTCAAAGACTTTACTCAGGATTTCCTTTAGAAGTGGCTGTTGTACAATTCAATTTTCAAAGTATATGAAGATAGTACCAATTCAGCTTGAGATCAAAAGTCGATCACATAATTAATTGAAAAATAGACTACAATAGAAATACGATTTTGAGACGATCTCAGAATATTTGAGATATTTGGGAGACTTTACTCAAGATTCACTTCAAATTGGTCGTTGAACTGCTCCATACTCCATCTTCCAAAGGACATAAAGATTAGAGTGGATTGAAAATTGTATGAAGACGTATCAATTCAAGGAAGATTAAGAGTCAATTACATAAGTAATTAAAAACTACATGATAATAAATAGAAATCCAATTTTGAAGCGATCTTAGGATTTTAGAAATAATTCAAAGACTTTACTCAGGATTTCCTTTAGAAGTGGTTGTTGTACAATCCAATTTTCAAAATATATGAAGATGGTACCAATTCAGCTTGAGATCAAAAGTCAATCACATAATTAATTGAAAAATAGATTACAATAGAAATACGATTTTGAGACGAGGATATTTGAGATATTTTAAAGATTTTTCTCAAGATTGTTGAACTACTGGAAACTCCAAACACATACAGATAAGAGAGATTTTAGGACACATGAAGGTGTACCAGTTCAAGGAAGATGAAAAGTCATTAAAAAAATTTATTAAAATAGTACCTAATACGTTTTTGAGACGATCTCAGGATCTTTACATATGTTCTATAACACCACAGATTCCTTGAGATTTAAAACAGGGATCATTATTTATCTCCTGTTATCTTAATTGAAGAGTTCTTTGGAAAAGATTAAAACGCCTATTAATTGTTCTATTTATAAACAATTCTTACGACGGTTAGAGAGATTTATTACGAAGTAGTTAGGTACAGTGAAAAACATTTCAAAATAACGTCTCGGCTAACTTTAGAATTCGTTCTTCGAATTTTTTCTTTGGACTGCTGAAGGAATAATGAATAGCTGTACGTATATGTACGTAGTTAAGCTGGAGAACAGGGACACGTGATTGCCCATCATTTTCGGGGTTGCCGGAACGGCGGAGCGTCGTCTTCCGTCGGACACGTTTTTTTAATGGACGTCATCGTCAGCGTGTTCGTCGGACAGGACAGCCAAGTAGCAGCAGTCAGGCAGTCGGTGATGGTAACAAAAGCGTTAGCAATAGCACAAGAGTCTCATATTTCCCGCGACAGCGCAACGTTTACATCCATCCATCTGTCCGTCCGTCCGTTCGCGTACACCGGGAGCAAAAAGCGTCCACAAATATCTCGACAACACATATCAGTGTCGGAAGTTAAAGGGGCAGCTAAACGATCATTACGAGATATTTATTGCTGACGGCGTTTAGTGGGATTAATAACCATCTATCACACGGGACACCGGTACATCCCAGCTATTTAACATTCCTAACGAAAAATGGGCGCAGATCAATGTGCGCACGGATGCTGGGGTTATCGTGGACCTAACGACGGCGTTGCTACATACGCAACTCAAATATATATACAGGGCGTTTAAATAAATGAACAAGAACAAGTATAGGTCTTGCGTTTGTGCATCACTACTAATTCTAATAAACGAGATTGCTAACTTCGACGTGAAAATTCAATTACAATTTTCAAAAACAAAAATGTAAACTGAGACGATTTTCTAACTTCTGCCACCTTCATAAATCGATAAGAAAGTACCTATTGAATTTGTGATGAAAAAAATGTAAGTGTAAATGCTGAAAGTGTCCAAAAGGGTTGGAATAATATTTTAAAGGTGTAAAGAAAATTGAAAAAGTTTCCGCGATTTTCTAACCGCTGCTCAGTTAAGGGATGAAAGTTTTCATCTTAAAGGACTCATAGAAAAATTGGCATAAGGGCTGCTAATGATGAAAGAACATTTTAACTGTGGGAAAGTTGATGATTATGCCAATTTTTATTTTATGAGTCCTTTAGAACGAAAACCTTCATCCTTTTACTGGGCAGCGGTTAGAAAATCAGCGAAACTTTTCAATTAGAAAATCGTCTTACTTCACTTCTTGTTTTTGAAAATGGAAATCGAATTTTCATGGGGAACAGGACCATTTTCCTCTTGTTCTACTCAACTTTAGAGGATATTTCAGTACTCCTCAAGGCATAAGTTAGAAAAAAAAAATACGAAAGAGTTAATTAGTATAAAAATTTGGTTGTACATATATGGAAGTGGTGTTATCGATCAATTTAAAAGAATGACATGTGTGATAATGTTTGGGTAACAGATACGGTTCATCCAGTGAGATATTATGGCATTCCATGAAAGAAAATGCGTATGAATGGTCGAGTTAAGTCGAGTCTTTTGAGTCGACGATCTCGTTCCGTTTGAAATATTGTACCGAATGGATAAATATAGAATTAAGTCTTCCCTCTTAGCGCGGTCGTTTTCGCGTCTTTCTTTTGTTTCGAAATACATATCCGGCGGTTACCAGCTTATTTATTACGTGCCTGTCAAAACGTGGAACATCACCTTTTTGTCTTTGTTTGTTGTAGTGCCGTAATATTAATGGCCGGGCGAAATTTACGCGTTGCGGCGCGGTGCGGCGCGGCGCGGCGCGGCTCGAAGCTTTTTTTGCCGGCCGGCCGGCGCGTTCGGCGTTCGCGCGGGCCCCCGAGCCTTAATTAAGATTGTCAGATGTTTTGTTCGTTGTCAAGACATCTTTCGCTTGTAATGCGTTCTAAATCGGCTGCGGCTGCACAAATAAAAGAACTCAATTAGAGCAGCACTTGCTCCCTAACGACGCACCAATAAAATTGCCGTCCGTAACTTTATAACCCGCTGCCTCCATTCGAAATTTATGTTTCTTACGTTTCTTAAATTATCTACCAACTAAATGTAAAATTACAAAAGTTCTTCATTTCTATGCAACACCCGCTTAAAATATTCTCACTGAATGACATGCAGGATCCATGAATCTCAAAAGTTTTCTCCAGTTAATAAACATTACGCCCTCACTCACCCTAAAACCACTGTACACATTTTGGGGTGAGTCTCTTTTTAGTTATTTAATTTTTTTACCACAGAATCTCCATTTTCGAATTCTTTTTTATAGCCTATTTTGTTGCTGTGAAAGGGTCAACTTATTATTTATGTCCATTTCTTGAATTCCTTTTCCCCAGGTTCATTTTGCATTAATTTGATCAAATAATGTAACTTTTAAAAAAAATCTCTCTTGACTACTTTTAATATTTGACCATAGACACTGCGAGATTTTTAAAAATCCTTAAAAGAAACATATTCTTAAAAATTGTCTAGTTTAAGTAAGCCTGGGTTAAGCTAGACCGGATTAAGAAAGAGTCAGTTACTGAAAGGACCTTAGAGATCTGTATTCCCAGAGCAAAGTCAAAAAATTGACCATTCTTAAAGCAATTACAAATTCTTACAATAATTTTTGATTTATCACGATTATTTATTTCATCTACACCAGTTGCAACAAGTTTATCTAATACTGAATCCAATTAATTATATTATTTAAATTATTCAATTAAATTCCAAAGCCAATAAAGAATAAATACCAACAATTTATAAACAATGCCCACGTCCTTCTTGTGGTATTCTAATAAATAAAATGAACAACAATTCGCATTTTATTTATTTTCGCAATAGAATGTTGGCGTGTGCTGAGCCACTTGGGAAGCAAAGAATTTATCCATTATAGTTTACTTATCGGATAGAATAATAGAACGCGCCATTAGTTGCGTTTGTTGACAGGCAATTAAATTGTTTAAACTATCTGTAGGAAATGAAACAATTTATGTGATGTGACCGAGGCAAAGAGAGACAGACCATTGAGAGACCTGGTCGTCCGTGGTCTTGTTATCGACGGAAACGAAACCAATTTAAGAAAACCGAAAACGACCACTTTCCAATGGCTTAATGGGCATTTTATTCAAATTACAATGTGTTAATTAATGGATAAAGAGTCGGGTAGATTAGTTCAATTAAGGCAACAGGCTCCCGGTTTTGTGCATTCCCAGCCACCAATTAGACCGACGATCTGCCAATAAATATTATCTTTCTCGGCTCTGAACGGACACCTGTGCCAACCACTTATTTCTAAATTGGCCACCGCCACCGTCACGGCCATTTTTGTAACGCGCGCTCTTCACCATGTCCTCGTCCTCGCACTATATATTATCCTCTCTCTTTCGTTGTGTGCAAATTTGATGATGACCAACGCGTCCCGACCAACTTAGACCACTTTTTGTCTGCATGGTCACCGATATTCGCTTCTTCGAACCCAGACCGCTTACAGTTCTCTCTCATTTTTTATTTATTTTTTTTTTGGTTTGTTACCACGACACTGGCCATTATATCCTAAACTAATCGAAAGAAAAGATCCTTCAAGACCTGATTTTACATTCATCTCGTTTAATTTGCGAAAATTTTCTCTTTTTGAAACCAATCTACAGATAACTGCCAAATTCAGTTAGGCTGGGTTAAACTAGACTAGGTTAAAAAATGGGTTCAAATTGTTTATTAATTATTTAAGACCTAAATTAATTAGTAAAGTATGTAGTAGTTGTAGATAAAACTTAGGGGATTTGAAAATCCTTCCCATCTCTATGGTAAGAATCCTATATCTAGCGACTATTATTAGAACCTCAAATTATTAGACCGGGTTATACTAGACCGGGTTACAAAAAATTCAGTCCATAGCTATAAAATGACTTCCTGTTGTTAATTAATTATCTAAAGTCCCAATTTAATTAGTGAATTGTGTTTTAGTTGTGGAGAAAACTTCGGGGGTTTGAAAATTACTCCAATAATAAGAAAGTGTGGTTATATCTACTTAAAAATTAGCTTACAAGAATCTTGTATCCAGATACTATTAGTTTGGGTTAAGCTAAACAGAGTTATAGAATTATAAAAATGAGTTCAAATTGTTTATTAATTAATTATTTATATCATATCAAGTGCTGCACTGTTAAAGAAGAATCCTTCTCATGTTAAGAGATATCTATGGTATATTCTTGCAACAATTTTATATCTATTGACTGTTATTAGAACCCCAAATTGTTAGACCGGGTTATACTAGACCGGGTTACAAAAAAGTCAGTCCTCTGCTATAAAATGAGCTTTTAGATCAAAGAAAAGTTTCAGGTATAATTTTCTAATTTTCCAAGAATATCCTTCGTACTATTTTCACCCTAATCATTACTGTTTAAAATTTGGCTCATAAGTTGACACACATGTAGAGGGTATTAGGTGGATATTATATTACATGTTTATTTTTGGCAGGAAATCATACAGTGTCTTGAACAGTGTTTTTACGAGGGTGTTTTGGACGTGGATGAAATTTTCGTTGTTGACAAAAGTGTTTGTATTTTGTTCTGGCTTCCAGTTGCTTAAATGAAAAATCCCCGGAGCAGATCGGGTACATGGCACACGTTGATAGGCTTTCTCCACGTTGCGAGACCACTTTTTAATAACAGTAACAAGTAATCGTGCAATAAAATCGGAATTTCTCGCGTTATTAAAATTTTATTTCCTCCAGTACATTAAAGCGTAAACCATACATCCCGCTATTTACAATTCAGCGTCATAAAAGATTTATACTGCATATTAGTTCGACCTGAAACAATGAGAGAAAAAAATCAGGCGGTTTCGCCTTTCCTGATCGAATTCCTCATCTGACCGTACGATTACTTTTGTTATTATTATAATTTTTTTTTTTAATAATTTTTTTTTAATTGAGAAACTGTATGTACTACAGTATCATCCCTACTAACGTTTAATTACTGTCAACTCCTCGTTAATGCGTTGTCCCGTCCAATTTATTGAAAATATTACGCGGTCATTTAAAATAACACCACAACAGCTATAATTTTCGGGTGGTAAATTTATTTTAATTGGATTTCTCCTGGGTGGCGCAGACGTTTCGAAGCCGCTTGATAATAACTTTATTAAAATTCTTTTTGGGCTCGTCGACAAGAGCCTCTTTTCTACCTTCTGTCGGTTAGATCAAGTGTTTAAGTCGATGTTTAATGACAAAACATTTACAAAACCGTCCGACCAAATTCAAAAAGAATAATATTTACTGTTTTATTAGTCAGATTCAAGAAACAAGAAATTCCTTTCAATAATTACAATAATAATTGAATATACAAATTTTATAGAATTTTCAAGTGTGGTAAAATCGTTCGCAGGTTGGCACACTAATCCATCCCATCGATACCAACCCACGACGCCTCCTAAGTAAGTCCCAATGCTAAATTAGGTCCGATCACGAAACCCTTTTTTCGCTGTTAATGCGAACTATTTGAAATTCATTGTGAGGCACTCGAAGAAAGCTAAACTGTGATGATAAAATCGCTAATTTATTCTCAACTTAAATATATTGCTCGCCATTAAACACGACATGATCGGGTAATTTTGGATTCGGTAGGTATAGATATATACAGGGTGACTCAAGATTCGACTTGTTCTTTGAAAGGGGTCAAGGGGTCTATAGCAACAAATTAAGTCCTATCAAGTGTGGGTCGAAAATAAACAATTTTCAACTTAGGGGGATTTTAAAAGAAAGCTCACTCGTTTAAGCTTTCTTGAAAGCTCGTAAACATGCAGCTGTTGTAGAGAAAAATTCCTGTTCAGAATTCTCACCTATGTAAGTAACAAAATGAAAATTGTACATTTTGAAAAAAATCTTCGAGTATTTTTACCTTTCAGTAAACTCCTGAATTCCTGCAATTTTTTAAAATAATTCTTCCTGATTTTTGGAAAGAACACACGTTAGACCTTTTATTCCTGACATTGTGAGAATTTTTGTCGGGAATCTTTCCCAAAAATAATAATTTTTTATCAGCTTTCAAAAAAAAAAAAACATCAACTGGGAAATGAGTACCTAGTTTTTGTTTTAATAGGAAATTTCAAGAATATTTTAAAATCTCAGTAATTCAGAATCGCATATTTCCAAACCACACACTTGATGGGTCTTTTTTTGCAAATGACCCATTATAATATGCTTAAAAATATACAGGGTGAACCCTAAGTACGTTCCAATATTTAAGGATCAAGAGTAGAATAAAAGTTCATGTAAACAGGTCCCAAATTGCTCAGAAGATACCTGGTACATCTAATAACTGGGTAAAGTGTGATGGTACGCCACTGTCTATTGCCCTATTTTAATTTTTTTCTGATGTTATCAGGAAATTATTTAACACAAAAACTGTCTCGTCTTGTGTTTGTTTTTGATACGATGAGCGGTTTTTGAAAGAAAAAATCATGTTGCTGCATGCTGCAAAAAAAAAAAATTTAACATCAACAGATTGAGACCGCTCCAGCACTAGACTAGCGCAAGTAAATTAATGCCAATGCCATTGTTAGATTCGATTTTTTTTTTTAAAGAAGTTAAGATGTCGACATATTTTGTAACGATTTTGTTTGACAAATGGTTAAGTCAATCGAAAGTTTTACGGTGCATTCCAGCGATTCCCGACGCGTCGATCCTTTCGTCTACGATGTCGAGCTTTTAGCGGCGCATGTTTCTGGATCAAAATTCGAACAGGCAACATTTGATTCTGGTAAGCCCTGACAGACCCGCTTTTGTTTCGTTTGATCCATGACAACCGTGGCAGATTTATGTATTCAAGAGGCTCTGGGCTCTGCTCTCTCGGTCGGACGAAGAAACGCTTTCCATTCGGTATATTCATGAAATTTGTGCCGTTTAGGAAGAATGCACCTTAACAGGCAATTTTACGCTTTAATTGGCTGCACAAGATATTTTTCGACGATCAATCCGACCACTTTAGATCCGGCTCATTCGACACATTTACTACTAAATCACTGCTTAATAGATTGCGTTCGATTTTTTTATAGATACAATTATTGGAAGTCATTAGTTTTTTAAACAAATCAGTAATTGAAACTTTGGAAGCCAATTTCTTTTTAAATTGAAAAAGTTATGAAATAAACTCACGTCATACGAGATCATAACCCTAATGTTATATCCCCATATGGAAATACCAGTTTGGCTGACTTTTAAGGGTGCAATTGTGCTTTGCACTTCTTCATATGATTATCTCCCTGTCTTCTTAAGGGATGGCGCTTTGGCGCCCATAGTTCCTCACATCTAAGCCAATTACAACTTTCAATTTATTTCTAAGATGAAATTTTCGAAACAGTCCAATTATTCACCCACCTCATTTTAATTCCTAATAGATACAGTTTTTATGAAGATAATAATAGACGATGATGGGTGCCTGCGTATGTCTGCAAGGAGTATCAAGTACCCACCATAAAGGTTTATTGACCTCTTCGATCCTCGTTTACCTAACTGCTTTATGGGACTAGTAACAATTTAGTACAAGCACTCAGAACCTTTAATTCGTCGTATAAATGTTATAATGGGTAATCAGAAAAACCATCGGCAAGATAAAAAAAAAAAGGTGCTTTGATATGGGCCGCCGCCTCTGAATATAATTAGCGTGGGTTAATTTCCATGGTGGATATAAAATCGGTGGTATGGTGGTCTGAACATGGTTAAAACAACAGCTGGGCTTGTATGTATACATATGTATATTATAACATCATAATAATACTTAACATTAACTTGTTTATTGCTATATGCAAGAAAGGGAGGTTATGATGAAAACCTATTAGAAGGTGCTAAGGACTTTGTTTAGTCTGTTGTTGTTTTTTGATAGTTCATCAAGGTGCCTTCTTTTATGGATAGGTACCTACTTAATTGATGCTTAAAGTGATGGTGGGATATTTCCTAGTTCCATACAGATTTATTTCTGCAGCTGAATAGATGATACTAAAATTATTTGCCTTCAATGTGTATGTGTACCAACGCGATAATGGCATCATTCATGAGTAGTTGTGTTGTTGATTGATTTTAACATTGGGTGCATGTTGTATTTGTTATTTTTAGATTAGATAACGAACTATACATAGGTTATGCGGTAGTAGGTGTGGGTTCGTGTAAATGCACACGTCCACGCCCACACCATATAACCTACGTAGTACTACGCTAGTTAGTATAAATCTCATGTCATAAACAAACAGTACATTGTTGGAAGATTAATTAAACACAACAATACAAGTACTAATCATGTCATTATCGCGTTGGTACACATACACATTGAGACATTTTTGAAAATTTAATAACATAAGTTGACGTGTGTGTGCGTATGTGTGTATAATAGGCATACGAGGTTGTGGTTGCGGTTGCGTGTCAATAAAAATTGAATAAAACGGCAAGCGGCGACCGCGTCGTGTATGGCGACGACGTCGGCGTTGCTGGCAATAATAAATAAAATAAAAATTGCATTTAATCTTTCGTTTTCCACGTAAACAGTTGCAAAATTAGGGATTATTTAGTGCCGGCCGTGCTAATTGCGAATAATGTTAATTTATCTAAACGTGGATCTGCTTTATGGCCGGTTCGCGCTGCATGCATTCACAATAACGGTGGCCGTGCAATTTCCAATTTCATTTGTTTAATGACGTTATCTTTATTCGCCGACATAATTTATTTCGCTTCTAATTATGCACAGCCACTCACTTCGACGCTGATGCTGCGGCTGCACCGCCGTTACTGCTAATTCTAATTGCAGCCCAACCATAGATACATACATATTTATGCGTCTACCTATAGATAACTCTCCAAAGCTGATTGTGTTGATTTCGATGACAAAAAACAACTGCTAGTCAGCGTAAAGCTGCTGGCAAATAAATCGACGTACACCAACTGAGGCAGACCATAAAATTAAAGTGTCCAACTGAGGCAGTACAGCTATACCAACTGAGACGCTTTCTATCTGACTCTAAAACTCAAATGCACTTTGGGAGCCGGTTAATACGACTGCCTCAGTTGGTAGCACCCCTTGGCTATAAAATCGTCTCAGTTCGTATTCGGCATTCAATTCGCTTGGGGTGAATTCTTCTTTAGGGACAGTACCAAACATAAAATTACAGCGTATGTCGTTGTTCTGTTCATGAGTAAGGATTCTGTTTGATGTAGGAACTTCAAAAGCATTTTGGTCAAAGCCTGGTAAACTGAGTTTCAACTGGGTCATTAAATTTTGGACGCAAGAGTAGTTGGTATCTTCAAATTCCTTTTTACTTATTTTTCATATGTCTATTCATTTCATGAATTATCAAGATTTAAAGCTTTTTGGACAGTTCTTTAAAACCAGAATTGAATGATGTGCCCAGTTCATTTATTCAGCTACAGCCCAGGATGCCGGCTCTTCAAGAGGCCTTCCAGAAACAGGAATTCTATTGTGTATCCACAGATCTTGAAAATTACTAGGATTCTGCTTAAAAATCGAAAGGGGTAGTTTTAAAAATTAGAAGACGATAATGGTTTCCCAATTTTCCAAAAGCTTTATGAAGGAATCGATCCATTTATGAACATCCTCAGTAGATCTATTAGATCTTATATAGGAATCGATTCTTTTCTACGAAATAGGTACCTATCTATTAATTATTTTTTTTCAACTTAGGAACCATTTGGATTTTTGAATTTTTAAGCAATCTTACATTTTGATGGACATCTGCAAATTACAGCAACATTTTCATCAGTCCCATCTCATACCATCCCAAATCGATTTACAAATGGTTCTTTTAAATCTGACCATATTAGTCACCACATGTTAGATTTTTATCAAAAATTTCAAAGGTGTTGATCATATCCAGCTAATAATAATGGGAAGTTCCTCGGCATTTTTTTTACCCTTGTCAAGGATGTGCCCATTTGTGTGCTAAATCGTTTAATAAATCAAACGTCTTTAGTATAACGACCGTTCGTCCGAAACAAAGGAATTCCGTTGGGTATCGTCCCAGGTTATGGGTCAAATTGATGGTTGTCAGCAACAAAAATATAAGAAACACAACAAAGTTTATGGGCTTTAAGAATGAAATGATGAACAAGTTTTTGATGGGTTTACATATAGGGACTACAGGTAGAAAGAACGAAATTAGAAAACGTTTTTGGAAAATTTGTGAAATTCGTGAAATACTGAGGATCCACGTCAACTAAGTACATACAAAGCAATTTTAAGGATCCTACCTGCATTCATGGAAGGTACTCCGAAATGCGAAGGGCTTTGAAACATGTGTCCAGCTGTTCCAAAAGGTCCTACGAGTCCTTGCGACGGCCAGTTGGCTTGATAGACGGCGGCTGCGAACGCGGAAAACGGCGTAGGCCTTATAGGTCCTTGATTGATAAGGTTTTCCCTTTGAGTCTCTGCTCGTTCTCTCGCGTGCGTACCGAATGTATCGTTGTCCTTCGAAGGACTAGACGACGTATGATCAGTGTTAATGTCTTCCACGTCGACTATCGAATCCTCCTGATTCGAATCGTACTCTTCGTCGGAGGAATGATGCTGAGGACTTGATGACGAATTTTGTGTGGACATCGGAGATGACGGTTTGCATGGCCTGGTGTCGGCTAATAAAGATGCAACACTAAAACTAATGTGTCCGTTTTTGGTGCCGGTTTGGGCCTGCTGATGGGCACTTTGAGTCTGTTTTTCACTTATGCCCTGCATAGTGTCCGCACTCTTGGTCGTCAAACCGTCCAAACTTTGAATGGTCATACTTTGGGATGTTTCAGTCTGGTTCTTGAGCATGAAGGATCAACAATATGGAATACACTTGTCTGCCACGTTTTCCGAGTCACTTTTCCTCCAGATTTTTTCCGGATAACATTTTAAGAAGACGCTAACGCACTCGAACACCAAATTTTCTTCTTCAGGTTGGTACAGTGAATCTGTTGGATGAAGGACGACCAACTCAAGGGGATATCTGAAGAGAACTAACTGACCAGAAGGATACCGCGGTCGCTTCCAAGTGCTTAGCGATGAGGGCGCGGTCTGGACAAAAGGCGGCAACGGGCGTAGCGACGCCCTCTGCCGCGAAAGCTCTCTCTATTAGCTTATGCAGCCAATGAATGCGATTTATTCAGAATAGCGTCGAGAAAAGCAGTGGAACTTGATAGAATAAGCGACGAGATGAAAATGAGACGTCGGAAAATTCAGCTGGTCCGTTGGAAGCTTATTTTGTTTGCAGCCCGTTTTACTGTTTCGTTATTATTTCAAGTGCAGAGTCGAGTAGTTGTATGTAACTTTTACGAGCCTCTTAAAAAGGCTTTTCAAATTGTTATAACTTAATTTAGAACCGCTGGAAGGTGTGCGCTTATCAGACGGCGGGGGCAAGGCTCGTTTTAGCCGCCTCAACCGTCCGCGGCTCTTCTTGACAGCATAAAATGAAATTGTAATTTCACTCTTCCGAACAACTTCATCATTGATCCTCGCTCCCGTTTGTTTGTTAATTCTTACTATTTTTATAACTAAGTACGTGTAATTGTTTTATAGGTAGGTACGTAAATTTTTTACAATTTCTAGACACTCGGTCAATTAAATAGTCAAAAATATTAATACCCAGCGCATCCATCAAAGATGTAGGAACCTCATGAATGGAGTCATATTTTATGTAAACTTGTACTTTTCGGTTAAATACCGTCGAAATACTACAAAAGATACCCAAAAAAGAACCATGGTTTTGCAGAATTGTGTCCCAATTTATCAAGTAATTTAAAGAAATTACCAAAATGAATGCGAGAAGAAACGCAAAGTCGAATAATCTGCGTCTATCTCATCCAAAAATTAAATATTGCTCCTATTTTCGACATGCAGGATGGTATCGTTTAATCAGACTTTGTAATTCAAAGTCCCCAGCTTTTTACGTTTCAAAATAACAGTAACAATTGAAAAGACGAAGTTGTATGGGTTGCCTATACTGTGCTATAGGTACGAACATGTAGATTCTAACCTTAAAATTTTGACGTTTGTCCTACTCTAGATGACATATGAGATAACAGTAAATGCGGTTATAGCCATGCACTATTGGCAGGTTCTGTGCTTTAGAAATAAGTTCTAAAGCACTACCATGATGACGTAACGTTATGATTGGTATCAAATCTTTAAAGCTAGGATACAGGGACGGACCATCGAGTATGGAGCTGTAGGGTAAAACACTGAAAGGGGATTTTTACCTTCTCCTCTTACTTTTGTCTGTTTCAAAGTAATTGTAATTTAGTATTAGTGGTATTTTCCCTAAATAACTTTTTTTGAAGCTGCGCATTTCTATGGGCTCAATTGGTTTACAATTCCAGCCCTCAATAGGCCGAAACCCTTGGTAAATGTAAGGCTGTTATTTGGATACCTTTATTTATATAAAAAATTTAAAAGCACTACCCTTATTTAGTATAAGGGGATGGGGCAGCTGATTTCTCCCTTTGATTTATTAAAAAATTTTCTTTATTTCGACAAAAGAAAAAGCTTCTACAATGTAAGTGGGTTGAAACCTTTTCAGCTGTATTTATTATCAGTTGTTTTTTGAAGTATATTTATGTACTTACATTTTTATTTTTAACCAATTTCAAAAAAGAAGGTTCTCATAAAAGAACCATGGATATTTCTTTTTTATTTATAAGGCAGAATTTCTTTATTTATGAACCGATTTTAAATATTCTTTTTGCATTAGGTTTATTACCATAATGCTCCAAAGGTGATGTCAAATGAACTTAAAAGATACACCAGGGAACTCCCCAAAATAAATAAAACATAAGATACTTTTAGGTTTATGACAAAATTCCAATTTTCCAAAACAAAATAGGGTAGATTCGGTTACATTAGGTTAACTTGGGTTGGGTTGGGTTGGGTTGGTGAAGAGTCTTTATCAGGTCTTTCCATTATTTCATTTTAAAATTAAAATAAAATTAGAGAACTTTTTAATGCCCCTATTTGAAAGAATTTTTTCCAAAGACAGGAAGATGATAATAACTGGGTATGTCAGATGAATTGTATCTATTATCTGTAGGTATTAGGTACCTACTATGAATATTATCATGGGTGGATAGGTAGGTAGTTAATTTCCATTATAGAATGCAACTCATTATTGCCAATGTAACGGCAGTGCCTAATAGAAACGATTCGTTTAATTGAAAAGAAACCTTTAATTAGTGTTAACTAATTGGCTATATGCTGCACTATGCGCCGATATTCGCTAAGAGCATAATTCATTAGTCTTGATTGGTATACGATAGTGATTATGGTCAATACCAATTACGAAGATCGGCTACGTTCTAGTTGTTTTCCTTTTCTCTCTCCCCGTCGTCTTCGTCTTTGGTGTCTCACAGTCGTCTCGTTCGTCTCTCAACGGTCTCATTCTTTTATTGCTATAGGTAAGTACCTACGTATTGTGAAAGGCGCATTTTTGCGTCCGTGTAGCGATGATTTTCAATTAAATTAATAACAAGAACAACTAATTGTTGTTATAATGATGTCATTTTGAGTCGTCACATCAACGATAAGTGCCGCACAATCGGAGCAATTAAAAATCGAAAATAACAAGACCCAATTAAACTAATTTAACAGGCTTAACTTTTCTGCAGTTGATTTTAACGAGCAAAAACAACCGATCTAATTTGCAATGGTAAACGACTCGAACAGAAAAATCTTTAAAGACCTCCATTAAAAACCCCTCCTCAATCGAAACTCTCAACTCAACGACGCAACGGTTCTTCTTCTTCTTCTTCATTATTTGCCTTCCCAAAATACTGGATCCATCCCTGCACATCATGGTGAAAGCCCCAATTATTATTTAAGGTTTCCTTTAAACTTTTACCTATCATAGACCATTCTATGACAAGTGAGTATTAAAATTACTAATTATTTACCTTTTTTTTTGTTGCAGATCCCATTTCATCCCAAACCACTGCTGGGCAACGTTTTATGGTAAGTGTCTTGATAATTCTTTCTATTAGTTGATCCATAGATACACCGTCTGTGCCTCCTCGGCTCTCTTATATGTATTTTTACGTTTCGCTACCCACGTTACACTTTCATTATAAAAAAAATAAAGGATTCAATTTTTGCAAGGAAGTGGGTGCGGTTCGATTACTTCATGTGTTCGCTTAAGACAAACTACCAATGTATGACTGGGCACTTTTTCAACCCAGCCCTGATGGGTCTCATTTAAATTACCGTTTCATTATTTTAAGAATTCCTTCGTCATTAATTATTATTTCTTATTAATTCATTACCTAACTCTTTTTTGATTAGGTATCCAGAATAACAGTTTCAAAAATTATTAGAATCTATATTTTATTCCTTATAATAATTGTATTAGCGGAAAATTAATTGTTGTTCTAATTTCTCTGTTGCAATTAAGCAAACATGGGTATTTATATATGTAACAGGAACTTGCTAATTACACAGGAAACACAAAAGTAATAATTTCTTGATTGCGAACAAGGTAAACTTCCTATCAGCGTTCTAATGTGCTTATAGGAGGCACGATTACACGGCCAATTGTATCGATTAGGATCCAATTAGAGCACGTAGGTATAGTTTCTAATACTTAACTGTTAGTTTCGATCGAGATAATTGAACAGAATCCAAGTGCTGTATTTATTCAAATTTGTAACTACCTAATGTCAACTAAAAAAGTCCTTATGTAGGTACGTAATTAAATTTATGGATCGATTTTACGATAAAATGGTGGGGTTATTTTTTGGTACCGACCTAATAGGTCATAACTTACTCGTTCCCTATCTGCCCTTCATGAATAATAATCACATCAAACACATAAACTAGCACCTAAACAACACGCCGGTTTTAGAAGGGTGGATGGAGGGTTGTTAGGCAGTCGCCCTTCTTTCCCTTGACGCCATCATCGTCCGATCAATTCGGTGGCCGTCGCGTCGCGTCGCGTCGCTTTCTACCTTCCTACCTACCAGTAGGTTTTTACTGTTAGCTGGTTGGTAGTTTTGTCCACACCACGTAGAGAAAGAAACAACGAGCGATAACATCGCCGCTGCTGGCCAGGTCCGCAGGTCCCCCTTAATTATTAAATATCCAAGTTAAGCTGCCTGAAAACACTCGTAATTGGCTCTTTAATTAAGGCCCTTGCAATCGAGATGTATTAATTAGGACCGCCGAACAAACGAGGTGATGTTCCGGTAAAAAAAAAAGTTTACTGAACGAAAACCGATTAAAATTGTCGATAATACTCATCGATCCATTTACCTGATCAGAAACATTTTTCACTCTTAATTAACACTAAAATTAAAAATATCAAACACATCGACTTTTTTATCATTATAAAATTAAAAAAAAAATACGAATCCCATAGGCAATTTTTTTGCACCACGTACTAATCAAAAACAACCCCTTCTGCATGCCTGAAAAGTTTCATCGAAATCGATTCATCCCTTTTGAAGATAATCGCGAACAAACAAACCGACAGAACTCTAATTTTATTTTTATATTTATTAATTACATTAAAATTTGTTAGGAGAATTTTATAAGTCCATTGGGTCGTGTGGGTATCTATATAATGGACCATTTCCGTGAGCAACTGAGAGTCAGGTTGGGTTGTAAATCATCGCCAGCGTCAAGATATCAAATGACCGTTTACGCAGCTTTTCGAAGCCGAACACAGGCAAGATGTTGTAACAAATTATGACAAGGGTCTTAATTAATACTAGACGCAAATAGGTACGCATTTTACGGTAATTAAAAGCAATTAAAGTGTAGAAAATTAATACTCTAATAAATGCATTCGAAAATAAATAAAAAATTAATCAGAGAAGGATCAAGGATTTCGTATCATTTTTATATGATATTTTTTATCGACATATAATTTTATTTCTATGGAGTGAAGAACTGAGGCAGAACCTACAGCTGAGACAAAGACATAATAGGTCATGAGTGATGTTTATAAGGGTTCCATTTTTGTTTTTTGAATGTTGAGGAACCCTAAAACCGAAAAATTTGACATGTCTTGTCGTTCGTATGATGACAGTGTTCGTTCTAATTGGTTGAGACGAATTATTCGTTGAACAAGAAACGTTCAATGTTGTGGTATGTGGAAGTTAATGAGCTCATGTGTGCCGTTTGTCTGACGTTGAAAAGAGTTCAGTGTAATAAGCGAGCGAACACTCGGTAATGGCCGTTGGACGGAAGGAAAGGCGACCTCGCAGGGAGTCGGAGGAATTGTCGACAGTGTTCGAATGCCGGATATGGCATCAGGATTCACCAGGCGTCCGTCCCGTTCCCGGGACCACGCCGAAAACGATTCTGCCTCATTAGGAGGAATTCAACGTTAAACGGGCATCTGTTTTCAAAATATCAATCACCTTTTCGATAACCGGCACAGACAGTTAATTGGGAAACCGACGACGCGACCATCATGGGCTCGTTGGTTCTCTTTGGATTCTACATTCTTTCGGTTCTGTTGACGGTCTCTATGATGCTATGGGTGTTTACGTGGCTTATTTGTAAAGAAAATGGGGAACCATCAGGACCTCGTCCAAATGGTCATTTGATATTCCAACAGTCCTCGTGATGATTTACAGTGACAGGGGTATGTTGGACCATTAATAAACTCCAAAATAAAACTAATTGGATTCAATGTTTAAATATAATTAGCTAAGAATTTTAGCATTTATCCTTATCCAAAAAAGGTTAACATATAAAGAAGTCTTATTGAATAATCTGGAATCTATCGATGATTGAAACGTCTGATACAAAGACCAAAGGATTTCTTGTGCCTAATGTCGACATCCAGGATGTTATCAACAAGTAGTGTGTACTCAGGGATAAGTGCTGGGCACCACTTTGGACGTTACGGTAGGTGGCGGTCGCTCTAATTAAAACTTTCTCAAATGCCATGCAGCACCTTCCAAATTCGAACGGGCTCAACTAGTAGCAATAATTCTACAAAAAAGCTGCTCACTGATAGCATTAGTGTATTGTAAAAACTAATGCATGCGCATATATAAATGAGTGAGTGGCTGGTGCTCTCGAGATGATCCAGAAGAGAGTCATCTGTCTCGCTCGCTCTCTCGAATCGGAGAGACAGAGTCGTAAAGCTGTTTTTACAAGTCACTCATACATAATTTCAACAAGCCGTTCGGTAACAAGACCAATAATTTACAATTAGGCGGCCATTATTTCTAATTGCTCGGCCCGATTCGATTCCGAATGGCCTTCTTCTTTTTGCCTCCAAGTCGGATCCGATTTTCGTTACTTAACAAGCAATTTGCAAACCTCGTTAGCTCGAATTCTGTCAACGTTCCTGCGACGTTTTTGCCCATTGGACCTTCTCACCTTTTTTTCGTAAAGTCCAGTAACCGAAAAATACACATCCACTGAATTGAAATTAATACATAAAAAATAATAACTTTTTGAATTAGTTTGCGTCTAAGGATGCAAAGTGATAGTTTTAGATTCATTTGGCGTCTCTGTATCTCCGTGCATTATTTTAATCCCTCGGTCAGTTTGATCTGAAGGTGCATAATTTTTTTTGACCCCTTGTCTTATCAACCCCATTTGTCCATAAACATTTCGCCGAGGTACGTCGCGTCGTCGAGTTCGTTATCCATATAATTCTTGGAAGTGGAATGAATCCTCACTGGCGAGTCACGCAGTCTGATTAGACTAATTGAAGGCAGGCTTTCTTTTTTCTGGTTTTCTTTTTTTTTTTTAAGTGGAACTTTAAAGTTCCTTTTTTCGCCTATTTTTTATCCGAGCCACTGCACTTGTTCGAACATGTGCTACGAATGCGAAAAACAAGCCAGATACTGCCAGTATTAAATACCGAAACGTCTACATACTCTTGAAGCCAAAATCTAAACTGCTCTTGCTTTTTATCGTGTTTTAAATAATTTTAAAACAGCCTCTTTTGATTGAGGATTCTCTTAAAGGATCAATGAGAAGAGGATTTATGTGTCAATTTTTGATTGTTTGCTATTTTTCAGTTTAGGGTTGAATTATTGTGTTGCAACATGTGCTTTAATTATCGCATTATGGTGCATTCTTAAAGTGCAACGGTTTCAAACGGAGCGACGCGACGCGACGTCTCGCGGCCTTTTCGCTATTGTAATCCGAAACGTCGATCATAAAACGCAGATGTTAGCACTAATTAGGTATTAAATTTCGCATGTTTTGCAATTATCAACCGGAGATGCGACGAAAATCCGCTGCTCAAGTATTTCCCTCAAGACTTTTACTGGCAATAACGACGACGCAGAATAATTTATTTTCAAAAATAACTGCTACCCAACGGCCACCACAAATTGAATTTCACATTCCAACTGGATTATTTGCAAAAATAAATTACTTAAAAAAAAAAAAAACAAAAAGTGAATCATATACCTTTATAATTCTATTCCAAAATGACTAGGATCTTCAAAATTTTTGAATCAGGTACTTATAAAATTTTCAGGAGACGTTTCGAAATATCTATGATCTATGGACCATTACTTATGTTATTGGATTACCTAAGAATCTGTAAATCATTACGAGATTGTTAGATACTTTAGAATCCGATAGTTAAACATTACTTTAGTTGCAAACACCGTCACGGTATGTGCCCACCTGAGGCTATTAATCACTGGTAAGGTCGAGACAAGAACAACGCCTTGTGAAAATACCTCGCCAATAAGGCAGATTTGTGTCGGAAATCGAACTTGATTCGCTCATTAATTTGACTGGAACGAGACTCGTTCTAAACAATTATAAATTGGCGAACAACAACAAACAGGCATTCGAGAAGCAAGTCCGAGTCCGAGTCCGAGTCCGAGTCCAGTTAGCTTCTGGTCGGATAAATGACAATTTTATTAAAAGAAAAAAGCCAATTGTCCGCATTCTTGCTCTGTAACGACCAATTTGTTCGCTCTCTATCGTATAGGTTTACTGAGCACTTTTTGTTTCCGATAAGAACTCAATGGTGCATATGGTAAGAGAGATCTGCTGGTAGAAATTTTATGGTCTTCCACTTAATTCGTCTGCCCTCGGCTCAGTTGGTAGTTTTTGAAGAGAAGCGCCTCAGTTGGATCTGCTGTAACGGTTTTGGCTGGCTGTGAGCACAATGAGGATGTTAATATAAATAAAATTATTTTTATTTTAAATGAGATGTAGCTTGCACATTCTTTTAACAAATAAATCGTAAATCGGTGTCACCGCTGCATAAGTAAAATGTTAATTAAAAAAATTAAAAGTTTCAGTGCCTGATAAACAAGGTCATTTAATTTGAATGATGTCGCTCCATAAAACGTTGATCGATTCACAAATGAGCAGAGATACAGGTGTAGGTAATTGATTTAGTAAAGGAATAATGGTAGGTAGGTAAACGTACACACGCACAAATATAAATAAATATATGTGTGTACATTTATTTATTTATTTATTTATTTATCCGAAGTTATGGTAGCACTCGATTTCCCACTTAACACAAGCCAAGTGAGAGAGCCACATTACAACATCCTGTTGCGAGCTAATATGTCTTTCATTTTTCCAAATTGGACCCCCATTTATTCTTTCGACTTAGAGTTTCCATTGACTTCAATTCCACGGCATTATTTGTCTCTTAACTGCGACTGCTTAACGTCTCGGTTGACGTGGGCACCGTAATTGAATATCTTGTTCAACTGATTTCATTAATGCAAAGAAACAGTAGATTATTTTATTAAATTATGTTGTTCCTTACATTTACTTATAAAATCGATTTGATCGATTCCCCCTCATATTACCCACCTACACCTTCAGGGGCTCAATTTTGAAAAACATTTTAAAAATTTAATGGGTCGTTCGACACTATGACTTTGACTGTGGCAGAAGATTTACTTTCATATTCAAAAACTCTTATCTAATTTTGTACTTTTATCCCCTATTTCGCCTTTAAGGGTTTTATTTTAAAACAATGTTCTTTAAGGAACCTCTGTACAAAATTTGAAGTCTCCAGATCCAGATTTGGGCTTCTTTTTCCTTTCGTGTATTGATAGACAATTCGGGTTCGTCGCTTGACTCGCTGTTGGTATCTCCGCAGCTTTTTCGAAATAACAGGATATCTAATCACGTCATCAAATTTTTTTTTCAATAAAAATCATTTTGTGATCCAAGAGCTATCTAATAATTTATGGTGCATACCTTTATCATGCGTATTACATGACCTTTGACCCCGAAAATCATGAACTCAAACTTTTTGGTAATAAAATGATATCAGTAACAAATTTTATGGAATGTTTTAAATTTTCTTATTGTAATTTAAAATTTTAAATTCAAATTTGGGTCTGCTTTTTACCCTTTCATGTATTGATAAACAATTCGGGTTCGTCGCTTGACTCGCTGTTGGTATCTCCGCAGCTTTTTCGAAATAACAGGAAATCTAATCACGTCATCAAATTTTTTTTTCAATAAAAATCATTTTGTGATCCAAGAGCTATCTAATAATTTATGGTGCACACCTTTATCATGCGTATTACATGACCTTTGACCCCGAAAGTCATAAACTCAAACTTTTTGGTAATAAAATGATATCAGTAACAAATTTTATGGAATGTTTTAAATTTTCTTATTGTAATTTAAAATTTTAAATTCAAATTTGGGTCTGCTTTTTACCCTTTCATGTATTGATAAACAATTCGGGTTCGTCGCTTGACTCGCTGTTGGTATCTCCGCAGCTTTTTCGAAATAACAGGAAATCTAAACACGTCATCAAATTTTTTTTTCAATAAAAATCATTTTGTGATCCAAGAGCTATCTAATAATTTATGGTGCATACCTTTATAATGCGTATTACACGACCTTTGACCCCGAAAGTCATAAACTCAAACTTTTTGGTAATAAAATGATATCAGTAACAAATTTTATGGAATGTTTTAAATTTTCTTATTGTAATTTAAAATTTTAAATTCAAATTTGGGTCTGCTTTTTACCCTTTCATGTATTGATAAACAATTCGGGTTCGTCGCTTGACTCGCTGTTGGTATCTCCGCAGCTTTTTCGAAATAACAGGAAATCTAAACACGTCATCAAATTTTTTTTTCAATAAAAATCATTTTGTGATCCAAGAGCTATCTAATAATTTATGGTGCATACCTTTATAATGCGTATTACACGACCTTTGACCCCGAAAGTCATAAACTCAAACTTTTTGGTAATAAAATGATATCAGTAACAAATTTTATGGAATGTTTTAAATTTTCTTATTGTAATTTAAAATTTTAAATTCAAATTTGGGTCTGCTTTTTACCCTTTCATGTATTGATAAACAATTCGGGTTCGTCGTTTGACGCGCTGTTGGTATCTCCGCAGTTTTTTCGAAATAACAGGAAATCTAAACACGTCATCAAATTTTTTTTTCAATAAAAATCATTTTGTGATCCAAGAACTATCTGATAATTTATGGTGCACACCTTTATCGTGCGTATTAGATGACCTGTGACCCAAAAAAAACATGAACTGAAATTTTTTGGTAATAAAATCATCAGTAACAAATTTTATGTTATGTAAAGGAGTTTATCATGCTGTTTCGTTGAGAAATTGAAAAAAATTTAAATTTTATGACTGATCCTTAACCTTAATAATGTTTTTAAAGCTTCAAATTGTTCAACCACAATGCAATATTATAGTTCCATAGAAATACGAGACAGTATTGTGTCTTGCAAACAACATAATATTCCGAATGGTTACGGAAGAGTGTCAGGCACGCGTTTTTGTACCATCGTGGGTATGCGTGTGGTTTTTGTAGTCCTTAAACCACAATAAGCCAAATACAATAAGTGCTCATACACTGAAAATCGGCTTTTAATGGACTATCTCACAAAACACTCTCGAAGGTGTTCACCGGACAATGGAATGAGCGACGTGGACTCCTAAATTGAACCTACCGCAGCTGACAAAAACAACCGTGAAAATTTTGCAATTCGAGCAAAAGGACGTCGTCGTTTACAATGGATACGGATACCTATGTACACCCATCTAATGTGTTTCTTTTAGTTCTGGTACTCTTTAAGTGTTTGTGTCATTGTGAGTTTGTGAATGAGACCCATGGGTGGCAACCGAACGACTGACTCCAATAAAACCGATTGTGTTTTAAATGCTTCCTAAAGAAGAAGAAGTAGAAGAAGGTGGAGGGCTGTATATCGACCCTTCTTCTCCTACAGACGGATTCGAGACCATGAGAAAAGCAGAGTTGAACAAATTTTAAAATTCTAATTTTATTAGTTCTATTGTCGCAAGCAGCTGTTAAAGGTGACACCGTTGATTTATCGGCTTTTAGTGAAAGGACCACTTTTGACTCTTTTCATGGTTAATTACAGGTAACAATGGATGAAACGGGCGCTAGTAAACGTTAAAAGATACCAAGGAAAAAATAGTTACATTAAGAATTTGGATAATAGTGTACTATAGTACAGGGGACATGTATGGTGATGGTATTGTATGAAATTAAAAATCTATAAGTAGCAGCAAAAAAACTATCTATCAGTAATAGATTGAAAAGATATCAAAAATAAGCGACTTAAGATAAGCCAATTTATGAACAAATCTTTTTTTAAATGTAAAAATAATGAAGGAAATGCAATCGTCGTTATCATTTCTATACTCGTAAGCTTTTGATCTCAAAAAAAAAAAGGAATATTCCTGATCGGCTTAAAAGCGCATAGAAAGCATCCTTATTAATCAGGAACTAAATTTTAAGTCGATTTTAATGATTCGTTATTCGCCTTATTGTTTAATGCACCTATAGAAATGCAAATATAATTATTATTTTGCATTTAATTCCAAAAATATTATATTATATAATCATTTAAGGTGCACGCTTTGTAATCAATACTTATTTTGCTCTTTTTATTTTGGTCAAAAGCAATTTCCTTTAAGTACTATTAAGTTATTATCCTAAAACCATTTTAAAAAGCAATTATTCCTATAAGTGATAATCTCGATATCGTACACCGTAAGCTTCAATTTGTTCGATAGCTAACACAGTGCCTCTATAATTTTAACACCAGGTTTTCGTCTTTGATCTAATATAAAGCTATTTCAATCCGAGTACAGCACTGTAATTTTCCTTAAGTGGCCAGTTTATACAATAAACACCTTTTTCCTCATGGAAAGAAAGTTCATCATTATTTTTAAAAGTAAAGACAGGGTCGGCTTCATAATAATTGTTTCCTTATTTCCTTAAACTCACTTCTATTATTATTTTTTGACCTACAACATTTGAGTCCGGGCCTGAACGAAGAGCCCTTAAGTCATAACTACCGATACAAACTGCAGGACAATTTGTTGAGCCATCAGGAGGCAAATGGGTTAATGGCTTTACACTACGTGACCTTATTTCAAATTACAATACAGGGTGTTGGGCTCAATAACACAGTAACCCTTTTATATCGTGGTCAACATAAATGTCTTCAAATTAAATTACTGAGCTAATTCAGAGTTAACTGATACGACCAATAAAAGAAGACAGAATGTTGTAAACCTAATTAATGTTCGTCTATAAGTCGAGACACTTCCTTCTCTGTAATTTTTCAACGTACCCTCGGGACAATGGGATCATTTTATTTTTTTCGAAGCCGCCATCTGTTAAACTCGAATAAATCGCAATTTATTCCGAACCGCGTCTTAATACGGCTAATAAAGGTGACAATAAATAACACGTGTAAAATCGTGGTCAGCTAATTTTCTGCCTATAAATTTCGATTTTCATTTCATGCAAAGGCACAACGTGTGTCAGCCTCTACTTCAGCCCACACTGCCCACGACCATTTGTTTCGCACGTTCTCCTAGTCGTTTTGTCGCCAATTCACACTCCACCAACACGCAAAACAGAAAAAAAAAATAGACATAGATATAATAGAAGACAACACTAATGCTGTCTGATGGTAAATTCATTTTACTATTTTTGGGATTGCATCTGAAAAATAATTTTAAAAAATGAAAATTGTGGTGAAATACTGAATCATAGGTTACCAACTGAGGCGGTCAGCAATAAACCACCACCAACTGAGGCGATTCTGTTGCCAGAAGTATCATCAACTGAGGCTCCCAAATTTTTACTTGAGTGGCCTCAGTTGGACGTGATCCCAACCTCAGTTGGTGTAAGTTGTAACGGTTATTTTCCTTAAATTTGCTGGGTACTTCTTTGATATCGTAAGGAATCCAATGATTTTCATTTCATGCAAGGGCACAACGTGTGTCAGACTCTACTTCAGCTCACACAGTCCACGACCATCTGTTTCGCACGTTCTCTCAGTCGTTTTGTCGCCAATTCACACTCAACCAACACGCAAAACAAAAAATAATCATAGATATAAAAGAAGGCAACACTAATAGTGTCTGATGGTAAATTCATTTTACTATTTTTGGGATTGCATCTGAAAAATAATTTTAAAAAATGAAAATTGTGGTGAAATACTGAATCATAGGTTACCAACTGAGGCGGTCAGCAATAAAACACCACCAACTGAGGCGATTCTGTTGCCAGAAGTACCATCAACTGAGGCTCCCAAATTTTTACTTGAGTGGCCTCAGTTGGACGTGATCCCAACCTCAGTTGGTGTAAGTTGTAACGGTTATTTTCCTTAAATTTGCTGGGTACTTCTTTGATATCGTAAGGAATCCAATGATTTTCGTTTCATGCAAGGGCACAACGTGTGTCAGACTCTACTTCAGCTCACACAATCCACAACCATTTGTTTTGCACGTTTTCTCAGTCGTTTTGTCGCCAATTCACACTCAACCAACACGCAAAATAAAAAATAATCATAGATATAAAAGAAGACAACACTGGTGCTGTCTGATGGTAAATTCATTTTACTATTTTTGGGATTGCATCTGAAAAATAATTTAAAAAAATGAAAATTGTGGTGAAATACTGAATCATAGGTTACCAACTGAGGCGGTCAGCAATAAACCACCACCAACTGAGGCGATTTTTTTGTAAGAAGTACCACCAACTGAGGCTCCCAAATTTTTGCTTGTGTGGCCTCAGTTGGACGTAATTCCAACCTCAGTTGGTGTAAATTGTAAGGGTTATTTTCCTTAAATTTTCTGGGTAGTTCTTTGATATCGTAAGAAATCTAATGACTTTCGAATCAATTTTGAATTCTACAGGCTAACTCACAAAAGAAAAACATTTTTTTAAAGTCACAAGTTGCCTATTTACCACAGATATACAGTGTGTAATCAATTAGAATCCAAATCTTTTTTCAAAATCCACATTTATCATAAATAAAAGTAAAATGAAGTCGAAGCTTGCTATCAATGCAACGAGTAGGCTGTGCAATGAGCAAGTTGTAGTTGTTCACACACAGTATACACGCATGTGCATACGTAGGTACTTAAGCGATCCAGGTCCGTAGTCATTCATCATACCACACAAATCTCTATAATCCGGTATTTATTCGTGTCATTATAAATAAATTATTCATTCTATATAGCGGTGTCGCCGGTTCGCGCTTATTAGAGTCTTATTCGAGCACAATTAGAGAGTGTCCGGCCACACAGGCTCCAATGGGCCCTTAATGAACCTTAAATATGTTCCGCACAATGCGATATGTACCACTTATTTATACCTGGACGGGGTTTATTAATATGCCGCAAGTGCCAAGTCAACTGCGATCCCCAAAATGTTCATGCAAAATGCTCGCCACCAAAAAAATTCAAAAATCGTACTGAAAAACCAAAATCAGTCAATATTCTCATTTTTTTTTGGATTGTACTAAGTATTTTTAAAAGCCAAATAGTTTCGTTAAATTGGGGGTTGAAAACATACATTCAATCTTGAAGAAACGATTTTAGGGGTCGTGATTTCGACCTTAAGTCCAAAAAGCGCGAGATTAGAGTGATCTTCATTCCATTATTTGACTCTAATTTTGGTCAACTTGGATCTGATTCTTGTCAGTATATTTTCAAAATAAATTGTACATTCTTCAAGATCTCTAGGATCAAAATAAAGACTTCTTTATGTTTAGGTTTGCGTATGAATTAAACTTGAGACTCGTCTTTTGGTCCGTCTTTCATGTAGTCTCGAATGTGTCGCCAATTTTAGTTCAAATTCCTTTTTTAAGGCAAAATTTCCAGTCCAAATTATTTAATTTCATGGAGCTTAAGACCCTGCACCCTTACCATCTGCAAAATGTTGCAATGGGCAAATGTTTGGTTGCAGTTGCTCTTGGTAGCTGCAAGCAAACAATTTGCAACTTTTGAGTTTTTCTATCGTTTGCAGTTGTATGAGTGAATCCTTTCACGTCTGTTTTGCAACTAAAATGTTTTGGACGCGATATCTAACACTTAACCGTTTTAGTACCACTGGTTGGCACTTACACACTTCAGAATGTTGTAATAAATGAATTTAAACACACAATTCAAGCCAAATTATAGTGATATGGGTATCAACGCCGATTACGTTTGCATCCTTACAAGGATTAAACATGCTCTTTTAAGTTCCTACCTACCCACTTGTATTTTCTAATGCCCTGCAATAGTAGAAATGGAATCCAAATCAAATCCAAATTGTATAAGGGATTTTTGAGTACACCAAAATACCACCACACATTATGCTCAATTTATTTATGGTAAAGTTTCATTTTGGTGAAGATCAATTGTTCTTTTTTTAGGGATAATGAATTTAAAATGTCGTATTCAATAAAAAAGATATTGTATGTAAATCGACCGCTGGCTCGCGAAAGAGCCAAAACTGATCAAGTGTGTGAATGGTCTCGCTAATGAATAAGGATATTGTTAACCGGCGTGAAATAAGGCCCTAATTGCCCAACAATCGTGACGTTGTGTTCGATCCTTAAATATTTCGGTATCTGAATAGCAATCTGATTACATATTGTGCCTTATAATTGATGCCATGGAAACGTAAATAATTTGAAAGCTTTTTTAATGTTCATTGGAAAAATTTTTGCCACAATAACATTAAATAATAACGTAAAGTAATAAATAAATAGATACTATCAAGAAGTGCAGAAAATGATCGATAGGAATGGAGAAATATCGATTTTAATAAAGTGAATAATTAAAGTATCTATATATATTTTTTTAATTAGAAAACTGCATCACTATTACGCTTCTAAAATGCTTTAATTAACTATGTAATACTTTTTATTTATAATTGCTGGTATTAATTAAGTATTTCAATTAAATAAAATATATTCCAAGGCAATTATTTATACAATATTACATTACCCATAGTTATGACTATTTAGTAGATAAGTAATTTTTATTCCTTCACCAAACAAGAAGGGTATCTACCGAAAAACAAAATGTGTATTGTTATTTTTTTTTTTGTGAATATGACCTTTGTAAAAATAGTTACCTAAGTCGGTAAAAGCAAAGGAACAGAAATTGGATAAGCAATAAAGGTTTATGTGGAGCATTTGCCGTAGACCATAGAATGACTGTGGCGCCTGGGTGCTCCACCCTGTAACATGAGTGCGTCTTTTGACAAGCCGACGATACTAAATAATAGGATCTCTCGTGCCCGGCAAAATTTGCAACACTTATGCGCAGATTTCACGTTTGAGGACATCTAGGTCGTTAAAGTTTTATCAAAACCGTTTCGCTTCATTCATTATCCTTCAGTATTGTGTGACTTTTAGTCGGCAAATTGCCAGTTTCGCTTTCAACCGAAGCAGAACCCCATAATGATCTTCTAAAACGGATGCGATAATACAAAACACAAAATGATCTGAATTTGGTAATTATTCCAAAGACAGTCTTTTCAAAACAGTACATCGGATCATTTAGTAGTGACAAGTCTAATAATTTAGTCTGGCTCATAGACTAGTATTTGCCAACAGTGTCTCAGCCGAGATACTAGACGTGGCAACGTGTGGCTAGACGCAGCCTCTAGTCACAGATACATGTGGTCATACGTAGCCACCAGTCGTAGTTACTTGCAGCTAAACGCAGCCACCAGTCACAGTTGCAAGTGGCAAGATGCAATCACAGTTACAATTGACTGGACGCAGTCACCAGTCGCAAGCACAAGTGACTAGACGCGCCACCAGTCACAGTTCCAGATCGCCCGGCGCAGTCACGAGTGGCGAGACGCAACCGTCAGTCATAGTTACAAGTGGCTCGACGGAGCCTCCAGTCGTAGTCACTTACAGCTGAACGCAGCCACCAGTCACAGTTACAAGCGGCAAGATGCAGTCACAGTTACAATTGACTGGACGCAGTCACCAGTCGCAAGCACAAGTGACTAGACACGCCACCAGTCACAGTTCCAGATCGCTCGGCGCAGTTACAAGTGGCGAGACGCAACCGTCAGTCATAGTTACAAGTGGCTCGCGTAGCCACCAGTCGTAGTCACTTACAGCTGAACGTAGCCACCAGTCACAGTTACAAGTGGCAAGATGCAGTCACGTGCCACCAGTCACAGTTCCAGATCGCTCGGCGCAATCACAAGTAGCGAGACGCAACCGTCGGTCATAGTTAGAAGTGGCTCGACGTAGCCTCCGGTCGTAGTCAATTACAGCTGAACGCAGCCACCAGTCACAGTTACAAGTGGCAAGATGCAATCACAGTTACAATTGACTGGACGCAGTCACCAGTCGCAAGCACAAGTGACTAGACGCGCCACCAGTCACAGTTCCAGATCGCCCGGCGCAGTCACGAGTGGCGAGACGCAACCGTCAGTCATAGTTACAAGTGGCTCGACGGAGCCTCCAGTCGTAGTCACTTACAGCTGAACGCAGCCACCAGTCACAGTTACAAGCGGCAAGATGCAGTCACAGTTACAATTGACTGGACGCAGTCACCAGTCGCAAGCACAAGTGACTAGACACGCCACCAGTCACAGTTCCAGATCGCTCGGCGCAGTTACAAGTGGCGAGACGCAACCGTCAGTCATAGTTACAAGTGGCTCGCGTAGCCACCAGTCGTAGTCACTTACAGCTGAACGTAGCCACCAGTCACAGTTACAAGTGGCAAGATGCAATCACAGTTACAATTGACTGGACGCAGTCACCAGTCGCAAGCACAAGTGACTAGACGCGCCACCAGTCACAGTTCCAGATCGCCCGGCGCAGTCACGAGTGGCGAGACGCAACCGTCAGTCATAGTTACAAGTGGCTCGACGGAGCCTCCAGTCGTAGTCACTTACAGCTGAACGCAGCCACCAGTCACAGTTACAAGCGGCAAGATGCAGTCACAGTTACAATTGACTGGACGCAGTCACCAGTCGCAAGCACAAGTGACTAGACACGCCACCAGTCACAGTTCCAGATCGCTCGGCGCAGCTACAAGTGGCGAGACGCAACCGTCAGTCATAGTTACAAGTGGCTCGCGTAGCCACCAGTCGTAGTCACTTACAGCTGAACGTAGCCACCAGTCACAGTTACAAGTGGCAAGATGCAATCACAGTTACAATTGACTGGACGCAGTCACCAGTCGCAAGCACAAGTGACTAGACGCGCCACCAGTCACAGTTCCAGATCGCCCGGCGCAGTCACGAGTGGCGAGACGCAACCGTCAGTCATAGTTACAAGTGGCTCGACGGAGCCTCCAGTCGTAGTCACTTACAGCTGAACGCAGCCACCAGTCACAGTTACAAGCGGCAAGATGCAGTCACAGTTACAATTGACTGGACGCAGTCACCAGTCGCAAGCACAAGTGACTAGACACGCCACCAGTCACAGTTCCAGATCGCTCGGCGCAGTTACAAGTGGCGAGACGCAACCGTCAGTCATAGTTACAAGTGGCTCGCGTAGCCACCAGTCGTAGTCACTTACAGCTGAACGCAGCCACCAGTCACAGTTACAAGTGGCAAGATGCAGTCACGTGCCACCAGTCACAGTTCCAGATCGCTCGGCGCGATCACAAGTAGCGAGACGCAACCGTCGGTCATAGTTACAAGTGGCTCGACGTAGCCTCCAGTCGTAGTCACTTACAGCTGAACGCAGCCACCAGTCACAGTTACAAGTGGCAAGATGCAGTCACAGTTACAATTGACTGGATGCAGTCACCAGTCGCAAGCACAAGTGACTAGACGCGCCACCAGTCGTAGTTCCATGTGCCTTGACGCAGCTACCAGTCACAGTTCCAGATCGCTCGGCGCAGTCCAAGCGACTAGATGCAACCATCAGTCATAGTTACAAGTATCGACGCAGCCACAAGTCGAGTCATAAGTGCCACAAGTTACAGCCTCAAGTAGCAAGGCGCCGTCACAGTTAACGTTTCACTGAAGTGGCGTTTATAGGCGAAGGCAACTATCATGTCTTCAGATCGCCACAAGTCGCCAGCACCGGCCTCTACCACAACTTGTGGCTGGTTGAAACCATATAAAATGGACGAATAATTTTGTCAACTATTTGTGGCTGCCACTAGTCGTCGTCACCAATAGTTCAGTTTTGGCAGGAGACTAAGACCCATTTTGTCAACTCCAAACCCAAATTCTGGTGACAATATTTTACCATTATATTTCTGCAGAAGCATCTCCTCATCGACATCCCCTAGTTACCTACTCCCCTTACAAATAAGGGCGATTGGTGAGATCAAATAATGGATTGTTTATATATTAGGTTACATTTTGAAACGTCGTGTCTTCTAAAAGTTTATTTGAACTTACAAGTCAAGTAGTTTGTATTGTTAGTGACCAAAGAGCCGTTTCTCGGTCGAAAAGGCCCCCGATGGTAGTCGGTCGCGGTCTTCTGCGTCCACGGTCGTTGCAAAGGAAAGAATAAGAAGACGATGAAGGCGCTTACCGACAGTCGCAGCGGCGGCGCTCCGCTTTGCGGTCTCTCTACTAATGACCGTCTCAGCTAAAACAACATTTAATTAGGTCCTTTTGACTAGAGGTATTTATTTATGGGCTATACTGTTAAAAACTACAGGGGCCGGTTGACAGCTGAAAACATAAATTCTGATCGCAGGTAGCGCCTATGGTCATCCGACGACACCGACGACTCTTCTATGTATGTCGTCCGATATTACTCCAACAACTACACACCGACAAACGTATCAACTGGACTTTATTACCGTGATAACCGACACCAAAAGGCCGACAATGATTAAACAGGTCACTGCGGAAGTGAATTTAATTAAATTAATTTTAATGATGTCCTTTAACAAACCGTTTCAATCCTAAATCGTCCTTTCAATATCTATGGTTTCCAAATGAATAGCGGATTCTTTCGCTGACGATTTTCAACACAATTTTTTTCTGGAACTGCAACACCCTGTATTTTAAAACTAGAGTACTGTAGGACCTTTGGTTTATCGGAACGTACTTAGAGACCACCCTGTATAATATATACGTATATACCAACAAAATTAAATAACTTTTTTGATTAATTATAAATATCAAAATCGTTACATTTTTATCTGCAATAATTTTTAAGTGACATCGAAAGTTGGTCAGACTCCTTTCATTAATTAGTTTCTTTCTCTTGAGAAAAATTCTTCGGAGTTACCACACAACAAATTTGGAATATTAGCGTTAACGACCAGAAAAATTTTAATTGGCGGCCGATTTGAAAACCAGAAGCGAGGCAATTAATAAAGATAACCCGAATGGTTCTTTTATCGTTATTTGTGACGATGGGTGACATTTACCGATTCTAAGATCAATTGCCAGCTGACGCACCACTTGGTTGTTAAAGGACCATTTGCATATCGAACGCTTTTCCGACAAATAAAATAATTTGCCATGATCTAGAATATGTTTAGGAAATTAAAAAACACCTGCCGCTCCATATAATAAATTACTTAATGGCTAATGGCATAATCAATAGGATTTTTAACTATTTAGGTTAGGTTACAGGAACTTTTTTCCTTATATTACATCAGGCAATGGTGTGGCCATTTACATAATATAATTTTAATGGGCAATGTGTCAAAGAAGTTAATTTACGATATTTCCTGATGACTGAAACTTCATTCATTGATCCTACAGGATAATAAAAAAGCTATTGAAGTATTTAAAAATTAATATTTTCTATTAAATGGGTTAAATAGTTATTAGTAATTTTATAAATGACATTTTTAATTAGGGTAAAAAAATAATGAATTATGTACTTGAAAGAAAATTAAGAGAATTTAATTTTTATAACCTTGCATAAGAATTTGTAATTATTAATTTTCAGTGTAAAAAAAAAAAAAATAAATACGTAAATGTATAAATTAACGGGTCTAAGCGTTAATTACGACTGCTGTCCGATATGCGAACTCTAATTAGTCAAATAATTTAATTTGTATATTGCTTCTCTTAAGCAAGATTGATTAATTATATTCAGACATCTAGTTAGAATATGTAAATGTGTCCAGCCATACGTATACACATTTTCTCATCATGAATTATTAACTGTCCAATTTAATGTCTCACATTTACAGCTTTCTAATAGTATCAATAAGTATTGCCTAATCATAAAAGCAATAAGTGTAACGTAATAGCAAGGAAAATTGTTTAATTCTAGTAATTTGAATTACAGAATTTACTTATTTTGTCTGTACTATATAATTATAAATTACTAGTTTCAATATGACTAAAGATGACGCTTATCCTAATAGATTACATACATAAAATTATTAATTTCTTGGATGCTACAATTTTCGTTAACACATGCAATTAATAATAAAATACGTACGTGTGAATATTTTTCCAATTAATTCACTCTTCATTTAATATATAAGCACATATAATTGCTTCATTAAATTTATTAATTATTAAAGATGTTACAGAAATCAATGGAAGATAAAAATAATTAAATAGATTTATTTTTTAATGCAAACGTACATGTACAATGATAAGGAGTTTCTAGGATATACTATATGTATAAATATAAAGATGAATCGTTCTTAATTTCTAGTTGAAAGCTCAAATTCAGTTAAATTTGAATGATTTTCGACCTTTAACTTCTTATACTTTGTGCCTAATATATGATTATGTTTTTTGACGAATGACGGATAATTGTCTGATCATTTGGTCCATATCCTTTTTGTCAGCGAGAATTTTTTGTGCATCCATGCAAGTTGAACTATTTAGCATCGATCATTAGCCGAGAAGAAGTAGAAGAAGAGAAAGAAGCAATGCAAACAATCAAAAACTGTCGGAAAAGTAATTAAAGTTTAACACCATCAGCGAACGTCGAGAGCATATAGGCGTCAGAGGAATGATAAATGACTGACTAGCGCTATTAAATTACGTTTAGGCCATTTGTAAGTAAATTTTCAAGATAAATGATTTATTGGCATCACTACGCTGTAATTAAGTTGGATTTACGATCCCTGTTCCTTTTTTTGATCCAATTCGAGACGCTGTTTTGGGTCGTTTTAGAGACAATTATCGCCAAAGGAATCCCAACTATCCTTCCTGGATCCTTCACAAAACAGCTATTAAATCTCTTGTTAACAGACTTTATCTGCCAATACAACTTAAGGAATGTCTTAAAAAACGAACCATAATTTTTGAACTTGAGTAGTACGTTTATAAAACTGATTTTTAAGGACTTTTTATTTTGTGAACTACTTAACATTCGAAAAAAAAACTATTTTATTCTTAGTACCTAATTCATTAATCATATTCTTTAATACAAACGCATATGGTACTAATGACCCAAAACATCATACCATTTGCCATCGCTTCAAGTTTTTTTTTCTTTGTAATTCCCATTTGCTTCTCATATTTCACTTTTAAGTCTCCACGTTCAATAAATCTTTCATCAGTTGAGCAATTTACAAATGAAAATGTGAGGAGCGTAAAAAAATTAAGTTTTTAAATTTTTTTCGTACCTGTTCGGATGCCATTCCCATTGTCAGCTCTCGAATTCATCCACATCGATCTTTTATGTAGACATAAACTGGCTTAGACCGTTTTACAGCTTTGGATAAAAGACATCCAAAGACTTTGGTCGGTTGACATGACCTTATAAAATTTTTATTAAAGCTTTCGGACACAATGCGTGACCAGACAGCCGACACTTTTATTTCCCAACAATACAAATTTTTATTGAGTCCACAGAGATATGAGAGAATGAGACTTGTCTCAATCCGCAAGAACTGGAGGATTTAACAGAATATTGCGTGTGCCAAATGCGTTAAGGGACACAGTATGACTCGTAAAGTAAACAAATAATCTTAACGTTTATTATTTTTTCTCTCTAATTAATTAGTAGATAAATAAGGGGAACACTCTATATACGTACATACCTACATATTTATTTGACACTTCGTCTACTATTTCCCTTTTTTTTTTTTTTTATTTAATATACTTAGCAGCAGTTCAATTATCCAGGCAATGATGGTATAAATAGTAGGGGACCCTTACAACAAGAATGATAATTAGGCATAATAAGATTATTTCGAGTCAGATGCATACATATTTAACTAGGAGAAGGTGATAAATATGGTGGAATACAATGCACAGTTGCAACAAAAAATCTAATCAGCTCTTTTGAAAAATGAACACAATATATGTAACGCTACAAAAGGTGCTTCTTTTTGAAAGACCGATTGTACCACCAATTATACTATTATTTGAAAAATATCCAGGAAGTTAGAGTCGATTCATGGTATGGGTATCTTCGGGTATACAAGGGACTTTCAAAAAGTTTGCGATCGGAACATTGGAAGATACCAAAATTCGTAAAATAAGTCGAAAGGAGCAAAATCATCAAGAAAATATTAAATTATAAAAGGAGGAAATCTGAATTGAAAAAAAATGTTCAATAAGTAAAAGTTCCAAAAATCAAAACTACTAAGTTAAGAACCTAGTGATTATGGAACCACTTTTTGAAAGCTCAAGAATCTTCCTGTTCCTGGAGTGGATAAAGGTCTCCTCAGATTTTTTTTTAGTAATTATTGAACAATTTTGTAGATGCTCAAGAACTTGCTAAAGCTAGTTCTACTTGACTTCTGGAATCTTCCTGTACCTGAAGCAGATAAGGGTCTCTTCAGACCTTTTCAGTGGTTATCGAACAATCTTTTGGTAGATCATGAACTTGCTGAAGCTAGTTCTACTTGACTTCTGGAATCTTCCTGTACCTGAAGCAGATAAGGGTCTCCTCAGAGCTTTTTAGTGGTTTTCAAACAATTTTTTAGTAGATCATGAACTTGCTGAAGCTAGTTCTACTTAATTTCTGGAATCTTTCTGTATCTGGAGTAGATAAGGGTCTCCTCAGAGCTTTTTAGTGGTTATCAAACAATCTTTTGGTAGCCCAAGAACTTACTAAAGCTAGTTCTACTTAATTTCTGGAATCTTTCTGTATCTGGAGTAGATAAGGGTCTCCTCAGAGCTTTTTAGTGGTTATCAAACAATCTTTTAGTAGCCCAAGAACTTACTAAAGCTAGTTCTACTTAATTTCTGGAATCTTTCTGTATCTGGAGTAGATAAGGGTCTCCTCAGAGCTTTTTAGTGGTTATCAAACAATTTTTTAGTAGATCATGAACTTGCTGAAGCTAGTTGTACTTAATTTCTGGAATCTTTCTGTATCTGGAGTAGATAAGGGTCTCCTCAGAGCTTTTTAGTGGTTATCAAACAATGTTTTGGTTGATCATCAACTTGCTGAAGCTAGTTCTACTTGACTTCTGGAATCTTCCTGTTCCTGAAGTAGATAAGGGTCTCCTCAGAGCTTTTTAGTGGTTATCAAACAATTTTTTAGTAGATCATGAACTTGCTGAAGCTAGTTGTACTTAATTTCTGGAATCTTTCTGTATCTGGAGTAGATAAGGGTCTCCTCAGAGCTTTTTAGTGGTTATCAAACAATGTTTTGGTTGATCATCAACTTGCTGAAGCTAGTTCTACTTGACTTCTGGAATCTTCCTGTTCCTGAAGTAGATAAGGGTCTCCTCAGAGCTTTTTAGTGGTTATCAAACAATCTTTTGGTAGCCCAAGAACTTACTAAAGCTAGTTCTACTTGACTCTGGAATCTTCCTGTACCTGAAGCAGATAAGGGTCTCCTCAGAGCTTTTTAGTGGTTATCAAACAATTTTTTGGTAGATCATGAACTTGCTGAAGCTAGTTCAACTTAAATTCTGATACTCTTTGTATCTGGAGTAGATAAGAGTCTCCTCAGAGCTTTTTTAAGTTATTATCAAGCATTTTTTTGAAGTCCAACAACTTGCTAGAGTTTGCTCTGCTTAACATTAGTAATCTACTGTTCCTGGTAGTAAGTAAAGGTGTCCCCAGAGTATTGGCACAAACTTGGTATTTCGTCTCAGGTACCATAGAGACTGCAGCCGAACACTACCCCCCTGTTGAACGACAATTAAGTATATTAAACACTTACAAACGACATATCGGTTATGATAAACGTTCTGAGTGCAGCTTTTTCTGCCGGTAACTTCCATTTAGTCGAGTGCGGACAAAAGCTCGGGTCGCTGGCAGACAATGGTCTCTGACATGAATAAATTATGCATTTCACGCTCACCCGATACAGGCACACACGTACACAGTGGCAGCGGTAGTTTATTTAACATCGTTTAGAAGTCATTACTGGGGGAATCGAGTCAATAAAATCGGCAGATGGCTGTGATTTCAATTGTCGCTCATAGTCGTCATGGTTACTGGTCGAACACAACGAGCTCCGTATACCAGGATGAGTTAACTGCGACACTAATAGCCTTTCCACTGTTTACGACTCGCCATCGACTCACTTCTGCTTATGATACAATTTCCAAGCGTTTAATATCAAATTAGCACATACGCCATTGATCATAAGTGGCGACCAATGGCACGACGCGACGGCTCTAAAGTTGAGGAAGTCGTACGTTCCCGCCAAAGTGAGGACATTGAATAGGCGAATAAATAATTGAGGTTTTTGAGCCACGTTGCCAACTCTTATCTGATGTATGATGGCTCTAGTTCTTCCAACCACTGAAAATGGCTCCACTGTTGAGTTAAGAACAATTTTGCTGTAGAGTAAAAGTGAACATCCTTTCCACGGCCACGGCTCTTTCTTTTTTTTTTGGCATATAGGTAAGTCTTCTTTATGGCCTGCGATCCAATTTTCAAACCATGCCCATGTTCTTCCAATTCCCAAATCCTATTTGGTGAGAGTCATCAAGTGATTTTCATTCAGGAGGAGTTAAGACATTAAACTCAAAACTACTATACTTCAACACGTCAAGCCACAGAAGCATTTGAGGAAAATCGTCCAAAGACAAACATTTAAGTGATCATCATTTACTGGAAACTGGTATCTGTTGGACTAGGCATAGTCTTGATGAATTGGCAACAATGGAGGGTAGGTAATAATGTGTGATAGCAGTTCGACAGGCCCCATTTACTAACAAAATGATTAACTTTGTGATTTATTCGCGCTTCAAAGAGTTTGCGAGAGTCTGTCACACGGACCATCGTTCTAGACTGCCTATTGCTTTCGAGGGGGAGGTGAACCCGCTTTTCAAACTCGAATACGCGATTGTTCCTTTTGTTCGAATATTTTTCGATAAACACGTGCGTGACAGTGTTAATGTCCAAACTTTTCATACTACAAATTTCGCTTTAGAAACCAGTTCTCTTTGTACAACATTTTTCATTCGAATCATTTCGATTTCTACTCATTCCACGATAAAAATTTAGTTTTTAGGCGAAGACCAAATGAATGAATGTAATCTAATCAAAAGAGTTCTTGAGAGAAGTGATGTCTTGATGATACATGTGGAATGGAATTAGATCAAGGCAAATAGCACTCACATCAGCTAGAACTCTTCAAAAACCATATCCAAAAGCTCAGGAGCTTTTGGTGGTTGTTTGCTCTGGCACAATTTGACTAACTTGCTGAAGTCATTTGGAATAGGTAGGGGTCTCCTCAGATTTTTTTAGTGATAATCGAACAATACTTTGGATGCCCTAGAAGTTAGTTCTACTTGACTTCTGAAGTCCTTCTGTACCTGGAGTAGATAAGGGTCTCCTCAGAGCTTTTTAGTAGTTATCGAACAATCTTTTGATAGTTCAAGAACTTGCTAAAGATAGTTCTACTTAACTTCTGTAAAAATATCTTCCATAGTTAAAAATAAGGAAGAATTAGAATGAGTAGGAGACTAAGGAGACGCAAATGATCTATGGACTGTTACCAATGGAAAGGAGAGATTGTAGGATTGATAAAGATTGGAAGAAATGGAGGTCCAACCATGAGAGTCATCAAACTGAAGACTTTATGATTATAATTATTATTGTAATCTTGAGAAAAACTACCAAGATTATCAACTTCGTTCTCTGAAATTTTAATAGTTCTTTACTTTGGTATAATTTGAGCAATGTGAAAATTTTATTCCAAATTTAGAAATGAGGAGGAATTAGAATAAGTATGAGACTAAGGAGACTCAAAGAATCCTGTGGGCTGTCAGCGATAGAAAGGAGAGATTTTAGGATTTCTTTGGAGTTTGTGGGAGGTAGAAGTGTATGTCGTTTGGAAGATGTAAAGATTGGAAGAAATGGAAGTCCAACCAGTATCCAACTATCAGAGTCTTCAAACTGAGGACTTTATGATGATGTTGATAATGTGCTACTGTTTATAATGTTTTTATTTGATAGTGGTGGTGACATCTTGGTAGCTGAATCTTACCATGTTTATGGTCTTGGTAGATATGCCTGTATCTCTTCCATCAGATTGAAATCTTGAACAAGTGACCAAGATTATCAACTTCGTTCTCGGCTATGCTCCTGGAATTTTAATAGTTCTTTGCTTTAGTATAATCTGACCAAAGAGAAAATTATCTTCCAAATTTTGAAACGAGGAGGAAATAGAGTAGCTAGGAGACTGAGGAGACCCCGAGTGATCCGGTGGACAATCAGCGATGGAAAGGAGAGATTTGGGGAAGATACTTTTGGAGTTTGTGAGAGATAGAATAAGATGACTCCTTCTTCATTTGGAAAATGCGAAGATTGGAAGAAGTGAAGGTTCAATCAATTAGGGTCAAACCATCAGGATTGAAGACTTTATAGTGAGTTCTTTTGGAACAAGTGACAAAGAAAGAAACGGCAAAAAAGGGGAAAGAAAAATTTAATAAAGAACGTGGATAGTAGGTAGTATGTCTGATTATAAATTTTCTCCATAATCCCAATCTTTCTTTTATTGCCGTTGAACGAAGGGCCAGAATTGCAGCGCCGCTGTTCGTTTACTGCTCATATTCAAATAACGCAATAAAAAGCAGCAATAATGGAGCGGGAGCTTATCTGGAATTTAATGACGTCATTCACCGTTATCGCTGTCAAATGACTTTTTTTAAAAGCTAATTCTCATATATTATCGTTGGCGGCTTATCGCGCGCACTGTCGACCCCGCGCTATTAAATTCTACTCTTGTTTCTTCCATTACGGAGCCTATGTAATGGGGTTGATCGCTTATTAGATATATTAACACCACAAAACTAGAATCAAGACAGAGAATGCAATTTTTTTTTTTTTTTTTGGCAAAGGTTAGGTAGTTGCTGGGCTGCTATTTTTGGTAAATGGTTTCCAAAAGTAGGTGTGACGTACGCGTCCTTTTGAGCAAAGATTATAACTTTAATCCCCTCAGGTGTTATTGCCTAAAAGGATTATCCTTCCGCTGTCTTGTCGTACAACTGCAAACCTGTCGAGGTGTGTGGTTTTGAAGGGTGACAAGGGCTGTTTGTTTTCTTTAAATTATTTGTTTACGAGATGACTGACTGTAAACCTATTTGTAATCCTGATAGATACATGGAAGGACTTTGGGGTTGGTCTGTTGATGAATTAAAAAAATATATTTTCGAAACTCGTGGAAAATTGGAACGTGAGCAAATTTTCTTTTTTGCTCTTGTGGATTATCCTTCAAGTGGTGCGGAACAGGTACGTAAGGATAACAAGCGTTGCATCAGTCAGCGTAACGGGGGCGGCAGCGATGGAAACGGCATGGGGGCCCCCCTTTTTCATTGCCGAGGAGCATTAAATTGATTTTATTATCCCCCCTTCGAGAGCCGCCAATCGACGGGCGCGATCCGAACGCCTGTTAGGCGGGAATGGCATGCTGCGACTGCCAATCACGACAATTGTTTGCATGAACTTCACCCGACACAAATCTATATTACTACTTATACCTGGGCATAAAACAACCCACGTTCCTGTTGCTTGATTGACTTCAACATGTTTTACAATCGTACCTAATTATTTTGTTCCTCGTCCACGAGCAACGTCTTCAGGACACGCGAATCTCGAAAGAACGAAAGCTCTTCACAAAGGATTCCTGGAATCCTTTTACAAAATACTTACCTTTTTTCTTCCTTATAACATTTATTGAGGGCTAGTATAAAACTTATTAGATGTCGTCAACGTTTGAGGAATGAGGATTATCCTTTGGAATGTGGATACTCATCAGCAAACTCATAATGAAATGAATATTTGCATATTCGCAGAAAGGTTACTAGGTTAGGTATTTTAATCCTTTAGAAGGACATGAGATACGGATAGGGACACCTATATGACTTTTCAGCCAATTATAAACTTTTGTAAGTGAACATAAAGAGAACAAAGAAGTTCTCATATCTACGTATAATTGCTTTAATGAGATTTTGACAGATAGTCTATGGTTATAAGCACCTTAGACACAAATCCCATGGTTTTTACGAGGAATATTCGTTCGTGTTTAACACCTTCCATCAAAGTTTGTTAAAGGAATAACAGGGGAATGTTTAAAATTCCATTAGCAAATCCATTATGCCAACAGTGGTGTTCCAGAGACCACCTACATAGCCAAGGGATCCCCGGGGTGTGTGACTTTGTTCAACATTTAGCGGATTAACCATCAGAGATTAGCTGACGAATGACAAGCCTTTCCCTTTTGGCATCGTTATTTGACAGGTGACAGATACATGAATATTCAAAAAAAAATACGTTTGTTTTTGTGACCATCAAGGATATAATTTTTTTGTAAATGAGGGTTGGATCACCGGGATCACCCTCTCTGATACTTCCTTAAAGCTGTATCTGTGACAATTTTTATATTTGGGGTTGTAAACCCTACGTCATCTCAGGGATTAATGGGTCCTTCCCCAGAATAGTTTCATAGGTACATAGCCCTACTTAATTATGATTATAAAATTAATTACGAACGTTTTATAAGTACGTTTTTAATTGTCAATTAAATATAAAAATTTGGTAGGTATTTATCGAAATGAATCCAAGTGGATTTAATTGGCCATCTGCAGTAAATAAATGTATTTCAGATAATAGAACTCTCGAAAATAAGGTATTTAATGAGTGCGCTGATAAATATTCTTTTGCAGCCTAATTTTCATGAAATATAGGAAAATTAGTCGCAAAGAAATTGTTCCTTTTCATGCCGGAATATTTATTCACGTCTAATTAAAAAAGATAAGCCCAGGAAAAAAAATGAATGTTGCAAGGTGCTGCTCGAATCGTATTAATTAACAGTGATAACGGAGAATTTATAATCTAAATATGCAGCATAATACGACCATTAATCATAGGTCACGGAAAAACCGGGGCGAAACTCACCGAATTACTATACGGGGGTTATTTAAGAAACATTGACCCTTTCACACAAAACTACCCTCAATAATATTAGACGCTTATCAGTTGAGTTGCATATCATTACCATTTTCCCTTCTAAATATGAAAGCTCCAAGCAATAACTTGTATTTTAGTTAAACAAAGCGTTACTAGATGGCGCCTTCTGCATTCGATATCAAAAAGAAGCTTTTTGAAACGAGAAAATTTATTTTAAATGATTTGGTGTAGATTTTCCGGACAAACAAGCCAATGTCCATTGGATTTTCTATATTTTCTAGACACGGCGTCCTCATAGGTCACAATGTCGAACGAAACATCTGGAAAACATACAAACTCCAGTGAATCACAGTCGGAAAATTCTTAATCGTGGATACGTATGTAAATTAACAAGGACGTGTTTGTGGATAGTGTTAAAGTGTTCCATAAATTCGTGCCTTATTCATCCAGGACACGGTCATTGTGTGCGAGTGTCTAAATAATAATTTTAGATTTTTTTTTGCGACCAGTTGGTGGAGTAAATCCCTCCCCAATTTCCGATTCCTGCCACACAGAGCCGTAACAAATGAGTTAATAAGTTCAACTCACGCATCCTCTACAAAACACAAACACACAGAGAAATGTGCAAGGAAACGGTGGCGGTGGCAACGCGCCAGCAGCGCGTCACGAGGCGAAAACGCGAAGCCTGGTGACAAACTGGCGTACGGAAAATTCTATTAGGATAATGATGGGGGGCGTCACGGAGCCTGGGAGTCTCCGCCTCCCGGCATGGTCCCGACTGAGAATCATGCACGACTCAGTCGACCACCGCCAGTGTTGTTAATCGCACGACCAAAAACAAAAAAGGAAAAAGAAGAAGAAGAAGAAGAAAGAGAAAGATCGCCGTTTCCGCTCTTTTGTTCGTGCTTCTGTTGTTTGTGACCGAGTTCCTAATTAGTGTATCCGCTAATTGACTTTACCTTCAGTTCAAAAGCAGACCTCGACCCCAGATCCAATTGGAAACATGGACGATTCGTAATTCGTTCCATTTTTCATCAAACTACTCATCTTGGGATCATCAGTCTCCTAACTGTCCAAACTGTTGGTGTCAATGATCCATTAAACACCAAAGAAAATCTGCAATGGAAGAAACAACGAAACCGGAACCGAATCTCAAGTCCAAAATCTCCTTCAGTGTGGAATCCTTGTTATCCAACAATAATCCTTCGGAAGTGGTAGAAGACCAATACCAAAGTGACGACGAGCACATCGAAATAGACGATGACTTAAGTGAAGATTACGGTAGACTCAACGAAAGTTTAGAAGAATCAAAGACATTTAAAAGTAGTGATAGTGATAAGGATGATCTTGAAAGTAGACTCAGTGGAAGTCCAAATGCTTCTCATCCAGTTCTTGTTCCTCAACCTCTTCATCCGTCGATACCGTCGTTACTTGGCACAGGGGGACCTCCACCGTGGAGTTTTCCCTGGTTAAGTCAACAGTCACAACTTTTTAGAACTGGACTACCCCAAAGTAAGTACCAAGTTAATTATTTATCAAAAGTGGTGAGTTTGAACCATTTTCCTATAAAACTAGAGCTTTTTGACAAACTTTTCTTTAAATGGAAAATAGGGGATCGTTTTTCCAGATGGTTTTGGTAATTTAATTTACACACAATGTTGCAATTGAATAGTTTGCTATTTTTTATAATAACATTATCAACACAATTTTTCCCACGCATCAAAAACAAGACCAGCATTGGTAGAGTAAAAACAAATCTAACAAGTACTACCTACGTATCCTCAGTCGAAGGATCGCAAAACCATTCAATAGAATGTATAATTTAATCAATCGAGAAAAACAACTTCTTCTGGTTGAAGTCCAAGGAGCAGTTTGTTGCAGAATAAAAGTTCTTTAATGACTTCATTGAACACAGGTCATGAAGTCTTCTGTGAGTGGTGGAGCAAAAATAAAAAAAGTACACCATCAGACTCTTTATGGTATAATAACAGTAACTAAACCCAATTATACTTCAGTGAACCATGATCCAGGAAGGACTGGAATTAAAGATTTTGAAATTGAAATGTTTTTTATCTTTTGAGCAAAGATTTTCTTAAGGTCGTTGATCAATCATCCAATCATCCAATATTTTATCATATTGGCCACAGATTTTTTAATGTTTTCTCTTGAGAAATAATTTTGGAAACACAAACAGAAAATTATTTTATTGAAAATAACGAAATGAGAACATGGAATCATTTGTATATTTATGTTATTGTAATTCTGATAATGATGAAGGATGATAGGAACGACACGAGGATTATCATTGCCCATTGAGTCTAATCCTATTGTCGACCAACTGGCAATTTCATGGTTTAGATGGATGGCATGGGTATCATACGCGTACGTGTAGATACGTTCTTCATCACGTCTCGTTTAAATTGTCAGCAATCGTTGACGGGAAAATAGGCGTGCTCATTACCGCCATTGTCCTGGCTCATGGACATTTAACATAAAATATAACTCGCAACTGACATTCTATGATTTAATTGTATCGCTTGTAATGGGCGAGTTTGTTTCATATCGAGAATTATTGCTATTATTCCAAGCACTTGTTGCCATTTTGATTGCTATCGTTATTATGTGCAATTAAGGATACGTCAATAATAACATTTAGCAACAGGGAAAGCCATAGAAGGTTAGGTTATTAAAAAAAAATACAAAACAATAATAAATAAGTAATGTAATCATTATCCCTATGTACCTATTTATTTTTATTGATTAGATAGCTATTTGAAATCCTACTGTTAGATAAAAAATTAATTCTCACCACTTTTGATTATTGACTTGGCTTATTTGTAAACGTATGATGACAATAATTATTTAACTCAGATAGTATACCAAGCTCCTCCCCAAATAATCCTGCAGGACCGCCGGTGGTGAGATGTACGCTCCGGAAGCATAAACCGAACCGAAAACCAAGAACACCATTCACAACTCAGCAGTTGATGGCTCTCGAAAAAAAGTTTAGAGACAAACAGTACCTGAGTATTGCTGAGAGAGCAGAATTCTCCAATTCCTTGAGGCTCACAGAAACTCAGGTACCTACCCAAATTCACCGCATCCTTCCTAAGGAATTGCTTTGTAAATATGGTTTTTTTTTTCTATTTCAGGTGAAAATTTGGTTCCAAAATAGAAGGGCAAAAGCAAAAAGGCTTCAAGAGGCTGAACTAGAAAAATTACGTATAGCAGCCAGGCCTTTGTTGCCCCCTACCTTCGGTTTATTTCCTGGTCCTTCGGGACAGGTAATGTCACCTTTCTTGGCCGCGATGGCAGCCAGACCAAATTTTGCCCTGTTCCCTACTTCTCAAAGTCATCTATTGCAAAACATCCCCCAGTCAATTATCTAGAAGAGAAGTCGTTAGGATCGTTGTTTTAAATAAACAAAGGATAACGACTTTTAATACCCACTAATGGGGTGTTTAAACGTTAAAAATCTGCTTTAAAGTGCGCCAGCCTATTAAAGGGTGACGTTAAAATTTGACTGACTACTGCCGAGAGAGTATTTTGTTCCAATTGTGTGACTAATGCACGAGGACCTGAAGTTAGTTCTCTTTACGATGTTGTTAAAACTTAATGACACAATAACTTACTTTGAAGTTATTTTAAATGTGCAATAAAAAGTATGATATAAACATCAAAGACACTTTAATGAAGACTGAAATAATGTAGATGATAAAGATGGTCAGGTTAGGTCACGAGGAGATAAAGTAAGTAGAGCCAAATATTTGGCGAATACTTTTGAACGTTATAGGTACCTATAATTACGTATATTATATTGTCAATGTACATTTGTAAATAAATTACTTCTAATAAATGTTCTAATGATGCTATTATTATTATTTTTGTTTTTTATTTCGTGAAGTACCTACTTATCTTATATTTCAATAATAATTTTAAAATAACATATGGGTGTACATAAAGTTTTGGGTTTCGGGTTCTAAAATATGCGTGAAACGTTATCTCTTCGATCTCTTTCAAACAAAATGTTTAATCGAATGAAAAAAAAAAAAAGAAGAAATAATTAAAGAGGATTCATATATGCCTGTTGTAAGTTTTTCTTAATGACAATTAATAGAATGTGGCAGCTGTGGCTTCTGTTTGTTTAATTGTGTCGTTTTTACAAAACGCGTTCCAAAGACACAACAGTAAATAAAGCAACAGTTTTCTTGATCGTTGTTCCAACAGAGCGAGGTAGCTTCTGGTTTTCGATGCGCAAGAATACCCAGTACTATATATATAATTTAAATGTTAATTCGTTAATTAATGATACAAATTGCTTTTCTTAAATGTGTTCTACGTTTCCCTGATACGGTCAAGAGTGGCTTGTATGCTGCGTGTCATTTCTAGATCGGTTTGTCGTTCAAACTGCTGGACGTTTAAGTTTTTTTTTAAAGCTCCCAGTAAACGATAAAAGCTTTTTAATGGTCTGCTACTGCTCAATTCTATGGGAAGAAGACTTAAATGGAGAATTCGCGCCGTATACGGTACAACGTTATTGTACTTTACCTTCAAGAATAAGGTTCACAATCCTCTCAAAGAAAAACCACGTTTTATTTACTACACCATCAGGTCTTAAAAGGATTTCCAATTTTCACAAATTTTCCTTTTGTGATATTTCTATGGAATTTTAAAGAAATTTAAATTTATTAGAAAGACACGAAGCTTAATATTACTTGAATCTACTTCGCCTTCAAGGAACTTCACAATCCTCCCAATGAAGAACCTCTTTTTGTTTACCTACTACACCATCAAGCTTCCAGTAGCTTTCAAAAGGATTTTCAATTTTCACAAATTTTCCTTTTGTGACATTGGAAAGATACAAGAAGCTTTTGGGTTAAAATACTTAAATTGTAATTAAATTCCTCCCCTTAAGCAATCATTTCGATTACAAAGAGGGTGTAAGACGATATTACATCTACTTCGCCTTCAAGGAACTTCACAATCCTCCCAATGAAGAACCTCTTTTTGTTTATCTACCACACCATCAAGCTTCCAGTAGCTTTCAAAAGGATTTTCAATTTTCACAAATTTCCCTTTTGTGACATTGGAAAGATACAAGGAGCTTTTGGGTGAAAATACTTAAATTGTAATTAAATTCCTCCCCTTAAGCAATAATTTTGAATACAAAGGGGGTGTGACGATGTTATACCTACAGAACCTTGAAGAATAAGGTTAAAAGCTCTCTCAAAGAAAAACCTCAAGTTTTCAGGACTCAGAATAATTTCGAGTTTTCACAAAATTTCATTTATGGAATATGTGAGATTCTAAAAAATATAATTTTTTTGGAAAGGTAGGTACAAAAAACTTTTGAGTAAAATTACTTGAAACATAACTTAATTCCTCGTTAAGCAATAATTTTGGCTATGAAGGGTGTATGAGTGTATAAGGGAGGCAAGAATAAATAGGAGTAGAGATAGAAGGAGGAGAGTCAGGTACAAAAATTAATAACGAACTGAAATAAATGGAATTTTTCGTTTGCACAATTTGAAAATTAATTTCGAAAAGTATAAGAAAACTCAAAATTGATTATTTTCCACGAAGACCTTTACTGTTTATTGAACTAAGGCAAACATTGTAATTAATGTAGAAATTCAAGCTTTTTGAGGACTAAATAAATTAAAATTTTTTTTTTAAGTATCAGTATTTGACATTTATTTCATCCCTTTCAATTAATTAGTATTGTTTATATAACATCTTTGTTTTTTTGCTGTCCATTGTTAATCCTGCTGAAGAAAAAAATTGACGTATTTAGTGCTGATTTCTCCTCACATATGGAATAAAATTGCAGTAGGCATTTCTTCATGTTTTCCCTTTGCTTGAGAAAATTCTTTGTACTTTAGTATTTTTCAAAATTCTTTTAATGAAAATGACAGATCTGGGACTGTTATATTAGAGGGAAAACATTATAAGAAAAGGGTTCCCTGATGGTATTTGAAAATTATTTTATTATATTTTGCAACATTTAGTGTTTGAGAATATACCTATCTATGTTTATATAACTATTAGTGTTGACTCCTTTTGATCGTTCGAGAAAATTTTGCATTTATGAGAAAATTCTTTAGTACTTCACATTTAGAATTCTATAAAATTTGGCGTTAACATTGTACTTGTGGGTTTATTTTAGAATTTTATATTTTGTGCTTGATAAATTTTCCAAGTGCATGAGCGTAAAAATGTTCCATCTAATCACGTGTTTCTCATCAATTACTAATTTGACGCCATTAAAAAGAAGGCCGTTACAGTTGATAAAACTCGTTAATTAATGTCAGAGAAGCACGTCACGTCATCTAAGCATCCGTGCGACGGCGGAACGCGCACACATACACACACACACACACAAACATAGCAATGTTGCAGTTGCAGTTGCAGTTTTTTGCGTGGCAGAAGAAGAACCCGTCGGTTAATTGTACCCGTACACTAATTAATCCGCGTTTTGTTTGTCTGAAGTTGTAACAAGTTGCGCGAGTAGAAAAACTTGCTTTGCGGACTGTACCGGATGAGGACGACAAACTCGACCGAAACCGGCCGCAGCAGGCCGGACCGCGGTCGGTCGGTAGCGTCCGAAGGATCGAGCTCGACAAATAAATAAATAAATACAGAAGGCGACCTTAGATAACAGCCAATTAAAAGACGTAGAAGGTATATTTTGAATAATAATTACAAGCAGCTACTGCCCTACCCTCGACGTCTGTACCACTGCACGACATACGGTCCTTAAGGAGTTAATATGGTAGATACCATCAAATAACAAAAAATCTTGTTTTTGACTCATTATCTATGAAAACTATCTATGGTATAACGTGGCAACACCGTAAAATATTAAAAACACTTTCCACATTTAATTTTCAGAAAAATTTTTGTGGACTTTCGGTTTCTTTATCTATACTTTCTTACAAAATCTATATTCAAAGGATTTTCTAATCTATTCCAACTGAAAAAATTTACAGAAAAACTTAACATAATCTAAACTATTACTACTGACCAACTGTTAAAAAATAAATACCCCAGACGATGTTGTCACATTTACAACTTAGTTTTGATTTTAGTTAATTTATTAAAATTGTTTTTCTTATAAAGTGAACCTTCATATTTATTGAATTTAATATTTCATGTACCCATAGAATTTTACGGGAAATTCCCTAAATCGTCTTCGTCCTTAAGAATCCCACCAACTGTTCTCATTCATCCAGTAGAAGGGTCATTAATATAATATAACAAATAAAGGAATCCTAAAGTGCTAGAAATCTTGTAATACATGGGTTCCAACTAGAAAACCATAGAAAAGTCTCAGGATGGGCAGGGAGGGTTTTCTCTTGTGCTTTTATTTTTTCGAAAGAAAATCCATTTAACGTCTACATTTAGATTCAGTAAATTTTTTGCCACTGGATATTGTTGCCCCACATTTTTTTCTTGTTTTGGAAAGATTACCTACGTAGGGGGTATGAAGTTGCTCTTTATAATCTAAGGGAGGCTCAACGCAAAAAGGGTTGAGAAACCCTATTATTCAGTTTATACATTTCTAGGAGAGTAAAGAACAGTTTACCCTCTTTTAGGTATTTTGAAGACCTCCGTTTTGTTTAAACAAACTTTTTTTTAAAATTGGTGAAAATTGTACAATTTTTCATGATGTCACCTTGTATACAGCATAAGACAGAGAAGGACGAGTAAGGTAGCTAAAGAAATGCCTGAATTAAAAGTGTAGACATCAATTTGTGAAATTGCTTCTTGGAATTACAATCCTTCCGCTCCATCGGGAGACACGGTCACCACTTACCGTCTTCTTCTTACAAACGGGTTCAATTGTAATGAAAGAAGAAGGAGATTGAGTGTCGCCAGTATCCAGTTTTGGATAATATTTACGATTATCGCCTTCACCCAAAGCAAGAAAATAAAAATGAAACAATTGTTTCTCAGAATTTAATTAATTAGTTTTATCTCACTTTGAATTATTTTATTGCCGACTTTACCAAAAACGGTCGAATCGGGATGCTCATGCACCTGCAGATGGAATTTCAACAGCTTCGTCGACTTTTTTCGGACGAGCCCCGTTCAAATAAAACTGTCAAATTATTCACTATAACGCCCATGTAATGAATGTTGAATGGAAAACATAACCATCTTCATGTTTCTGATTTGTAATTGCGCTTCTGATTTCTGTGTCGTTGGCCTCTAGAATTTAAATTTCAAATATTATCTATTCATAAAATAAGTTAGTTAAATACTAAAACTACTTTTTATTGTTATTATGAATGAACGAATAATTTGCAAGAATTAAATGTAGGTAACGGAGTTTAGAACAAAAAAGCAATTTACATATCTTTTTTTAAGAAAAGGACCATTTGATTCTAAATTTTTATAAACATTTTTTAGTTGTTTTCATTATTGTTTCTTTTCTGTGAATTTCATAAAACGTAAAACAATTTTGAAAATAAAACTTTTAGTTCCAGTACTTGTCCCTTAACATTTTTTCTTTAATGACGCAATTAAAGTTACTAATAAGTATTTTTAATTATACTACTTCCTGTTGGAACTAAATGAAATTTAAAGACCAATTACATTTATTATTATAATTGTAAAAGTACCTACTTGAGAATATTTTTTTATATGTACCTACTAAATTAATTTGCCAAAAAAAAAAAAAGAAATTATTTGACCTGCCAAAGATGGAAATATTTTATAATGTGTATAGGTACAGATTGGCCTGTGTGTGTCGTTTCGACCAAGAAATTCCAGAAAGACTGCTTGCAGCAAAGGATCGTAGTAGGTTAGCAGATGGCAGGGGACAAAGACAATCAGCCTATTAAAGGTGGACACCGTACCAACAATTTATTGTCCCAATTAGCCAAATCGTGAAGCTACGTGTTTTGGAAAGGCAATGGTCCCGATACTAGCTTGTTAAATAAACCGGTACCGGCTGAAAAGGAACCCACTTCTCTCTCTCGTCACCGCTTACTTCACCTCACTGATGCTGACGATACACCATGACCATCATGGTGAACCTCCTCTCGATCAAACTCCATTTGATTGAGTGATTTTTTTTTTTTTTTTTTCGTCAAATGTGATTCCTTATAAGTTTGTTGTTGTATTGAAGATGGTCTTCAGAGCATAACACGCAATTCTGAATTCATTTCTATTATTTTTTCCTTTTTCAAAGTTTTAGGTTCAGGTGTCGACTTTCATCTATTTTCTTAAATAGATATCTTTACCTCAAACCCATTCATTTGATACGTCACTCATTGCAGTTTGCTAAACTTTTTTTTGATCTTCTAATCCACCCTCCAAAAGTGGCCCCCTTATTAAAAATACTTCATTTACATTACGGGTCCGAATTTGGGTCAATCAGTAAAATTAAGGGTTCTGTTTTTCCATTCAGACATACGGAACCCTAAAAGTACTCACAGGTTTTCCACCCATCACTTATAGAATTTCGGAATCATTTTCAACTCCTCATACAAAATCAGTATATTGAGGAGAGCATTCCACGACTCACAAGTGGAGGAAAGTCGTTGACATTAACATGAGTATGTAATTTGTTTAATTTCTAATGAGTTTCCCTTTGCTCTTCCATGAAACGCCACTGGTCCTATTGAGATTTAGCGATTGCGATGCGATGGTCTGTTTTGACGTGGTCTTATTGCTCCCCGAAATACACAGAAATTATTTTCTGCTGCGTCCGCCTAATTTAAAACACAAATTAAAGCGATAAGGTACGGACAGACAGACAGACATAGAGCCCAGTAGCGAAATCAACTGGCAAAAGACTTAATCCCGCCATTTCGGCTCAATGCCTAATTAAGAAAGTCCGTAAACAAATTAAATCAACTGCCTTAATTATTCTGCTCCCGAGACTCTTTCGCAGTTCGATGATTTTTAATGAGTCTTCTTTCGTTACGATCGTACATCTCCCTCGCACTCTCTCTCTCCCTGTCTCTTTCTTGCTCTCGTTTTCGTCTCTTTCCTTCCCACAAACTACTCAATTTAAATAACTCCTCTAGCTTGCAGCACACTTACTCTGCCCAAACTGAATTACTTAATCATTACACTTCTCGCTAGCTAATTTTGGTAAAATTGGAACGTACGTCAAAAGCTTTGCGTCAAACCCAAAAGTTTTTTTTTGAGGTGGAATCTAATTTGAGAAGATCTAAAAGGATGTCTGACATCCCTCATGTCCAAATCAGATTAGCATTTGAAAGTAGCGACAAATCACGGTAGATAAATAGAGAAAAGGTACCGTCTTTAATAAAAGGGTTCCAGATCCCAATGGGAGAAGACAAGATGTGGCTAATTACCCTCCTTGTTCAGTTTAAATTGCCACCGACAGACGCACTGGAAAAGGAGATCGAAATGAACTCTAAACGCAGCAATAAAAATAATTGTACAAAGCACGGGGCGTAAGTGAGTAAATAAATGGACGGTGATGGCATGGGCATGGGCATGGGACGTAGAAGAAAGAATAATAAGAAGAAACAAGCAAGAAGTAAGCAAGCAGTCGACGATGCCGTTACTGATTCTTCGTCCTCTATAAATTTCTAGAAATGAGAAGCACAGCTCGCGACGATCAAGATTTACAATGGCCGCTTAATGGCACGAGTGGTTCGGATCAAAGTCAAATGGAACGTCAATTTACCATCGGTTTACCATAATTTATGGGGTTGCCGATGCGAGAGTGAAAACAATAGATTTGTCCGATGCACACGGTCCCATCGAGATGCAAGTTGTACCAACATAAGGCAACGAAACGCAGCGCCGGATTCGAATGTTTTCCAATCAATCTACCACACATCCATTACCAAAACTGGAGTAACGGATAAAACCAAATACCCACAACATAGTGAACGCTCAATTGGAACTAGAAAACTGTCCTGCTCTAAAGATTCAAAAAAGTGATGTGGAGCAAAATTTTTTGTCAAAACTTCATATTCAACACCAGAAGAAACGCTGCAATCCTGAAAACCTGGGATCACCATCAAAAGAATCAACAACTAGAACCCAATTTCAAAAAAGTATGGGACAAAATTCTTCATCAGAAAGAACAAAAAGGGTATCTACGAGTCAATTCTGTGATCCTGAAAACCCACTGTCGCTGATAATTGATTGAGAAGGAGATTAAATTTGGACTTGGGTTTGAATTATTTTGATGATTATTCACGTAGAAGTCAAAAAAATGAGATCCGGTCCTGAGAGGAAGAAGTAGGTTGGTTGGTTGGTTGGCTGTCTGTAGCAGTTAAAGGAAGAAGCTGATGGACGCGGTGAGATCGAAGATCTCTGATGGTTTTAGAAGGGCGTGATGTTATGCATGAACGCAATTCAGATAGTGTACAAACGGATTTCTGTTGGTAACTACGCTTAAAGACCGTGTGACTTACCTACGCAGAAGGAAATATTCAGTTGGACAATGGAAGACGCCTTGTTATCTGCTACGAATTTATGGGACACCATTTAAATGATCGCGCAGGACGGGCACCATTATTACCATTTTTGGACGCGGGTACCCAACGTGCATATACATATTTACAAAACCAAGTGGGAATTTTCGAAGTGTTCGTACGTGGAATCGATAGTATAAATTAAGAAAGGGATGATGTGGCAACACTTGGAGAGGGTTATGGATTGTTTTCGAGAATTGTAGGGGTAATTGGGCTATCTCTCTTTTCTAAAAGTATTCCATTGTATTGAGAATATTTGCAAGCAATTTCCGATGGATTATTTATTTTCTGGATATTCTTGTGATGCTTCACATGAGCAGTATCTTCGGCGATGACTTGGCTGCATCAGTCATAACTTTGACTCGTTTCCAATCAAATCACAGCTGAGGATGCCCTTGAAACGATTTTTGAAGCGTTTAGAAATTGGAAGAGAATCAGCCATAACGTTAACTCCTTTTGAATTCAATCCAACCACAGCTGGAGAAACCCATGGAAAAATTTTTGAAACGTTTAGAAATGGGAAGAGAATCAGCCAAAACGTTGACTCATTTCCAATTCAATCCAGCTACAGCTGGAGATACCCATAGAAGAATTTTTGAAACGTTTAGAAATTGGAAGAGAATCAGCCAAAACGTTGACTCATTTATAATCCAATCCAACCATAGCTGGAGAAACCCATGGAAAATTTTTTCAAACGTTTAGAAATGGGAAGAGAATCAGCCAAAACGTTGACTCATTTCCAAAATTTTTGAAACGTTTAGAAATTGGAAGAGAATCAGCCAAAACGTTGACTCATTTATAATCCAATCCAACCATAGCTGGAGAAACCCATGGAAAATTTTTTGAAACGTTTAGAAATGGGAAGAGAATCTGCCAAAACGTTGACTCATTTCCAATTCAATCCAGCTACAGCTGGAGATACCCATGGAAGAATTTTTGAAACGTTTTGAAATTGGAAGAGAATCAGCCAAAACGTTGACTCATTTATAATCCAATCCAACCATAGCTGGAGAAACCCATGGAAAATTTTTTCAAACGTTTAGAAATGGGAAGAGAATCAGCCAAAACGTTGACTCATTTCCAAAATTTTTGAAACGTTTAGAAATTGGAAGAGAATCAGCCAAAACGTTGACTCATTTATAATCCAATCCAACCATAGCTGGAGAAACCCATGGAAAATTTTTTGAAACGTTTAGAAATGGGAAGAGAATCTGCCAAAACGTTGACTCATTTCCAATTCAATCCAGCTACAGCTGGAGATACCCATGGAAGAATTTTTGAAACGTTTTGAAATTGGAAGAGAATCAGCCAAAACGTTGACTCATTTATAATCCAATCCAACCATAGCTGGAGAAACCCATGGAAAATTTTTTCAAACGTTTAGAAATGGGAAGAGAATCAGCCAAAACGTTGACTCATTTCCAAAATTTTTGAAACGTTTTGAAATAGGAAGAGAATCAGCTATAACGTTTGCTCATTTCCAATCCAATCCAATCCAACCACAGCTGGAGATATCTACCCATGGAAGAATTTTTGAAACGTTTAGAAATTGGAAGAGGATTCCATGAAGCACGACAGAATCCAATCGACATTTCTCCCTGAAATTCCTTTTCATTTAGATTTTTTTTAATCTTACCAAATAATTTTGGTTAGCATTACACCACAGACGGTATGCGAACGTCATCTATGAGGATCAGCTACAATTCTAACTCAACACCATATTGATGCTTTATTTGTATTGAATCAACCTATGGCGCGCTGATGAGTCGTATTGTTGAGCAGTAGTTTGCACAACTCCTAGTATTAGGTCTTGCTTTTGGTCTTAGACAAAAACGAGTAGGTGCGGTTTGTTCGTCACTGATGGTTGGTGTTGTTATTTCTGAACTAAAGTAGGAACGAGTGCGTTTATGGAGTCGAGCACAATTTCTGATTAGCAGTTTACGATAGCGTTCTCGCAGTAAGTTGGTTGTTGTGTTTAAAGTTTACACTCGTGTTACACAAGAGCAAGAAAATTAAGCGACGCTCAAGATAATTTGCAGCGAAACTTCTCGTTCGTCACTGTGCAGAGTACACGTACGACGACGTCGCCAGCGTCGTCGGCGTCGCGTCGTGCAGCCGTCGGCGTCGCGCCGTTGCGCTTTGCGGGAGAGAGAGCGAACTTCCGCCAACTTCGGACTACAATTGGCTGCAGCGCTGGTAGGAAATTACGCGACGACTATCTTTCATTTTACACCCCGAATTTCTTATTCCAATTTCCTCTTCGCGTCTGTCAGTTGTTACGAGTCATTTTCTGATAAGGCGCGTCTCGGCCATTATGCAATAGAACTATTATACAAAGCCGCCTTATCGCGCGCATTATATGTCATGCGGTGGGGAATTGCTTTCGCCAAGTTGGCAGCTCCGTTATTCTCCGCCTGAATTGGCGCACCTGCAGCGACAGCGGCGGCAACTTCTACGACGCGTCGCAACGCCACATTTTGCCATTAGCGCTATTCTTTTTTTCTTTCCATTTTCGTCTTCTCCTCCTTCTTCGTGCTTCTCCATTTCCCCCTTTTATTCCCCTTCGATCGTTTCTACCGATATACTTTTGTGCCTTAATTAACTCTGTTCCCTCCCGGTCTCTCGTCTGTTCAATTAAAATTCGTTTCGATCTAATTAGGAAGAAAAATTAGCATTCCCCTATCGTTACTGACAAAATGTTTCTTTTCTAATTTTCATCCTACTTTTTGCGTCGCTAAATCTTCGACATGAATTCACGTGAATACGTGAAGAATAATTCCACTTCTTCCAGTCATTTCATTCTTCTACTTAAGCATTCTTAGCTGTTTCTAGTTGGGGGATGATATGGAATTATTTAGAAGATCTTTTTCGTTTATCTTCCCAGCATCGACGAACTAAACACTAGGAAGATGAATGATAAAGGTCTTTCAAACGAATCCAAATAGTCCCTCAACTGGAAAGAGTTCACCATCCTCAAACAGAAACCTGGGAAGATTCCTCAACCAAGTGGCTTATTGTTTCAACTTTGTTCAACCTTCCCAGGATTCTATTGAAGGATTTTTATCTGTTTCAAATTGATAGAACGATTCAGGATTATTTGGAAGATCTTTATTATTCATCTTCCTATAGTATTTCATTAATCGCCATTAGGAAGATGGATAATCAAGATATTCCAAATAATTCCAAAAAGTTCCTCAATTGGAAAGAGTTGACAATCTTCCAATAGAATCCTAGGAAGATTGGAGAGGAATTGCCAGAACAAGAGAAGATTAGAGATACACAAAAACATTCCTCAGGAGCTAAGTGTCTTATTGTTTCAAGTTGATCACATGTTACGTTTTTCGTTTCTCTCCAATTTTCTCTTTTCTTCTGGCAATTTCTCTCCAATCTTCCCAGGATCCTATTGGAGGATTGTTAGCTGCTTCATATTGAGGAACGATTGGGAATTGTTTTTATCAAATTTAATATTGGTTTTTGAATTTGTTATCGTTTTATTCTGGTTCAATGTATTTTTCCTCTTTTCCTTTCCTCAGTTCATTAATGATAAATTTTTGGGGAGCAAATTTGACAATGAAGAAATGTTTTGCAAACTGTACCGTGTGACATATCAAATAAAAGCGCTTGCCATGGAGATCCTAAATGTATATTTTTTATAATTTCGAAATGTATAGTTCTCAAGTTATCTAGAAAAAATAGATAAAAACTGACCATTCCTATCCATTTATGGATCTCCAAAACTATCGAGTCTAAAATTTTGAAAAAAATACAGAAATGTTTATCTACGTTTATGCTTTAAGATCATGTGACATGATTTGAGGAACGCTACTTATATTACTGAGTTTATGTTTGGAATAGTTCGTGTCAACATTAAAAATAGACGAAGTCGGAAATAAATAGCTTTTTCTTAGTTGGGTTACCGATGGTCTGTAGAAAGAATTAATACAAAGATCCCGTTTTCTCATGTTTTATTAGAATGAATGGAATTCTCTTAGCGACACTGTGAACTTCTGAATGAGAAATTCAAAAGATTTTATCTCGTCCTAGTCATTATACAACTATATTTTTCGCATTACTGAACGAAATCGGGTACACACTCGGGTCTCCAGCAGGTCAATGTTTTGTGTCATTATAAACATTTTGCGGCCAAATATCGTTCAACACGGACCCGATTCCCAGAACGTCCGAAACAATTTTTCTAAAAGGGAACAAAGGGAAATTTATGTGCATATTCCGACCTCAAACGGCACCATAATGGCCCTTGTTCATAATGAACTAGTATGCATTCTGGCAAATAAAGCCGTCAAATAAACTAGAAATATCATAATCCCATTCATGGGCCCTTGTTCCATTGATTGTTGAATGAAAAGCGCAGCGAGGTATCCAAAAAAAAAACGTCAAAAATGGTAAATAAATGGACTTTACGGTAACTATTGTGCGAGGGCGAGGGCGAACGGCCCGCTGGCCACTTGATTCTATTGGAATGCGCGGGAACATTAATCTTCATTTGTTACCAACCACTTCAACTGTTTACCCCCATTGTCGTTGACTACCTTTACTACTAGAGAGGGCTAATAAAAGATAATAACCTTAACCGGCCAAACGATTCTGATATTCTTTTTTTTGTTCTCGGAAAAATTGTAACATTAGTCCTGATCCTGCACCTAAACAGGATTTATTTTTTGGAAATAATTACTCCCTTTTTCACACGAAATCTTTGCAAATTTTTTTTTTATAGAGCTATTCATCGTTTTAAATCTTTCTCACGACGTCTAAAATCTTTTTCAAAATATAAAATACTTACCTGTAAAAATGAGCTTATTTTTGGTTGTTTTTATTAAAAAAATGTTCAGTCTCTAAAACGTCTAATATGCATATGGATGATCGGTAATGATAATGTCATTAAGTTACGGTTTGTTATCAACTGTAAAATTATTAGATAATCAAAAATATGTAGATGTACTATAGTCATGTTTTTATAAATGTTTTCGTTTTGGGTTCTAAGTTCGAAAATTATGAAAATTAAATGGGACTAAACGTTTTTCAAATTACCGTTCACAAAAATCAACACCCAGGGCCGTACTAAAAGAAAATGTATTAAAACTTTTCTATCTATATCTATAAATAACCCCTTCAAAAAACTCAACCCTCTCAGCAATCAAATTTAAATTGTTAACTCCATCCAAGAAATAGATATGGCCTTTAAGGGGTTGTTTCCCTTTCCCAGAACTTTTATCAATATTTTTCTTTCTGTATTTGTGATTAAATTCCTTTATTGCTACCCTGTAAAATGCTGATGATGCATATAAGGAAGTAAAAGAACAATAAAAGTCACAAATAATGTCAATTAATTATATATACGTGGAATTATGTATGATTACGTACAGTTCCTACTTAACCTCTGACCCCATTTACATACAAATGGACGTCGAACTACGAAAACATTAGGGCTAATAAAAATTTCTTGCGGTCTCCGCTCGCCTCCATCCACATCGGCCATTGTTAACTTGAGGAAGTGACTCTATAAAAATTCATCGAATAATTTCATGCGATTAACATTGAACAATGGCCGACTATTAGAATTTGCATAATGCCAGAGAATTAAATTTTAAAAGGTCGAGTTAAAATTAGTCCGGCACACAACTGGCTAACCGTGGCTAGTGGCTACACGTCATTACTATTCATAACGCATTGTATTAATCATCCATATTATGGAATACAAAAACAGAAAACACATTACCATCCTAATTAATTAATTTATTTATTATGACAGTTCATTACGGTTGTGACCTCTACCAAAAGCTGGGATTTTTTTAAAATTTGATGGCCATCTCAGATGATAGATAAAGGCCTACACCAACTGAGGCAGTCCTCATTAAAAAAAGAACTAACAACTGAGGGGATTTTAATCCCAAAAGGTAATATCAATGCCTCAGTTGGACGTGATTCAATAGCTTTAATGTTATGGTATGCCTCAGTTGGTGTATGTCCTTTCCTCCAATTTTAACGATAATTTTCAACCAATTGTGGGTTTATTTTATAGATACCAATTTGTATATATGTAATTTAAAGGGAAAAAGAAGCGAATGAGAAGAACATTGTCCTTGGTTGAAATTCCTTGACATAAAAGTGTCTGGCGGCCGCTTCTTATCTCGGAACGCGCGAGGTCCCAAGCAGCAGCAGCCGCTAATGGGGCATTCTAACCAATTGGTCTCGTACGGACCAGATAACGAAGTTGGTTCGGATTTATTGCATCAGCTACTGTACAGTGTTGGCTGCACTGACTACCATCGGCAACACGTTATTTCTCCAGCCTACGTTCCTATCTATATAAACCATCCCCGGTATGGATGCCGCTTTGGGAAAAGAAAATTTCTTCGTTGTTTTCGTTATCGTGTATCTTTTGCCAATTAATTGACCAAACTAACAACCTTCAGAAATCAGTTTTAAAAACTTATGCCAGCAACATCTTTCGTTCCCAAAACGGATACGAAGATTTCTTGACACTTTAACAGTTTTATAAGATTCCAAACAATGTCTTTCGCAATAATTTCTACCAGCTGATGGTCGGTAGGTATATACCAGTAGGTATACGTACGTATTTAAGTGGATCTACCACGCTGGTATCGCGATAAGAATCGCTATAATAGCCCAAGATGCAATTATATCGCCAACAGCGCTTGCAAAAGACTCGATCAACTCTGAGATATTATGGACATCCATAGACGTACCACGTTTCGAAAAACAAAGACCTTCTTCCAAAGTCATATTAAAACTCACGATACGAGTCATTATATCGCTGGTATTTTATTTTTACTTTAGAGAGCCGGTTAATACATCTACCTCAGTTGGTGGAAATCGTTGACAATAGAATTGCCTCAGTTGGTGGCGTTTTAATTTAAAAAACCGCCTCAGTTGGTGGTGTTTTTAATACAGACCGTCTCAGTTGGTGGCGTTTTAATAAAGACCGCCTCAGTTGGTGGTGTTTTAATAAAACCGCCTCAGTTGGTGGTGTTTTTAATACAGACCGTCTCAGTTGGTGGCGTTTTAATAAAAACCGCCTCAGTTGGTGGTGTTTTTAATACCGACCGTCTCAGTTGGTGGCGTTTTAATAAAGACCGCCTCAGTTGGTGTACGCTCTTTGTATGTATTATTTCTTTAGGAAAACACTGTTGGTATGTTTTCTACGCCTATGATTGTGTCGTTTTGACTTCGCGCCCCCACCGCCCCTGCCCTATTAGGTACTCACGATGGTATAAACGTACCAACCTGTCAAGGATAAATAGAAAATAAATCAGCGCGTCTTTAGGTATAGATATATACATACCTTTATTTAACAGCAGCATTGGAAGAGATGCCCTCGATAACGTATAAGATATATTTACTCTTCGCCAACGTTTTGAAATAAAATTTCGAAAAATCTATTCGCCAAATAAAACAGTTATTCTATCTGTGTTATTGGCTCGAACGTATTTGGAGTCGATGCGATTTAGAGTGTGCAGTAGAAGGATCTCTATTTGGATCTGAAGGCGCACACATATTATGTGCCATTTCAGGCGATTCACGTTCTCACCACCGCATATTATAGGGAAATTAATTGAAACTGGCGTTCATTATGGTAACCGTTTACTTTCCTTACATAGAAAGCTCGAACAGAATTTATATAATCTTTGAATTTTTCGAATGTGTAAAGGAAAAATTGTCGATTGAACAAAAGTTTTGGTGAGCACACACCGACTGAGCCTAGAACCTCATTGAAACACCACCAACTGAGGCTCATAAATTGAAAGGTTTATTAGGTGATCACAAAATATCATCGATATATGTAATGCCTCAGTTGGACATGATCCACGTATTAAATTTTATGTTATGTCTCAGTTGATATACATACTATGGCCCACTTTTGCTTTCAGTAAGTAATGGTGACGAATATTTATCATATGTTAACTTATCAACCCCTAAGTTTTGCCTCAGTTGGACATGATCTCACAGGTTAAATTCTTCCTCAGTTGGACATTCTACCTCACTTTAACTTTGAGTGAGTAATGGTGACGAATATCTGCCAATTGTTACATTATCAACCCTTAAGTTCTGCCTCAGTTGGACATGATACACAGATTAAATTCTGCCTCAGTATAAGTACATACATAGGTCCAGTTTAACGTTGAGTAAGTAATGGCGACGACGAATATTTATCATATGTTAACTTATCAACCCCTAAGTTCTGTCTCAGTTGGACATAATCCCACAGATTAAATTTTATGTTCTACCTCACTTTAACGTTGAGTAAGTAATGGTAACGAATATTTGCCAAATGTTACCTTATTGACGCCTAAGTTTTGCCTCAGTTGTACATGATCCCACAGATTGAATTCTGCCTCAGTTGGACCTGAACTATAGATAAAATTTTATGTTTTGCCTCAGTTGGTATACATACACAGGTCCTCTTTAACGTTGAGTAAGTAATGGTGACGAATGAATAAGGAAATCCATAGTCAAAATTTTTTATTTACAGAGTTGTCTTCAATATTTTGGCGCCAAATTTCCGAATTGAATATGACAGAGCTTAGTGTGTATATTTAGGAAGTCAAGGAAGAAATAAAGGATCGCTGTTGTTTAGTAGTTTCTAGAATTTCGAAAAGTGGTTTTCCTTTACAGTGAACCACTGAAAGTGTAATTAGTGTTAAATACAATCAGTAATAGACTTTTTATGACCATCGGTGTATTGATATGAGTTAATAACGGTCGTGTTTAGCGATGCATTTCCCATATGGTAATGAATTGTTCCATTGAGAAAATGCGTTTCAGCATTTTATATCGTTACCAGGAAGGTGAACATGACACCGGTCTAACGTGATATAAACCCTTCATGCGCATTTAGGAACAAGCAAAGTCAACAGACCTTCACTCATGTGCCATAAAACGGACATAGTGTAACAAATAAAACGGAGGTCCTTTTTCGCAATTTTTTCTACTCTACCACCACTTTTCTAAGAAATGCACTGCGATACTTATGAAGTATGTTTTCCTAAAATCGACCTCAGATATAGGGCCCTTTTTGTACTTTTCTTGTCCAGATTTTTGCTCCTGGTTATGCAGATTTCCTTCTAGTCAAAAGTAGAAAGAAATTTCACCCCAAACCTTTTATGATAATCAAAAGGAATAGTCAAGGTGGATGGTGTAAGGTATATTTCTTAATAGGAAACTACAACAACGTTTCGCCTCAAATATGAGGCCTCCATAGGATTAGTTTTCAAAAAAAGATTTTCTTCAGTGAAAAATTTTCCTGGTCACACGAGCAGTGCAGTTGAGATTTCCCTTCGAATATTTGAGTTCGTTTTGTTATGGTGAGGATAAAGCAAACTTTTGCACTTTTTTCTCGACCGAAAGTTTCATTTGGCGGCAACAACAAAAGGGTTAGGGTTAACATATTAAAAAAAGGTGTAAAATACGTGGAAAATTAGACGAATATTCCGAACCGATTTCTAAGAGTAGGACGGTTTGTTTTGCCAAGGGTGTTTGCTTTTATAAAACAAACAAGGGGTAGCAGAAGAAACTTCTTTCTCAAAACTGCAACACCAACCAGAATTACATTTCAAATTATTATTTCCCTTATTACCAACATTTGAGAAAAAAATTGACAACGAAAAGCATTTAATTTTTATTTTATTGACTCAAAAAGAAATATAAGTAACTCATTAAATTCTCTCATTAATTATTGTGACGAATACTTGCCAAATGTTAACTTATCAACCCCTAAGTTTTTCCTCAGTTAGACATTATTACATAGATTAATTTCTACCTCAGTTGGACATTGTCCCATAGATTAAATTATGCCTCAGTTGGACGTGATCCTACTGATTAAATTCTGCCTCAGTTGGACATGATCCAACAGATTAAATTTATGTTCTGTCTCAGTTGGTATACATACATAGGTCCACTTTAACGTTGAGTAAGAAATGTTGACGAATATGTGCCATATGTTAACTTATCAACCCCTAAGCTTTGCCTCAGTTGGACGTGATCTCACACATTAAATTATTCCTCAGTTGAACATTATCCCGCAGATTAAATTATGTCTCAATTGGACATGATCTCACTGATTAAATTCTGCCTCAGTTGGACATGATCCAACAGATTAAATTTATGTTCTGTCTCAGTTGGTATACATACATAGGTCCACTTTAACGTTGAGTAAGAAATGGTGACGAATATGTGCCATATGTTAACTTATCAACCCCTAAGTTTTCCCTCAGTTGGACGTGATCTCACAGATTAAATTATTCTTCAGTTGAACATTATCCCGCAGATTAAATTCTGCCTCAGTTGGACATGATCCAACAGATTAAATTTATGTTTTGTCTCAGTTGGTATACATACATAGGTCCACTTTAACGTTGAGTAAGAAATGGTGACGAATATGTGCCATATGTTAGCTTATCAACCCCTAAGTTTTCCCTCAGTTGGACGTGATCTCACAGATTAAATTATTCTTCAGTTGAACATTATCCCGCAGATTAAATTATGCCTCAGTTGGACATGATCGTATAGATTAAATTCTGTCTCAGTTAGACCTGATCCATAGATAAAATTTTATGTTTTGCCAAGGGTGTTTGCTTTTATAAAACAAACAATAGGTAGCAGAACAAAGTTCTTGTTACATGTCTTATGGGATTTTTTTGAGTTAGCTCAACAAAGAGAAATTTCATTAGCGACGATATAGATAGTACACAGCTTTTAGTTTTTTTTTTGTTGTTGAATAAAAGTGAGTGTAAAGGGACTTCCGTCGCTAGAATGGATGAATACATGGTTTAGTGATGTTTTACAAGAAGCTCCCCGTGAAAGCCACATTAATATGGTTAAGTCGGACAGGCGCAATGAGATCTCACTCTCATTCTAAAATTCTTACTGACGAAGAAGATGCCTCTAATAATAGAGTGCACATGTGTTAGCCACTAATATGCTATCGCGGCATAGTCATTAGAGCAGTTTAGCTAATAGTTGCTACACCGTTGCTTGTCAAAATAACGAATTAATCAGCGTCTGGAACGATTTTAACCCACGGCTGGGACCTGGGGCTTCAACATACATATTTCTTTTTTTTTTCTTTTCGTCCACCACCAAAACGACACATTAGCTGCAGTATTAAATGCTCGAAATATAGGTACCTATATGAATAGGTACTTAAGAAAACACTACTGGAAGGATGTAGTTAAATGGCGCTAAGGATGAACTAATTTTTCAAATTAAATCCACTAAAAGTTTTGAGCTTTTTGTAAACAGGATTCGTATTTTTTATAGTGTCAAATTCTTTAGAAGCCAAAAAATAATACAAAGAAATTCACCCCTAAAAATCATATCAAATAAAATATTTGTTCTAATATTTAGGGGTGAGTTTCTTCGTATTATTTATGTCACAGTCTCCTCATTAAAAAATAATTTCCACCCTATATTTCCACGTAGTTTATCCACTTTAATTAATAAATTCAATTCACCAACAATCCAATAATCCTTCAAAACCTAAATAGACTTTCAAGTAGCCTTACATTTCAGTGGCTCCCTTTTTTTCTTCTGCCTTTAATGGGGTTGGAAACTATCTGGATGGAGACAACAATAATTATATGAAAATTAGGGTAGAATCGAGTGGCTAACTCATTAGAAATTAATTCCCCTTTTACAGGAAAAAACATTTTCTGACACAATCTTGTCGTCTCTGCCATATTTACCAACTTACCCTGATTTTCACGGTAGTCTACTACATCCGCATACTTTTCAACCCTTTTACAGACGGAAGTGGGAAGTGAGGCACCAAAATCTACGACTATCTGAAGGTCTACAAAGATAAAATAGAACCTCAAAAGGAAAAGCTGAAATTTGCTGTAATAAATAGTATATGGGACAGAGTCGTGAGGCAATTGGTGTTAGATTTAAAGAACATTTGAATATGAAAAAAAATGTGGAGGAACATCTGCACATATTTGAAAGCTTTTCTTTAACATTCAACTTTGTTGAAAGCTTTTTTTAATTTTAAGCAATAATTACAGCATTAAAAATACTAATTAATTAAGTACTTATGAACAATTTTTAACATAAACATTTAAATGGTTTTATTGTTTTCAGAATTAATTCGTTTGTTGTAACTTTTAGGACTAGATCCTCAAAAGCTCATAAATAGTTTTAATTATTTCACATAATTTTTTTGTGTAATTATTTTTTTCTATTGTTTCAGGTAAATACAAGAGTTCGTCTAACGAAGAGAACATTATAGATGTTGAAGAACTAATGGAACTCCCGAATACATCGAGCAGCCATCTCTTGGTAAGTGATTCAGCTTAACTTCACTCTTAACTCTCGAGGTAGAGCTCTTTCGTTTTCGTTTATGATTGTACCTCGACGAATAGTTTCCTTTTAGAAATTTTAGATTTCATTTCAGGTTTTAGCTAGTTTTATAGCGCCATCTATACAAATTTAAAAAAAAAAACTCAAACTTTGAAATGCATCTTAAAATTTTGAGCTTTAAACGTGTAATTAGCTTATAAGTATTCTTAATTAATGAAAGATGCTCATTTTATTAAAAATTAAGGAATATTTATTTTTCCTTATTATATTTAGGTACTGATTAGTTCTATATGACAATTTACGAAAATTCTTTGAAAGCAATTAATTATTATATACAATTTCGATTAAAATCATGAAAGGACATTACAAAGGTGAACTAGTTTCTTTATCCTTTTTAAAATACAGATTATGTTACCTAAAAAGTCTTCAGTAAAAGGTAAAAGGACCATCAAGAACTGAACTAAAAGTCGTACAATTTTTTTATCGTGATTTTATTTTTCATTAAAAATCTTCGCAAATCATATTAAAAAAATTTTTTAGTTTAAATTCCAATTTTGACGTTAAATTGAATAATTGGTTTCTATAAAACAAATTACTATATGAATTTGTTGATCAGTTACTAAAAAGATAACGTTTTTTTAATCTTTTCATTTATGTATTTTAAAATAATTAAAAAAATGAGCTTTTTCATTTGATACGTCATACAATTCGATTAAGGGTTCCTTTTTAATTTTATTTTTGGCTCACGAAAATATTTAAAAATGAAATCAATAAGGGGATAATTTATTGTATACTTACCAATTTTTTTTCTTGAGATAAATATTTATCACAAATTTAAAAAAAAAAAAAAAACATTTTAGAAAACATCAATTATTTTTATTAAATGATACACTGACAGTCATAAATAGTGAAAGAAAAACACAACAAAATACATATAACATAAAAAAATTACAACTAACATAGATTAAAAAACCTACTTATGGCTTTTATAAAACGTCTTAAACCTAGTACGCATAATTTTTTATTTATTTAACAATGTACAGAAAAATTTGTCACATCAATTGCTTATTAAAAACGTATAAAATATACTTTACGTTACACGAAAACACGTACACTAAACACTAATACTGGAGATTACAAAATCGTCATTCATACAAACGTTTACAAACAAACACACAAATTAAGATGAAAAGTGCAATAATTTCGAAAAATAAAAACAAACAACTTCAGAAGTACGAAACAATTGGTGTTTGGTCTTTAATGAGTTTTTAACGAACGTAAAGAAAATACTTATCTATATACAAAGATGAAGTGGTAACAATTAATAAGGAACATAATCTAAAACTTTTTTTTAAATAAAATAAATCCATGGTCAGTCTTAAGAACGATTTTTGTCAGTTTTTTATGTGTGTGTGGAAAAGAGAACACAACATATTTACATCCCCAAATACTACCCTAAAGCTAAAGACACATTCTTACGTACAAATAAGGAAAAATAGTGATAATTTTCTTTTTCATCATCAATGTGACTAGTAATTTCCATTCAAAATCGCTTTCCTCACATATACTAGTAATTATTTGTACATTACACATTTATTAATACGTCCATCAACTTCTTCATTTGATTGTGTTAAATTTAAGGGTTTTAAACCAGGCAATTAATTAATACTTTTGGGTTTGAAACTTAGACCGTCAGAATCTTTTGCCTTTAAGATAAGAGGGTTGAAAAGAATGAGGGTGTTGACTACAATAGTCTAAAAATTAGGGGTGGATTGTGTGGCTAACACATTTTTAATTATCAGATTTAATTTTTTTCTGAAATTTAATAATAAAATTAATTTTTCCACCCCTAATTTTCACATTATTGTATTTTAGTCTTAAGTCTACATACATTTCACCCCTCTTAAAGGCAGAAGAAAAAGAATGAGGCACTGAAATCTACCCCAGATGAAAAACAATTCTATTTATTTAATTTCAAAAAAAATTTTTTGGAAACCAAATTAAACTTAACACCCCATCATTCACAGTCTGTTTATAATATTCGTTGTTTTCTTTCGTTTTGCACTTGAAGTTGTACAAATATACACATATTGATCAAGATTAATATTAATCTATAAACAAAATCAAAAATCGTTCAACAGCTGGTCTCTAATGGTACTGATTTCGTATTTTGCGAAACGCTATGGTTAGTTACGGTATCACCCATCGAGGGTAACCCCTGCGAACTGGACGAGTGATGGTTTGTAGTACCAGCAGTACCATTGACATGGTGTTTTCTCCAACACCACCAACGTTTCACAGCAGTCAAAACCTAAAGTTCGTTATCAAATTAAATATTTAAATAATAAAAAAAAATACTTGAATGAAACAGAAAACACCCTCCATGCTCCCCGGATTTTGCGACTAGTGACTCTAATTCTTTCGTTTACTCAAAAGAGAACAGTGACAAGGTCTTAACGGTGACTATATTGAATAATGTACAGGGTGGACTATTTTATTCTATCTTTGAGAATAACTCGAAAATGAAAACGTTGTTTGTACCAAAAATTACTATGATTTTTTGCAATAGTCGTCTACTAAACTTAGTAGTTATTTAGTTAAGCCGCAAAGTGGTCTTTTTTTTTTTCGGATGCGGTTATACCAAAGAACGTATTCCTTTATTGAAATCCATTGAACTGAATAGCGACAATAATAGTTGTAAGAATGGTACATCGAACGCAAATAAATCTTTTGTGTGCAATCGAACGTGTAAAAGAAGAAGAAAAAAAAATGGACGAAGATTAGAAGAGATAGTTGTTCTTACCTGCGGTTGACATCCGACGACGATGAAGATGAATACGCCTTGCAAAGTATTGATGATATCAGTAATGTACCATAGCTCCTGAGGACCACCGACAGCCCATGATAAGACGTCCGCTATCCACGTTACGCCCATTACAACCACCAACTTCATGCAGACGCGACCTAAAGCAGCTCTGCAACAAAAATAAGACAAGATTTCTTGTTTTTAATCACAAGTATCAAACATTCTTTGTTGGAAAGAAATAGCGCCAACTAGAGCCCATTTTAAAAATAAAATTTGAAATGAAAAATGACTTGCGAATGAGACTATTCAATCGAGCATGAATCGTCAAATGCAGCGTCATTTCGACTTAAGTAGCTCAGAAGTTTAAATTATTCATTTTTTGTTTTTCGTATTCGAAACACTTTGATCTCACAGCAATTCCAGGCATTTCACGATTGATTGCTTTGCATAAATCAGATGATTAAAATCCTGACTCATTTGAATCCCATCAGAGAATCGTTTTAAAAGCAAATAAATCGTTGTGAAAAAAAATTTTGATGCACAAAAGGAATACAATAATTTAATAACAGCTAATGATTATAAAAAAAAAATTACGTAGATAATTAACTAAATATAATTTTTTTTTTTTAAATATTTGCATTTGTAATTTATACATCAATTACGTCCTAATTCAAACGCCATTAACAAATCAATTAAATTAAATAAATGTGCGCATATTGAGGAAGTTATAAAAAAATTTTGCAAATTTTATGGCGAGCTTTTTTAAGATTCGCATCAGATATCCAAATGCAAAAGCACGTAACGCAGATAGTTTTTTGAATGCATAATGAAGCCGCTTTGAAATTCCTTTTTTGAACCAAAATTATCATACGTTTTATCAGCACGCATTGCTCCTTATTTTAATAAATTCTGCACAGAAAATACTTCTTGTGATGTTTTCAGCCCACAATTTTAAGTCTTCTAGTTTTAAAATAAAATAATTACAGGAACATCACAAGCGTTTTTATTGTCGGCTTCATTAATTTATTAGACCAATTTAATTCTCGTTGCATCTTGGCTTGTTCTAGCGTTTAAATAAATGAAAATTTAACAAAATAATTTTGCAAGGACTCGGGTTCATGAACTCTCGCGCCATTAACGGACACTGTTGTTATCTTGACCCTTTGACGTTTCCAATAATTAGAAAAGAGCAAGCTCGAGGGAACATAACACACTTCCTTCATAATGTTGCAGATGACCTTTAATTATGTTCTTAACCACCAGATCTAAACTGTGGGCGTTACTATTACCATATATGTACCTACATCATAAATACGTATGCATAAGTCTGAGGCCAAATATCTCCTCATAATAATCACTTGGGTCGTTTTTTGCAGCCGAAAGCAATTGCAATTGTTAATTTAATGGCAAATTGAATTTCAAACTCTAATAAGGTGCATAGAAAAAATATGTACAGGGTGAACAATTTTAATCTACCTTTGAGAATAAAGGGTTGAATTGAAAAAAAATTATAGACCAAAAAATTTGACCTTATGATTAATTTTTAAGCCTATTTTAAGGTCTAATTGATTTTCACAAAAAAGTACTTTATATTTTTGACCTAAGGTTCCAAAAGCGTCAAAAAATTTTATATTGAAATAATCTTTAAAATCAACATCAATTGAAATTCAAGATCTCCCTTGAAATTTTCCAATTTTGGTCTCTAGAGTTTTTAAGATTGAGGCCTTTATTTTCGAGTTATTCAGAAAGATATGTTGAAATGTTCCACCCTGTAGATATATGTACATAGATAGGAATGAGGACATTTTTCAAAAATTTGAATTCGCTGTTTCTTTAGAGATCTCACGATAGATACTCAACGTTGTGATTGACGAAAGGGCAAATATTTAAATAATAAATAATAATTGTATCGTAAATAATTAATTATATGCGATACATTCCATTATTTATTTACAGATATAAAATTAAATAAAATCAATTATTTACTTATAATACAGGAAGCAAGATTTTCTTTTTATTCGCGTCCAAAAGTAGTAAATATAATTGCAAAGCTTCATGTAATAAGAGAAATAATGAACCAAAATCCTTCCGCATTTTCTGGTTAATTTATTTTTTGTTATTATCGTTATCGTCATTGCGTGCACGGTACAGTTTGCAATACCTAATAACCAAGCGTGTATCATTTCGCATGCAAAACCTCTTGCTGTGCAACGCAAACTTATCTCCTTTCAACGATTATCGCTGACTCTCGACCGCTTGCATTAACACTTAGAAAGCAAATTGAATTTAGAAATTCTTTTGACGCATTCAACTATATACAGGGTGATTCATAACGAATGGAGATACTACGTAGACATCAAATTTTGCAAATAAGTACAAGGCATTCGAGTTGACCAAACGTCAAACTTCCCCTTTTTACTCCTGTTTCTGCGTCAAATACGTATCTAATTATTCTTTTATTATTACCATCTATTTATCTGTTTCTACAGACCAATATAAAATATTTAATTACAACAGATGCATGGCAAAGATATGCAATCACCTGGAGCAAAACTCTACAGGAACAGTAATTAATTATTTAGATTTCATCTGCATATGCAAATGGAAATGAAAACTTTTAAATATGTACGTACGTACGTACGTGTTAAAAGCACAAACAATTCTTACCTTTCTGTAGTTGATTTAACGAGTTCTCTCTTCCACAAGCCGCAGGTCAGTTCTCTGGCTGTCGCTGCAAACAGGGCCAAATTGATTACCAAAAGGGCACCGATGGGACCGAAGAAATACGTCAGGATTTCTATGTCCCCTGAAAAACAAATAAAAGATTTGGCTTCAAAATTTTGTCGACAAATTTCATGATGATGTTGATGAGCTTTCTATGCAAATATTTCAACGATCACAAATGTGTCAAAGCGTTGAGTGTAAATCATTGCGGTTTACATAGTTGCACTGAATGTGGTGGTTAATTAATTCAGCATAAAACGTGTAAAATTGCATGTTTCTTGCACCATAAATAATAATAAAGAATAAAAAAAAAAATTGGTCAAGCCAAAGACTTATATCGTCCAGCAACAAACATGTGTTTGGGTTCGTTCAACTGAAACCACAGATATAAGACGGCTTTTTCCATCAAGGCCGTTCAAGGTCGTTTCTTAACTCAAGAATGCAGTTCTCTTATTATTATACAACACACCTGGACCAGGCGGCCACACCAGCGGGTCTCCTATTTCGTGTTCTGTGTACGAAGTACGAAGTAGGTGGAACTATAACCATACTTTTTCTTTAAATACATAGTACATAAGTACCAGTATCTATCTTTGTGTATGTTGAGGTATGTAACCCTATTATAATTCGGACACATTTTTACCCACACGATTTGGTAAAGCTCGCTATTTGGTGAGACATCTGGTACACGATTATGCGGATCACGATTTGAACGAATCCGTTACAATGTTTTAATATCCAATAAATATTCATAGAGGATGAAGCAAATTACAGAGTAGTATCTCAAAAGATAGTGTCATATTGCGAATGACGAGTTTCTTGCTTTTTTTTCATGTTATCATGGAGCACAAGCACCAACTGAGGCAATTTAATCGATTTATAGAACGCCTCAGTTGGTATAACTGCGTTGCTCAGTTGGACACAATCTTACACTTTAATTTTATGTATGGTCAATTAGTGTTGACAAAGGCCATGCACCAACTGAGGCGGCCCTCATTAAAACATTACCAACTGAGGCCATTTTATTGTGAGTAGAAACCACCAGTTTGCAACCTGCGTTGCTCAGTTGGACATAATCTCACACTTTAATTTAATAGGTCTATGGTCAATTAGTTTCTATTTTCCGTGTTATCTAAGGCCATACACCAACTGAGGCGATCGTAATTCAAACACTACCAACTGAGGCTATTTTATTATTAGGTGGAGACTGCCACAGTTGACATACCTACGTTGCTCAGTTGGACATGATCCCGCATGATCCACCTCAGTTGGTGTACATCCTTACAAACTGTTACATTTCTTTTATCAATCAATAATTATTCTTCATTGCTTATTTAAGACTCTTTCTGAAGAGCACGCACGTTGAAGATTCCGGTGTGTTTAACATATTATTAAGTTTCCGAATGGCTTCAGGTGTTAAATTTTACATCGAAGCCATGTAATTACTTTATTATTAACCATTTTTATATACGCAACCTTTACTTTACCACCAATATACATACATGTATAAATGTGCACACGTGCATTGGCGACTTTTCCCACGAAAACAAATTTATTGTTACCGATAGAATTAATTTGACAACGTAATTACATATTCGTGGTGGTTGTAATTGGAAATTGGAGTCAAAGGAGCGCATTATAAAAGGAATTACTGCTTCTACCTTACATGAATTGAGGCCAACCTCGAGAAAATTATAATAAATCGGATATTAAAAACCCCCACAACATAATTAAGCGATTACCTTACCTTAGGGATATCGAGCCTGTTTTTCATCAGCATTTATAAAAAAGTTGTAGTTGTAGCTATCGAAACCCTCAACTCAGATGCCACTGAAGAAGCTAACAGTAGCATGCAACGAAACGTGATATATGAAAAGTGTAGGGTACTACATATGGAGAGTCAGGTAGAAACACTCTCAGTTAGTTCTCAGTTGGACACTCCCTCAGTTGGTAAAAATTACCTTAAAAATCTCGAAAATCCCACATCTTCAGCCTCTAAACGTGATAACTGAGTCCCAAAAAATAGAGTCAGGCTGAAACAGCCTCAGTTGGTTAAACTTAGTAGCCTCAGTTGGACAAGAACCAATAACTTTAATTTTGTGGTCTGACTCAGTTGGTACTTGTACCTACGTCTGAATTATAACCCCAAAAATAACAAAACAACCCTAAAAGTGGATCAAAAAGTCACCATTTAGTGCCCCCTCAGTTTCGACCAGAATTATTTTCGATTTAAGCGTTAGTTTAGAATAAAAGTATATGAAGGAAATTGTTAACGTAATTTTCTGACCATTTTTGGTTAAAAATTCCAAGTTACGCGATCTAATAAATCTGTTGGAATGGTTTAAGTGTCAATAACTGAGGTTGATAACCCGCACATTTACCAAGTCTTAAAACCAAATAGGACTAGTTCCGTGACTTCAGAATGCCTCGTAAATAAAGCTCTTCCACGCCAGGCGCATTTGAAAGAAATGGATAAGTTATGGTCGCGGCATATAATCTTACTAATAACAATACAGTTGGTGCTCTATAACGGCAGATAAACGCCATGGTAACAATGGTATGGAAATTTTACGCACTTGTGCCACACAGGACATAACAATGGGGACAATCCTCTTATAGTATCTAGCGGACAACTATTTTAAAATACTGCGGATTCAATCATAAGTTCTGAAGAACGAATTCGAAACGAAACTTCCTAGAATTTTTCAGATAACAAAAAATTCTGTAAATTCCATCTCATTGTCACAATCTTCATGGAGGACGAGCTTCTAAATAATTTCTGTGTACTATTTTTAGTTCACAGTTCTTTAATTGCGATAATTTAAGAGCTAAACCCACACAAAAATATTTTTAAGGATGTTGTTGATTTTATATGCCACCTACTAATTACTCTTTTGCCATCTTTGTTGACCTAGGCGTTCGGTTTATGTAAATGACGACGAACTTGTATGGGATAATGATGAGTCAACTGACGACGTAGGTTTTGTTTGAAGAGGAGACTGTTTGGGATTTTTTTATTGCTGTACAGCAATTATAGCCATTAATGTACCGGTTAAAAGATAAATAAGGAGGTGCTATTTATTAATGTCATGACCTCCAATCAGTACGAAAAAGAATTTACTACAAAAAAAAATAATAACTGGACAAGTAAAAATTGGTCGACTTTCAAAGAATCCAAATAGAAAACTTGATGAAATTGTAGAGATTGGATAAATATCAGAAGTAGACGAAATTTTGTAGCGAATAGAAAAATGACTTACGTTGTCTCAGTTGGACATGATGCTCGACTTTGAATTTGGTCGCCTAACTCAGTTGGTAGCACTCATTAATACATCACCAACTGAGGCAGTTATCATTTAATCACCACCCACTGAGGCGATTTTATTGCTAAGAGGTACTTCCAACTGAGGAAAGCTTACTAGCCGGTTTCCAAAACGGGAGGAGTCATGTAAAAATAAGCTCAGTTGGTGTACTTACGGTACCTCAGTTAGACATGATTCTCGACATGAATGTGATTGCATACCTCAATTAGTAGTACTCATTAATACATCACTAATTGAGGCGGTTCTCATTAAATCACTACCAACTGAGGCGATTTTATTGCTAAGAGACGAAAGCTTACTAGCCGGTTTCCAAAGCGGGAGGAGTCATGTAAAAAAAAAGAAAACGACTCAGTTGGTGGACGTACGTAGCCTCAATTGCACATAATTTTCGACATGAATGTGATTGCCTACCTTAGTTGGTGGCACTCATTAAAACGCTACCAACTGGGGCGGTTCTCATTAAATCACTACCAACTGAGGCGATTTTATTGCTAAGAGGTACCTCCAACAGACGAAAGCTTACTAGCCGGTTTCCAAAACGAGAGGAGTCATGTAAAAAAAAATAAAACGACTCAGTTGGTGGACTTACGTAGCCTCAATTGCACATGATTTTCGACATGAATGTGACTGCCTACCTCAGTTGGTGGCACTAATTAAAACGCTACCAACTGGGGCGGTTCTCATTAAATCACTACCAACTGAGGCGATTTTATTGTCAGGAGATACTTCCAAAGCTTATGAACCGGCTTCCAAAAAGGGAGCAGTCAGGTAAAAATCGCCTCAGTTGGTGTACTTATGTTACCTCAGTTGGACATAATGCTCGAGATGAATTTGATCGTCTACTTCATTTCAGAATAGATTGAATGGTTCTGTATTTGCTTAACATTGCTTGCTATTCAAATAAATTGCAAATTTTAAAAAATGTGAGGAATTCGCCCTAGATTGCGTTCTTTAGATCACTTCGTTTTCGTATTAGGAATATTTTCATGGAAGCAGTGGTTAGTAGAAAGATATTAAAAAAGAAACATGCAACCTACTAAAAGGTAATGGTATAATTGGAAGAACAGTTAGTTCGCACATAAAATTGTTCTCTAAAATTCACAAGTCATGTAAACAACGATCATATAATTTCACGGTACGATTCGTACCTTTCGTTCAAAATTAGGACAAGAATCGTTTTTTTTTTTTATTGTGTCAGCTACGAAAAGCAAGCACGTCTTTGCTGTAACTTACCGTAAAACCAGCACTGTTTCATTCCAAATTTTGGCCTCAAGAAGGCATACTCGGATTCCTCTGGTATCACATCCAAAATAGCAGCTGTACCAGCTATTACCAGCGGACCTCCCCATGCGTAAACTTCGTATAAACGAAGTCTGCATTTCTCTTGACTTTTTTCCAAACTTTGCGGACGGAGATCTCTGCAAAAAAATTTACCAATCAAATTAAACGATTTCAATTAAACGAAAATTATTTACGAAACACACAAATAATTTCTTGCAAATATAAAAATAAAAACTTGAGTTTATTTCCTTTCTTCAGCATCTAATAACAAATTTGAATAAAAAAACAAGCCATAAATATTTTTCTGAACAACATAATGGTTAATTGCTAGTAGCGCAAACTGATTTAAATACTTGTTGTTTTTAATATTATGCCAGTTGAATTTTTATTTATAACTAGAACGAATGATTTATTGCTTATTTATTGCTTTTAAAAATATTACTGAAAAAAATTTTAATGGCAAGCGAACGTCTTCAATTCGTTTCGGATTTTTATCGCATAAATACTAACCAGAAGCATAATTTCAATAAACAAACACCGTGGAAAAATTTCGCAATCGAGCAGATCGCACAGTATGGACCATTAAAATTTATAATTCATTACTGTTTACAAAATTATATAACGCATCTTCTAGTTCATGGCAATCCAATATTAGGTGTTGCATGTTTTCATAAAATTTTGCCCTTATTCTTAAAAATACAAACATAAGTTTCCTTCTTCTGAAGATGGCCGTGTAGGTCGAAACAAATAGTTATTTCTTAGAATGAAAAAGTAAAAATTATGTAATGATTTCCTTGAAAGTATGTAAAAAAACCTTTGGAAATCGCTTTAATCTTTAAAATTAAACTGTATCTAATGATGCAAATAAAATGTTATTGTTATTACGTACAAAGACATAAATGCAAAAATTATGTACTTATTTACAATTACAGTGACGTGCTTCCGTGCACTTTGGAAAAGCGAACGCGTATTATTACTGTCCACCCTTCCAAAATTAGGACAAGTAGTGGGGTGGATCGTGTACATACGATGTGCGCAATTAAAGAACGCACGAGATGGTGGAATATACATATTCAAGCGATCGATCATAGAATTTTTTAATCTCTACCCAAACCAAGATTTTATTTAAAATAAGATAATAAACAAGCCACAGCTGTTGGCCTTCTAATTAGATAAGAAAAAATGTTTTTTGTCAGTAAAGCCAAATTGTATTAAAAAAATGTTCTTTTAATAGGACTTTATATGTGCTTAGACCGTGTTAAAATTGCACACCGTTTCGTCCGGTAATGATCTATTATAATGTCGTCTTCTTCGTGGTTACGGAACTTTATTACGTATTATATTATTATTGTAAAGGTATACCAACCAAAGTATTTTATTATACCAAAGAAAGAACGGTTAGCAAGCGAGTGAATAAGCAAAGGCAGAGATAGCAAGCTAACGGTATGAGTCGTGTACATCTAACGTTCTATTATGTTAACGACTTCTTGAGGTGAGCTTAATGTTTATAAAAGGATGCGGTCTTGCACGGTACAAATTGCGAATGGCTACCGGTAAATAATTGCACCAATAGTAACGATAATACCATAGAACATACTGTCTGTCATCAAACTAAAACTACCACATGCCCATATAATATGTGCAGTTATTATTTCCTTGCAGAAACGGATGCAACCTTCTTATAACCACATTCCAGGCTAAAAATTGCTTCCTTTCTATTAAAGTTTTCACTCAGGTAACAGGGACATACACCAACTGAGGCAGAAGATAATAATAAAGCCCTGGGATCAGCAGCTTTAAAAAACATTAAGTCGTGGGATCGTGTCCAACAGGGGCGGAAAATAAAATTAAAGCTATATGGCCGTGTCCAACTGAGGCAACACAAATATATTAACTGAGGCTGCACACCAACTGAGACAGACTACAAAATTTAAGCGAGTGAACGTGTCCAACTGAGGGAACACAAATATATTAACTGAGGTGGTACACCAACAGAGGCGGGTTATAAATTTAACACTCCGGGCCATATCTAACCGAACCAGACCATAAAATTAAGTCATGGGATCATGTACAACTTGGACAGGCCATAAAATCAAAACGTGTGACCGTATCTAACTGATGCAAAACACAGATATATTGACTGAGGCTGTACACCAACTGAGCCGGACTATAAAATTAAAGCTGGGGTCGTGTCTAACCGGGCCAGACCATAAAATTAAGCTGTGGGATCGTGTCCAACTGAGGCAACACAAATATATTAACTGAGATGGTACACCAACTGAGGCGGGTTATAAATTTAACGCTCGTGGTCATTTCTAACCGGGCCAGACCATAAAATTAAATCGTGGGATCATATCCAACTGGTGCAGGCTATAAAATCAAAACGTGTGACCGTGTCCAACTGAGGCAACACAGATATATTGACTGAGATGGTACACCAACTGAGGCATACCATAAAATCAAAGTCAGAAATTATGTTCAATTGGAACGGCCCGTAGAATTAAAACGCGTGGCCGCGTCCAATTGAGGCACCACGGAGCCGATTGTGTCCAACTGAGGCACTTTCTGCTCAGATACACATTTGTATTGATATTATAACGTCGTATTGAACGCAATTCTGCGTTTCGTTCTTATTACGTTTTCTTGTCCTTGAAGATATCGACAGATAGTTTTGTATCAAATAAAAATTTATGTTCCCATAACCTGGGTTAACATTTAAAAGCGTTTATCAGGCTCGTTAAAAAGAAAATAGAACGCTATCTAAATGGCGTTATCAGTATGGTACGCATTCTTTCCGTTGGTCGATGTAAACGACTCGGACCATTAATTTGACTGTTTAAGCATAACATAAATCGCCTGGATTTTCTAGTAAAAATCTTAATGAAATAGCTAATTTTTTTATTTAATTTCCGTGGCCTTCCTAATGACATCCTGATTAATCGGGACTTTGTCTATTGTTAACTTTAATGGATAGGATGATCCTTGATGTTAACAAATTCGTATCAAACAAACACGTGCGTGTTAAATTTAGAACTATTATATACATAACATTTTTTGTTGATCACTTTAGTTCCTTGAATACAGATTTCGTTTGAAAACTCACCTACGTTATTTATATTTCATGCAATCCATCTTAACGTCCACGCTTTACTGATAACTTCCCATGCTTTGGTTAATGTATCCAGTTTCAAACACATTTTAGGGGCAATTGATCGTTAATTGGATTTTCCTGTAATTTTTCTTTGGATTTGTATATTTAGTTTGTTTATTCTAATTTTAAACGAGGATACAACGTGGAACATCCACATGATAGAAATTGTAAGACATTATACATAAGTGTCGCAACTTCCTCATTAATTCAACAATTACTTAAATATTTCTGGGCTGGGTTTCTACCCACGAAAAATTCCAGAAGATTGTCACTCATTAATCCGTACGCACCAACAATTCCGCGTTTGCTATTTTATTTGTTGTTCTTTAAATCATTCAAAAACAAAAAAACAGGAACTCAAATTTTTTTTACAAATATTGAAATATTATTAAAAATAAAAATCTTCTTAGCTTAATAGTGTGCTTATTGCCACAAGTTTACAATTAATTTTCCACCCGCTGTTTTTGCTTCCTATACCCTCAAGAGGTGTCACAGAAAACCACAGGGAATAGGATTTATTAATATCATGCACAACCTATTTTTGATACATGCAACAACATTATTCATGTTAGATTTAGCAGGTTGAGTTTTTAAAATAATAATTTCAAATGATTTATTACGTGATAGGCAGCAGAGCTTTTGTTATTAATTTACTGCAATTGCACATGGTAAACAACCCATTAACTTGTGCATACATTTGTTCTAACAGCAGATAATTTCTCAAGTCGTTATTTATAATCTTAAACATTGATCAAAATCTTTTTAAATCCACAGAATGTCATGAAAGAATATTAGCATTAATTCGAACGTATAGATAAGAGAAAAAAAATCCTGATATCCTTATATTTTACCAAATTTGCACTTAATTATTTTCGGTAAAAGAACACCCTGTATATAATTTATAGTTAGAAATGGTCGAATTAAAATCATTTTTTTAGAATAGCTCGTCGTTTTTCCTTGAAAATAAATTCCAGGAAATGAACCCTGCAGCATGCTGGGAGGTAGGTAATCTGATGACCACCACCAAGAGCTGCCGGTTTGGACTTGGACAAAGAAAAGCATTAAGGTCCACGATAAAATGCGGACATAATAATGATGGTCTTACACAAAGAAGTTTGAACTGGTTGTTGTTCAACCAGGGAGACTAAATTATAGCACAGATGTTTTACCCCATGGAACTTTTTTGGGGTCCATTTCTGAAGTCGAATCGACAAAACTTTGAAGTTAAACTGTAGATTCGATTGTCTCCAAAAAAACATTCTGAGAAAGCTTTTAAGTTGTCCATAGATAATGCAAAAATATGAATTTATTGTCCTAGTTCCATTTAATTTTTATTTATATCATTCGTTCGTTATAAATGCTTTCTATGGCAGTTGTAACGCCTTTGTTTGACTTTCTGAGCTCCCAAAACGTTCCATTCTATTAAACAGGCTTTCATTTTACTAAGTGTACCTAACCGATTTCACGTTTTCAATTACCTAAACTCGTCAGAAATAAACTCTTCACTCGAATTAATTCACCACGTTCGTTCTTCCAACTCGAATTCGTTCGTTTTACTTATTTTATTTTTTTATCAGAAATACTGTTCACTTATTTGGAATTTTTGCCCAAGGAGGTGAAAGTCGTTCTCTTTGTAACGACAATTTAATGCCAACTTAATTTTTATGACTTCAAACCGGAAATGAGTTTTATGAAATTAAAATTTTTGGTATTTTTTAAATAAATAGAAACCTATAAAATGTTCTTATGTTAGGAACCCACAGGCTAGTTTCAAAAACTGCCCAAAATCATGAGAATATTTTTTATTCGTAGTGGAGAAAGTTGATGACTATCGAAATTCATTCATGTTTTATTTCATTCTTCACATCCGGCTGTTTTTAAAACAAACTCGATAAGATCCGTGTTTAAAACACAGACCTCACGTGTCTAGTAGGTTAATTGTATGATTAAAAAATAATTTCCCTTTCAATGGGTTCTTTGACATGGGATTACAAAATCAATGACACACGGAAAATCTTCTTACTCAACAATTTCTCTAACCAAATCAAAACAATCATTAAGTAATTTGTTACAGATTTTAATGAAATCTGACGACACTTTAGATCAATTTGAAGTTACTTTTAGAATTTAATAAATAAGGATCGCTCTGTATACATATATTTTCTTCAGTTTAAATTCAATGGAGAAGACTCGGACGTGTTCCAATTCAAAAGAGATTCTGTTATTTTTATTCACATAATATCGACACAATGTGTTTTGTAATCCAAAAATGAGATGCTCGTAGGTCACATCCTTTTTACGAACACAATGCAACAATTAGAGTTTCTTTCAATGCCTCCATCTGAGCAATGAATTAACTACGTGACTATGGAGTTCATTAAGAGCATTAAAAGGATTAAATATCATCCTGGCTGAGAGGCGACTTTGTCTAACGAAAAGAACTAATTGTAAGGATTCGTGATTAAAAAAAAAAAGAAAACACCGACATCTTCCTTTGAATACAAAAAACATAATTAGTTAATACGTCCAAAAAAAAAAAAGGTAACGGTTTATGATAGATATAAATCATTTTATGTACGTTTTTACTGAATCTCATCACATTAAGATTAGCAGGTACTTATTAATTTTTGTTATGGTGGTAGCTAATTTTAAATTTTCTTTTTCTGGAATCTAACATAGTATGTATAATAATTATCGAGCCCATACACGTATCGCTTTTATAAAATTCTGAAAAATAAACTCGAGGCGGATATTTTAAATATGTCAGTTTAATTGGATATTTTCATGAGTTATGTCCAAAAATTTTGGCGCGGCGCAAATACGTATTTCGGCGAGTTTGTTTTTAGAAAGAATATTTCGAAATTTTATTTATCTTACATTCAAAATTTAGGCAAACACGCAGTCGACCGTCTGGCCATCGGCGCGTTTTTTTTTTGTTTAAAAACAAACTGTCAATTGATAGAAACCGAACACATACGTCCAACTTTGATTCTTCGACAAGACAAATTTTCTGTGAAAAACTTCGATCGGTTCGTTAAGCACACATGATCATCTGGATATTCCCATTTTCCTATATACAAATTCTATAGTGTTCTATAACAACATAAACGGTTTTATTTCGCGAATTTGATTCCAAAAATAGAGGCATCCACTACTATTTTATCATGAGTCATCGTGATATGCAGATAATTAAAAATAATACCAAAATCTACTTCGAATTTTTTTTTATCTAGTCAAATTCAAATAGCCTCAGTTGGTGCATCTGCGTGCCTCAGTTGGACGTAATCTCATTGCTTTAATTTACTGATTCACGACAGTTGGTAAACGTTCGATATTTTTCACACCATCAAATAGAAATCGCCTCAGTTGGTATACCTGCGTTGTCTCAGTTGGTCATGATCTCGTTGATTTAATTTCTTGGTCTGCATCAGATGGTATACGTCCGATATTTTTCACACCATCAATTAGAAATCGCCTCAGTTGGTATACGTTCGTTGTCTCAGTTGGACACGATCTTATTGCTTTAATTTCCTGGTTTACCTCAATTGGTATACGTCCGATATTTTTCACACCATCAATTATAAATCGCCTCAGTTGGTATACGTTCGTTGTCTCAGTTGGACACGATCTTATTGCTTTAATTTCCTGGTTTACCTCAATTCGTATACGTCCGATATTTTTCACACCATCAATTATAAAACGCCTCAGTTGGTATGCGTTCGTTGCCTCAGTTGGACATGATTTCATTGATTTAATTTTTTGATCTGCCTCAGTTGGTGTACGTCCAATTTTTTTCATTACCACCATTGATATTGAATGAATGACATTCGACCACAATCTAAGTGTGAATCTTCACATATCTATCCATTAAACATGGTTTATAATGCTTTGGTTGTTTGTCGAGAGGGTTTGAGTGCATTTTCGAAATATAATAACGACACATGGCGCCAGTGGATGCTACATCGTGTAAATTTTTCAAAAGATAATGTTGGCGCCTTTTGATTATAAGGAATTGTTGACCGCTAATTGACTCCAAGAGTGGCAGTTTAAGAGCCACACGATCCTATTGCTAATTAGAGACCCTTCTGCAAATTGTCCAACACAAATAACCAGTTATTCTCTTTACTTTTAAAGAAAAAGTTCCACAAAAATTGGTATATTTAACACTTTACAATTGTTTCGCCTAACTTAGGATTCTTCATTTCAAACTATAAATACGAAAATCTAACGCGTAATTGGTCTTTATGTACTTCATTTTAAAATTAAAAAAAAATTTAGGTCACTCTTTGGGAAAAGAAAAGAAAAATTCTACGTAGAATTACTAATTAAACTAACAAATTTCAAACATCTACAGGAAACACTGTGTTTATTATAAAATGACGGATTCCAATTTGCTTCCTGCAATTTTTTTTTATTAATCAAATAGAGTTACTTTATAGTTATGGAGACCAATGTTTTGCATTTCAAGCAGGAAGTTGTGTAATAATAATAATTTGCTTAAGGACACTTGAAAAAAAGGGCAATTATATTCGCAAATGGTCGGTAATAAATTGGCTTAAACGATACCAAGATGCCTGTGGCGCCAAAGCATTTTACAATGTGCTGATAAAACATCAGTGGATACATATTTTACATTAAGATGATTTCTATACGTAGGTACATACATAAATATCACAGTCGTAGCGTCATAACACTTCAAATATAAAAATAGGAATTGTACAGAATTAGGGATGAGCTAAAAATAAACCATCATCAGATTTTTGGTGACGAAAATACGAAAAAAATTTTCTCGAAATTGGCTGTTACTAATCTAAGTCAAACGGACTTTTAAGGGCGGATTTGAGTGCTGCAAATTTTCACCTCAAAATCTAGAAGTTTAGATTTTAACTTCAAACTATTGTCGACGAAATGGGTCTCTTCGTATGTAGATGTGATATTTCACATGCATACGTTAGACTCATAATGCATCCTTAGGTATTTAATTCGTTAATCCAAGTGAGTGCTCAAAAGGAACGCGAATTCTTCGCATACTTTACAGGCTGAGTCTGTAATGTACCATTTGACTTATTGCACACTGTCTAATTAATGATTCTAAATATAGAATTAAACGCGACCACAGACAAACAGAAGCCTGTTGTGATACATACAGATACACGAATATACACACACTTAGTGTGAGACTAAAATTAAAACTAAACACTAGGTATAGGTACCTACAATTGACTGAGAATCTATTTTTTTTTTTTGGAATTAGAAATTAGGGGTTGTAACTGTAACAGGTCTGTAGTCATGTTAATAGAATGTGTGTGATCTAAAAAGTTAAAAAATTAAATTAAAAGTCAAAAAAATCGAGGGCACAACATCAAAAAAGCGGTGGATGTAGTTTTCAAAAATGTCTTTTTCGTAATGTAAATTTGCTAATTACTCAGGAAGGTGGGGCAAATTTTCAGATGTAAGTTAGATCATCATCTAAGATAGAAACCTATTATCAAATCTGTCGTTGTTTAGGCTCTAAAAATTGATCATAACCCACGGTTGTAGGTGTAGGAGTTTCTATGGGCAACGTTGAAATAACAGGAAGTAATTAATTTTGGTATGAAATTACAGAACCATAAAAAATAATGATTCTCATCTATGAGAAATTGATATTGGTTTCAAAGTTCTTTACCTCAAATTTGTAGATAATACAACTGAGGCAGCACATAAGATTAAAGCTGTGGAATCGTGTCCAACTGAGGTGGATTTTACCTGCAAAACCCTCACTCTATGAGTACCAATCTGACGAATAATCAAGCTATTATTTTTTATATTATAATAATTGTACATGCAATTATCTTACAAATAAGTTTACATTAAAATACAGAAATAATTATAATCCCAGATAAGCAGGTTCTGTAACATTGTAAACATTATTTTTTATTTCACTGCCCGAGAACAAACCACTAACGTAGACTTCTAATAATAAACTATTTTAATGGGACAACGTGTCTCATTGGAACTTATTTTATGGCTTATGCACCTACGGTCATTTAGTTAAATTGTTTATTATTCCTGGCCACCGATTTCTTTTTTTTCAAATTTGATATACAAAATATTAGTAAAAAAAATATTAATTTAATATGTGACACAAATGGAATTTTTTGTAGTTCAAAACTTTATTATTTTTTTAATAGCTACGATACTGTAGCAAATAATAGACGTTTTTCATTAAAATATTAACGAGATTTCAGTTGAGACTTTGATACAGAGAACTCTTTAATTTGCCACATCTGAACGAGCAATAAAATTTTTTTTTTTTAAATTAACGTCACTTGAATAACGATTTGTTTTTTCCAGATGTCATCATGTTCTACATGTTTTAGCACATCAATAAATGATCACCTAATAGCTTATAAAAAACACAGTTTTCTGCCATCAATTGCTGGTAATTGAAGGAATTGATATGCGCAATAAAAAAAATTAATATGTATTTGTTAAAACTCATATATAAGTACATACGAATTTTGAAATAAGTAAGAGTCTGTCATTAATTTGATTATTAATTATTAATTAAACTCTTGATAGATTATCTCACAGTCCATAATCCATATTCTTGTACCATTGTGAAGAAGGCACGTTCTGTTGTCTTTATCTAACCACAATGACCACAGATATTAACTAACAATGAACGTGCCATAATGCACAACACCTACAACTACCTACATCCCACAAAATATCCTAACAAAGACGGCTGAATCATTCGGAATCATAATCTATTATTATAAAAAAAAATCCGGTGCCTCACCATCATTTTCTATGTATTTAAAAAAAAATCAAAATTTATTTGATTCTAAAGACTTTGTACCTAAAATACTCAATAAACTTTAAACTGAATTTTATAGCAAGAACGAGAGAAGACTCATAATTGCAAGTTGTGATATTTTGGCACCAAATCTCTTAGCTAAAATCGCGTTTGGAAAGCTGCCCTTTTTCACAAAAGTTTTTGTATCTATCAGAGTTTTTGGTACGTAGACGTAAGCATATTTTGCAAAAGTTTGTCATTAACTAAATAACAATATAAATTATTTATCAATGTTATAAATTTATATCAATTTCTACAAGAACACTCGAAAATGATAGCTTTAATTAACATTATCAAAAAAAATTTATTTATATTTCCTACAGTGGTATTTTTACTTTTTGTTTGAAAATGAGAAAATTTAGTACAGCAAAAGTAGGCCATAGTTTATCACAACATGCTTGTGTTCTTGTGTACTTTCATTAGGGAGACAAGTTGCTACTGATATGATAAGAGAGAAAAGATGTCGTTGAGGCGTCAGACTGTAATTAATTATTAACTATAGTTTACACAATTTACACAACAAAAAAGTACCAATTAAGATCCTCGACGCCTGGCGTCAAAAATGTTACAACTTCGTTAATTAGTTTGACACGTGTAAGAAATGTTTCTCATTCATAATAATTATTAGAAATTAAAATAAAAATACATTTGGTTTTTGTACAAATAATATTAACATCAAAAATTGTTTATTTTTCTTTCCAAAGTAAAACAAGCCGCAAGTGAAAACGATTTTTAATTAAAGGCTGTTTTTTTGGTAAAAAGTTCTGGATTATATCGAGTTGGAGTATAAATATTTTCAAAGCACCTTGGCCTTGGGAATTAATAGCTTTTCGCGTTCGTTGATATCATCAAAGTGCAGCCTGAGACATAATAAAAAGTAAAAAATTACGTTCTAAAGTATCGCAAACGTGCCGAAACGTGCTGTCTCACCGACCAATGCACCTCTCTCCATCGAGACAAATAACCCTCCACATTATTTTCGACTGTCTTCATAAAAAACACGCATTACCACGGCTTTTATAGTCCTCAATAGTCTTTTACAGTGTGTGGCCAAGCTCCTCAAATTGATTCCTATTTTCGTTTTCTTTTTTAAAAAATTCTTAATTGCTTCTACTTATACCTATTGTACGACAAAACTTGAGTAGGATTTCACAAAAAATGCATTTTGAGTCGTTTAAGAAAAAGATTACGAAGAAGGAAAATTGAAACTCATAGGAGTGCCTCAAGCTCCAAAGTGTATTAATCAGCTATAATCGTAAAGAAAATCAGTCCCTCATTATAACATTACACGGGCATTTTAAACGTTAATTAAGGGTTGTTTGCATAAAAATTGGCCTTATTACGAAAATTACTCCGTTTCTAAGAAAAAAAGTAATAGCTGCATCAACGAACGTGACACTTAAATCAGTTTTTACTGCATCACTAAAAAAAAAACTATCTCTAAGAAAGACTGAGATAAATTGAACATAAACAAGATACTCTTGAGGTCCACACCAATAACTTCCAAGTATAATAAAGAGTAATTTTCATGAAAATCAAAACTTGTAACACATATTTTTTTTGGGTGCTAATTATGTAAGGATCCTGTGTGGAAAATTTTAACAGTTTGATCTACATCAACTTTGAAGCCTCTTTAGGGGTTGAATTTCAAAATCTCATTTCTTACAATTAGTGCTGAGACATATCTCATGGAACCACTGAGGTCTTCTGAGTGACTTCTAATAATATCTAGCTCTATAAAGATGAGAAAACAAACAAAAAATATAAATAAAATGTAAAAAACGAAAAAGGAGGCAAAAAGAAGAAAGAGAATTTTGAATGGTTAACAGTGAATTAAAATTTGTCCCAACTAATAGCGTCTGATACTCATATACCGAGTGGATTTATAGTTTTCATTAAAATACCAATAGGACGACAACCGTTGATGTATATGCGGCTAATTAAAGTGGAGGAATTGACACACACCACAGGTACCTGGCGCGTTCGACGCATACGTTCTTCGTCTTTGAAGGTAATTATGTACCTGCATTAACCGATGAAAAAAAACGAGCGAAATCGTCCAGCGGATGCGCCGATAAACGTAATTAAGGCTGATGAAGTGTCTAAATGACCAGTAATTTCAACTCGAGCATTTGCACAAACAAAAAATCGTTTTAAACCACTTTTGAATTTACTGAAGACCAAACGGATTTTTTTTACTTAAATTTATTGATCCTGAAAGGACTCGAACCCCTCCATCCCTTTGAATATGTCACCGGATATACTGTAGATCAACTTAAACGATTATAAAGGTCATGCAAGCTCAGGATCAACCAACTGAGGAGATTTTATTGCCGAGAGGTACTACCAACTGAAGGGGAGCCACAATGGCCGGACGGTTAGCGCTACAGATTGGCGACCACTAGGTTGTGAGTTCAAATCCCGGTAGGAGCTAAACTCTTTTTAAAGAAGTTTAGATACGTGATTTGTGCGAAGAAATATGCGATTAGGTGAGAGTAGTCGAGAAGAAAAATAAGGGAAAAAATGAAGGTAGATTTTAAGAGATAAAAGCATAAAAAGAGTATAAGATTGTAAAATAAGTAGTACAAGCAGTGGCAAAATGTTTAGATAATACTCTCTGTTAGAGCATACATGTGAAAATAATAAATACTACCAACTGAAGAACACCCATTTACCAAAGTAGAAAACCATGAAGTCCAATATCTCATATAACTAGAAATTGCCTCAGTTGGACATGATCCCACAGCTGCCTCAGTTGGTATACGTCTTCAAATTTTTATACCATCCTCTATGTTGGGGACTCACCCTTTAACACCATGGATACAATAATTTTGCACCTAGTTATTTTTTCGAAGCTCCTTTTTGGGCCACTAGTTCGTCGATGACCTGATGTGCCAATTTTCCCTTTCGTTTCGTACTGCACAGGTGCCCATTGGGCGTAGTACAAGATCGTACATCTTCTGCGTGTGATACTTTTCAATTAAACGAAGTAACGGTACCATTGGTACAAGTACCTACTACTTCTCGAAACCAAAAGACTTCCGATGCAACGTAACGGTACCCAGGTGCAATTTAATAACTTTCAACCTACTTCGCTAATAACTTTTGCCGAGTCTTGGGAAAATTTCAGAAGCAATTTATTTATGTGCTGATGCAGACAGATTACATGCAACTTTTTTTCGATTAAAAAATAAATTATGATGACTTTATAAAACACCGGAACAAAAAAGTGTTAACAACTTTTTCTTTTACAAATTAAATGACGACGTGAGTTCGTTGAAGGGTAATTAAGAAGCAGCTTAATCCAGTGGCGTAATTAAAAAGTATTTCTGAAATCACCCTTAGTGATTCCATGGCGCTCCTGGCTTAATAAATCTACCCCCAAGGTACATCAATTTGGTGTCTTCTTCCGAACTATTTTGTGATGGTCCATAGAATTTATACAACGATCACTCACTGTTTATTAAAAATAAAAGTCATGTCAGTGGTATTTTTCTTTTCACATTTGTCGACTTGATAATGTCTGTGTAAAAAGACACTTTGGACAAGTTTTACCTGCTTACAAAAGTGTCTTGTTTCTGTGGTTTCTGTGAGAAAAAAAAACGAGTTGGATAGTTGAGTTGACCTGTCCAGACATGTCCATGACTTGTTTTTATTTCCTTAGAAAACTAACCCGAACTATAATACACGAGTGTTATTTTTGTTAATTGGCCGGAAACAAGAAAAACAGGTGGATCATTTGGCTGTTTTGAATCCCTTTGTATACTTTTACGTCTTGTAACAGACGTCAGGATCAAAAACCTGGACCTGGCAGGAGTCAAAAGTGACGACTGAATCTAAACAACATCCAACTAATATTCTGTGTAACTCTTCGAACTTTGGTTAATTGACTTAGAGATTGATGGCATTTTTTAAATTCATGGAAGGGTTCAAATTCACCCTGTATATAAATGAGTAGATACAATGTGAATTTGAGACGAACGTTACGGACTATTACTTTTTTTATTTTGTAACATAAATTACCTACATTGTATTAATTGTTATTTGCCGTTATTGGAAAATTAATTGCAAATGTCAAAGAGAACGGTACCTAATTTGGCCAGTTGTACATGGTATATGCCATATTATACCATCAACTTCTCGCCATCTGTTCTTTTATTGGTTGTGAACGATACTTTAATTTAACATTTCTTACTGACCCAAAAATCATAATAAAAGAGAACAAAAATCTGCAAGTTCATAACGGACTTGAAAATGAATAAGTAAAATAATTTTAGTTCGTTAATTAGGGCGATATGGAATGAAAATTTTTGAACAAAGATCAAAAGAATCTTCTGGAAAATAATTTTTGAGTATGTTGAAAAAAGATGAGTGGAACCAACACGTACAGTCCCAGAATAATTAATAAAATTGTATGTGTAATAATTTTACAGTATTTTTGGGCACAAATTGGTCCTAATCAACCCTCGTTCTCTACCCAAAAAAAATCCTAAAAGTCATCCCAAAGTTCATTGACATGCATTTAAATTTAGTTATCTATTTATAGTTTTGCACAGTAGATTTGGCAAAGCACTAAATGTCTCGTACATACTTTAATTGTTTTTTTGTAATTCTGGTCTTGGTTAAAAATTTTTATACAATTTTTGGGCTTGCTGCTGTTTATAATACGTAAATTATCTTCTAAATGGCACATACCTACAAGAAATTCCATTCTTCGCGAATTACGGCATAAAGTTAGTTCACTTCCTGCTTTAACTAGATATTACAAACAGGATCGTGCATAGTTGGCTCAAGTCCAAAATCAATCAAGACTTGAATACGACAAAACAAAACCAACACAGTTATTTACCTAATTTAAATAACGCGAAATGCATTCTAATAATAACAACAAATTCACACCCATTTAAGTATTTTACACAAATATTTGTTTCCTTGCCTCTCTTTACTCCTGTTTATGCCTCTAATATATAACGGTTTCGTAGCGCCACATACAACAAATATCACATTTCAAACACTTAAGTTGTGATAATTTAATTATTATAAACAATGATACATAAAGTCTATTGTTTACATTTTATCAACAACAATCCCATGAATAATGCTGAGTCCTAGTTGACTCTATGATTTATTTATTTATGATTTTAATTTAGGAGTTATTAATTAGTATTGGGAAGAATATCCGCAAACCGTCTAATTAATTTTTAATGTCTTATTAAGACCGAAAAAATGTGGTAATCAACTAGAAATAAATTTTCAAGGCGAAAATAACAAAACACAATTATTGTCTTAACGATTTTAAACTGCGGACATTAATAATAGAAAAATTTCAGCTCATTAGACAATTATTTATCGTTTAATTACTTGCGTTTTAAACCTGTAAATAACTTATCTAATAAGGACATCAGAGGTTTTCTTAGAATTAACGTCATTTTGTAGATTACGGTTAGAGTTGTGGTCCAGTACATTTACACACACACACAACCGCTACCGTAACCTAATATCTAGAAATAACAAATTACTACAGTTTTTTTTCAATTTTCAGAAGCCGAAAAATATTGCTGTGGTTAATAAAAATATTTTTTTTGTAACTTAATCTTCGTGTTATGTGAAGATTGTTACTAGAAAAATTGTTTAAAATTTAATAATTATTTCTTTAGATCTAAAAATCTGCTGATGAGTTATTTCTAGAATGAAAAATTGTTTTGTTGAAGATGTCTTTAGACTTTAGACATAGAATGTCAGCACAAAGAAACGAGAAATTTGATCTACTTTATTTCTGTATATTTACAAACAGGATTCGATTACTTCTTCTAAAATTACCAGCAGCCAAGTCAGGTAGAATATAAATCTACCACATTGATATTATATTTATTTGTGTTTGAAAAAATTCAACTTTTGAAAAAGCAGCACGAGCTTGTTGCTCTAAAAAAAAAATGTTTAACTCACCTAAAAGTCCACCAGATGTTAAAGCACATGGTGTTGAGCCAGAAAAATGCCGAAAGGAACAGGAAGTGCATGGCTACGGCTGTAACAAAGAAAAAAAATTTTAAATCACTGGTAGGTAACTAACCAGGTGCTGCACTAAAGAAAATACATAGCGTGAAGCAATTTCTGACAATTATAATCCAGAGCCGTAGTTGGTCTCGAGTATCCATCCACCTTCCTCCATCAGATATAGCACATGCATTACGACTTGACGTAATGAGTCAATAAAGTACGTATTTACTCAACTGTGGAAGATGTGAGTTTAAATAGCGTCAAGTCATAATGCAAGGACTATACGTGAAGCTAATATCAACCAAGGTATCATTAAATTCCACCGTACATTACATGTGGAAGATTTCATGGGGTAGATAAATTTGTATTCAAATAAAAGCAGAGTAATTTATACCTTTGTATGATACCGTTTGATTTTCAATCAACGTGAGGTGATGGAATTCAATTACGGAATTATTAACAATAATTCTAATTTTATGTTTAGTTGCGAAAGTTCTTGTTGTTGCAATAACAGAAGAATTACAGTCTGTTAGTCGTCAGAAAAGTCAGAAATGCTAAAATAAATGACCTCAAAAATTGTCGTAATTTAGAGAAACGTGTAAATATAATACAAGGTGTTCTTGTTGCGTTCTACTTAAGCTACTAAAATAAAATTAATTCAAAACACCACAACACGTCTATATTTTACTTTCAAAAAAAGGTACCTATCTAATTTCCACAAGAAATTAACCCTCAAACGACTATCGTGCGAAAACTCTAGCAATAAAAGAAACAATGCTTCAGAATAGTCTAAATTATTTGAAAATAATTTGAAATTCTCTATGTATGTTCCTGATTTTTGAGGATGGTTTGGAATATATTTCTAGAATATTGCTCATATGCAGAGAATAAATTGGAATCTTATAGAATGTTCCACATTTTTCGAAAATGATTTAAAAATATAGACGTAAGTACTAAGTAGACGATTTTTTCAAAAATTTCCTGCCATTAGTTTTTCATAGACGTCTAATATGCCACTGACTTTGGGCCACCCTGTATATAGGTAATATTATCATGTATGAAATATTACATACTTAATCAAAACTTAAGTCTGCTGGAATTTGAGGTGTCGCTTCAATTAAAAAATTCACAAAATCTCGACAAGACTGGCTGTACATGTTGCAAATATGTAGTCGTGAAGTTAATCAAATGCGACTGCAGCAGAGACGAACAACGGAAGGTGGTCTCATTGGCTTGCTTGTGCTTTTACCTTCACGTTAAATTAAATACAAGAAAATTTTATTATGTATGTAGTTTCAACGCACAGACAGATATGCAAATTAGTTTTTCATAGACGATTTAACAAAAATTCTTCTGCTTCCCTTTCGTCCTGTTTCTGCCTTTAATAACTAGCCTAATCGTCAATCATATCTCTCGGTTTTTCTTATTATATTTCGCATCATTTGTTCTCCTTTTACCATCAGTATCTCCTCATTTCTGGGATCATTTTTCGAGGAAGTGCCATTAGTTTTGCTCCACTATCTGATTCTTTCTCACGTCCTTAATAGCGAAATGTATTACGTATTTTTACCTTCCGTCCATCCACGAGAAGAAATATTGTCGGCCAAACAGGCAACGTCATTTCGAGCAGGTTCCAATTAGTTAGAACATATTATACGCACACGGCAAACTGCGATTTGCATAATGTGACGGAAGCGATTGTATCCATCCCAGAATGGTATTAGATACCTACATAAACACTCGAGGCTCGAGGCATCTTATTAATTTCCACTGGGTGATTTACTCTGAATTAATGAAATCAGAACGGAATGCTTATTTTCTGTTTTAATTGCCGCAGTAATGAACTCGACTTTTCAAAATACGATCGAGCTTTTAACTCTTAGATACCATCATTTAACAGTTAATGAGCGAGATTGAGTCCCATTGATATACAACTGAATACAAATAAGGCCAGTACCATAAACAGAATCCAATCCCAATAAGGCGACACACCCTATGGGGGTGACAATTTGATGGGACATGAAAAAATTGTAATGTAATTTTTAACGCAAATATTCCAAACCCACTAAGGGCTCCATTTTTCATCCCCTATATCGAATTGAATTCTTTTTTACAATTATTGACTTTTATCATTAAAAAATCAGTTAATTAATGAGATTTCTAGAACATGGTCGGTGGTCGTGATACATCAATCCGTACCATGCAAAACATAACATAACATAATTTATTGTAAATTAATAGTTTCAGTTGGAGATAACATTGAATTAATTATTAACAATCAAATGTGCTTTGACAGATTTAAATTGACCTTATGTTTTAATCACGTCGTGGTATTTGTGCCAATTCAGACCATGTCCCAGTTATTCAGATCAGTGACGGATAATCTGGACGACAACTTGAGGAAGTCGTTGTAAAAAATCGCCCATATGCATGTAAATTCAATTAAAAGCAGCTGTGTACGTAAATTTGGCCGCCTCTTGGTTTCCAATGAATTAAAAAAAAAAAAAAATAAGGCCGATGAACGTTGGATGATTTGCGTTTTGGCAATTAATAATGGACTTAATTAATTTTTAACATCACTATAATAAATAATTAAACGGACGAATTGTATGGGTAAGACAGAGAAGAGATTCTGGGAGTTTTTCTGCAGAATATCTCAAAATTTTTATACTTACTCATAACAAATCTTAAGATGTTTAATTAATGAACATTAAATAAGAAGTAAAATTTAAATAATAGTTATTAATAGGGTGATTCATTGTTTTGGCAACTTTTAATATAAAGTGATCATGGAAAATTTAAAATATTATAGACTTTGAATTCTAATTTTTTCTCTCTCAACACAATAGTTCATTAGATAAACTGTTGACTAAGAATTAACTGGTTTTAATTTTAGTTTCGCAGATTTTAGATCATTTTCAACAAATAAGGAATATTATAGAACATTGTAATTTATTCTCAAACATTTCAAGTCATTCTCGAAAAAACTGGACTATTCTAGATCATTCACGAATATTTCAAAACATTAGAGATCGTCTCCCATCTCATCTTGGAATGTTATGCAACATTATTTAACATTATCCAATATTTTTGATCATTTTTGGAAAATAAGGAATATTTTAAAACGTTTTAATTCATTCTCGAACATTTCGAGTCATTCTTGAAAAATCTGGAATATCCTAGACCATTCACGAACATTCCAGGACCATTCTCTAATTTTCTAAATTTCACCCTGGAATGTTGTAGAACATTTTATACCTATATACAGGGTGGCCCCTAAGTCAGTGGCATATTAGATGTCTATTGAAAACTAATGGTAGGAAAATTTTGAAAAGATCATCTACTTAGTATTTAGGACACATGGTCTATATACATATTTAAAACATTTTCAATTTTCCAGGTTATAAATCGTTAATTTTTTTTTCAAATACAATATAGGAAACATCTCAATGAGGAGAAATCGAAAGAAAAAATAAAATATGCTAGGTACCACTTTAAAAATCCAAGTTATTCCTGTTTGAAATTTTTAAACTTTGGATGTATTTTATGAACGCCCTGTACAAATTTTGAAGCTTAGTTTTGGCAGGACGTTAGTCTTAAACCTCTACTACAACCAGTAAAAATTTTAGTACTCTAAGTCACTTTTTGGGAAAGTTATGATTTTTATTGAATTGCAGTAGTGAATTTTTTTCAATAATTGCCTCAAAAACTGAACCTACAAAGTTAACATTTCCATCATTAATTTTCCATAAACTTCTACTTTGCCACTGTCTTTGGGCCACCCTGTATGTATAACTTATAATTACAAATATGTACACTTTTACTCTATTAAAATTATGGGGTAATCAAAGGTCAAATTTCTTAATAACTAAGAAAACTTAAACCCCTTTTTGCATTGAAAATTTTGATCGTTGATAATTACAGACTTAATGCGTACTAAACCACGTAATTAGTCATCATTACTCACTGTTCCATTCCTTTTGTTCTTATTTGATGTAAAACGTATCTATAGAAAATTACCAACAACTTTGTAGCAAGTTTTAATACCTAGCGAATCTTGACATTTTATGGTGTGGTAATTTTTCTTAAAGTAGCAAATTTTGTAATTAACCACGTGAAGTCATAATATGTAATAATAATTATAATTGATGTTAACTATTTCTGTGCCAACCTGCTGTACTTCCGGTTACACAACTGCAGAGGTATTCGATAATTGGTTTCGTACTTAAACGCTGAAGATGATGAACTTGCTGTATTACAAAATCACTTTATTTTTAAATAAAAGTATTGCATCAAAAAAAAAATGCTGATCCTTATGATTCAATACAATGTTTGAGCTACATATTTTTAATTGCACGATTGCAAATTTTTGTAAAAGAATCTTTTCTTAAATGCTTTCTCTTTTTGATGTCTAATTCTGAAAGTCATTTTTGCAAAATTAAATGGTGCTGGTGACCTAACCACAAATAAACTACATGCATACCCGACATATTCCTGGCAAATCATATACATATAGTTTTCTAACTGGCATTATGCCATCACGAAAGTTTATACAGACACAGGGGTTCATTGTTTCATCGCATAAATATATCAATTAGCTCATTAAGGTCTAAAAACTTGGGAGGTGTCAACCTCATTACTTTTACTACTTTCTTCCGACAACAACAACAGTGCAAATTAGATGTAATAAAATATTTGTTTAGGTATACAATAAAATCAATCAATAAAACCATTTCGATTTGGGTTACAAAACTAATAAAATTATATTTCTTAATTATCGTCATCAAACACTTCTTTAATTAACGTTATCTGTAAGGGTCTAATTTATTATTTTATTAGATTCCTTATCGCTTAAAAGTGTCAATGTTTAAACTATTTAATGACATATGTCTTTACCACCCATCTGGACGGTCACTATTATCACTAGCTTAAGAATGAATTTGTTATTAACTTTTACATTGAACTCTATCTAATACAATAAGTATATTCAGTTTAAGGAGATCTGGAAATCTTTTATGGGTTTATATGGTCGGTTTTTACTGAACCTTTACATGGGTTTTATGCGTTGTTTTATAATAGTTTTACGTTTTACTGCCCCGCGCTAAAGCCAATTTTTTAAATTGCATCTCAACTTGTTTAGAAATAAAAAACAGTAACTTTAATGGTAAACGTTTGTAATGCACAACATCTGTATTCACGCGCGACCAATTTGTGCTTTTAAAAAAGGTAATTTCCACAACAAATTAACCCTTAAACTACTATGGTATAAATATCGTACACGAAAGCTCTAAAGACAAAAATAAAATGCTTCAGAATGATTTAAAAGTCTCGAATTAGCTTCAGATTTTCGAGGATATATATTGGAATGTTCGTCAGTGTTCAAGAATATTCTAAATTTTTCGAATATAACTTGGGAATGTTCGAGAATGAGTTACGACGCTCTAGAATGTTCCATATTTTTCAATAATGATCTAAAATATTCCAAAATGTTACACAACATTCCAAAAGGAGATTCAGAATGTTGGAGAGTGGTCTGTATTGTTCTGGAATGTTCGTGAATAATCTAGAATATTCTAGACTTTTCGAGAATGTCTTAAAATGTTCGAGAATGAATTACGATGTTGTAGAATGTACCAAATTTTTCGAAAATGTTCCCAAATGGTAAACAATGTTCTACAACATTCCAGGATGAGATTGAGGATGTTGTACAATAATATCTGACGTTCTGGAACGTTCAAAAATGGCTTGTAGTACCCCGAAAAAATTCAAAATGTTTTAAAATAAAAATAAAATACATCTAAAGTCAAATATGAAACACTTTAAATACAAAAAATGGACCCCAGGTGGAATTTACTTAAGCCCTACGTACCATTATTATACTAGATGTTAAGTACTCATCGTTGAAGTTGGTAAGTAAGTTCGAGCTTGTAAGTTTATTTTTAATTAAGTGCTTTCGGAATTATTCACTTGAACTTTGCTGATTAATGGGCCATTAGATGGAGACAACGTAATTAATTTTGACGCTGGTACAAACGAGAATCCATGTCAGTTAGTGGATTTGGGAACACATTCGATGTTCAACTGTCCGCTCGAATATTAACAGTTGAAGACTGTTAAATTTATTCTTTTTTAACTTGGCTGTAATTAACGGAGATTTCGTTATTAGATAATTGCGAAATTTTATAAATCATCTCGATATATGCGGAACAGCTGATTTTATAATAAGACCAATATTTCTGGTCTTTTCTAAGAAAAAAATTGATCACTATAAAAACGACAAATACAGGGTTAATCAAAGCTTCCCTCCCTAAACGAGCGTTTACAATAGATGAATGATTCCTTTTTCAATTCCCACAGCTTATAGATAATTATATACGTTTACAAAAACAGGGACCCTTTGAATTTAATATTCTTTGTGAAGCAAATAAATTGTATAATTATGTCAACAGATTTGGATCTGGGTAGCATGTAGGCGATATAAACTAATCCCCACAGCAGCCCTTTTAGTTTCATTAACACTCATGTTGATTTAAGACCGGCGGTGGATAAGAAAAAAATTAAGCTCTTCTAAAATAATTGATGAATATCACATTTTTAAGGCGGAGAATGAAATAAATTTTAGTTTATGACATTTAAAGCAGTTAAACATAAGAGCTACATTTAATAGATGTATTTTTTTTTGTGTCTGTGTGAATATTAAAACAGGAAATAGAAGCCAGAACTCTTTCTTTTTTTTTATTATACGTATTTACTAAAAATATTATTCAAAATATTCTTTTGTACTTTTAGTATTTTGACTACTATTAGTAATTAATTAATTAATTAATGTTAGAGCGCTAATAAATCGCGAGAAAGAAAATTGCGATCAAATTCGAAATCTTATTTCGACTACTAAGTACTTAATTAGTTCGTTTATTATAGAAGCTTAATATGCAAATTCTGTCTCTTCTCTGTGATCATTCCATTTGCTGCCATTTAAATTATGACTAATTAAAAGTGAGACCGACTAACTTCTCCTGCATTCCCCATGAGTATTTATAAATGTATTAGCTAATTCCAATACAACTTTACCCAGAATAATTTAAAGAGACCGTTACAATTAAAATCAGTTTCCGTGAGAGTAGTAATGCCATAAATGTCACTTTTGCTAAAGTTTATTGAATACCTTTTCAAAAATTTATGAACATTCATACATACATACATATATAACATTCATTTACAAATGTTAATTTATAAATCCCTTGGAGAAATGAGTCGCACATTAACTTTACGTAAGTGATTAACTTTCAATTAGATATTTATTTAAAGTATAGACTTATAACTAAAATTATTATAAAAAGTCCTCATATTTCTCCATAATCACCTACTGCCACACGGTTACATCAGTTAGATAGCATTTGACATCCCCTGGATTAAAAGGGGTGGAACGAAGCAAAAATTTTACATGAGATGATCTATCTTTGCCTGACACATTGGGGGGTGTATTTGTGTATAAGAATTTTCTAGAATTTAAAGAGGTATTCCATAGTGTTTTAGGACGTTCTGGAATGTCTCAGAATGTTCCAGAATAATTCAAAAATGTTCTACAATATTCCAGGATGAACTAAATATTTTATGAAAGGTCTAGAATGTTCCAGACATTCCTAGAATGATTTGGAATGTTCGAGAATAATGTAGAATGTTTGAGAATAATTTAGAATATTTCTAATTTTTCGATAATAATTTCCAATGTTCGAGAATGATCTGAAAGTTCCAAATTTTTCAAGAATGGTTTAAAATATTCGAGAATCATTTAGAACATACCAGATTTTTCAAGAATATCTAAGAATGTTCAGGATTACTCTAGAAAGTTCTAACTTTATCGAAGATGACTTCAAAAATGATTTTAAATTTTTCGATACCAATTCAGTAGATTCTGAGCAACTTTTGTGATTAATTCGTTACGTCTTTCTATAGTTCTATTTTATATTGTAAATTGTTGTAATTTATACGAAGATGTCACAGTAATGCAGGTTAGTAATTGTTTAACATTTTACAAGCGTTAAGTACCTGTACGTGAAGCAATAGGAATAAATGCAATAAGAACCTTATTGGAATAACGAATTAACTCGACTTGTATGTACCTATTTACTTGGTCTAACAATATGATGACGATGACCACTCCTTCGAAAACGCAATATTAATTACCGTTAAAAACAGAAAACAATTGAATAATAAACACAAACAACAGTACCTACATGTCTAGTTCATTTAATTTATTTACACCCTGTATATGAGGTAGACCCTACCAATATATAAATTAATATCTATCGTAACAAATTTTATAAAATTTAAAGACAAAAAATAATAACCAAAACTGGATTTTATGTTCGTACAATTTTACAAAAAAATAAAAAATGGTTTGGACCACAGGTAGCAAGTAGTACGTAGTTATTTCCTAAATGACCATGTAATTGTCTTGGTACTGACCTGAGATCTCTTTGCTGGTAAGTTCTTTGACCGAAGAAGTGTGAAAATTACATCTCGCTTTATTATAGAGATGCCATGCAAGTGTGTAGGTTTAAATACAATTTGCTGCTGTTGTTTCGAATTTTTTATTTTCAAAAAAGTACAATAACGAATTGTTCTATTCTATTTTTGCAATAAAATGCTTCAGTATTACCAATTACAATTTTTTTAAAAAATTATTTCGCGAAAAACAGGAAAAAGAAAGAACCAAATCAATTTTAATTGGGTTTCTAAAATAGTCTAAATTATTATTTTCTTTAATTGTTCGTCAAAGACATTAGCTTTTTTCACACCTCCAAAATTTCTCAACTTTTACCTGACTCTTTTGAGAGTACCTACACTTTTTCAAATATGCAATTTTTTAGTCGTTTTCAAACCAAATTTTTCCCAAATGTTGGGTACTTAAAATAAATTAATTTTGCTCATGTCGTTTAAATATGTGACCTTGTTTGTTAATTAAGTTTCTAAAAATAATTCACCAATTTGTTGAATTCGCAACAGTTTAGGAGAAAATCTTTTTATTATTTATTAAGCAACGAGACAAAAAATTTTGTCTTGCTTTGTCTAAAAAGAATAATTTTTACTCGTAGGTAAAATTCAATCCAAAATAAATAATTTATAAATACCTACATAGTTAATAATATTAACTTAAAACTGAAGAGATATTTTTACAAATTCTATGAGGGTAGGTACTTAAGCAAGTTTTTATTAAACTTGAACGATAATTTCAAAGTATAGGAAGAAATGGTATCAATTAATTTACAAAAGAAACGTTGTCAAGCAAACAGTCCATCAATGTCAGCAGTGACCAGAATGATTAGTAAACGATTTTATTCATTACATACTTAAAATTGTTTCGTTTAATTGACAGAATAGGAACAAACAATGTTATCTTGCTTGACGAGAGTTCAAAAAAAAAAAAAAAATAGCAGCAGAAATAATGAAGACTCAAATCTGCTCATAAAACGAGTCAACAATTGGCAAGCAGGCATAATAACCCAATATACATCTTAAGTCATTATAAAAGATTTTTTTATTTAAAATTAAATTGCATACGACTCGCGAATGTAAAATGTTATTTATGAGCGAATCAACTTGCTATAAAAGAGAGAACTTCTATTACCGTTAGATATAATCGTTTGTTAATGCCAAACCCACCTGAACAATATAAATCTATAAAAGATTTACGATTGTTACAAGACGTTCAACTTTATTAAGTATTAGATAATTAATAGTATAAAGTCTCACTCTATCTGGATTCTCCTGGAAAAATATCTTTGGTTTTTAATATGAAATTAATTCGTAATTTACTCTAAATATTCTAATCACTTTTTATTACCATTGGATATCAAAAGAAAACAGATAAAAAGTCAAAATCAAACTTTATTTTTCGACGAGACTCAAAAACCCCATTATGTACTATTAAACCCATTAAAAATTTTATTTCTATATAGACTTATGGTACAAATGGGTACTCAACCAATGGCAACCTTTTTAAAGATGGTACCTATTGTAGGTACCTATCTAATAATAATTCATTTTAAAAGCGCCTTTTTTTGCCCATGCCATTTAATATCTTGCAACTGATTCGACCGAGATTGAAATTGAATAACATTCGATCATAAAAAAAAATTCAAGTGGATGTCAGTGACCGAGTATAGCAGTGGTAAAGAAGACGAAAGATTGTTAAACGTGTATTATAGAAGAGCCAAGTTTAGAAACGTATTCTACTTGACGTGGGTATGCGTAGAAGTTATACCATCGTTATTGTCGTGGAACGACATAGACATGCCCTTGTCTGATGCCAATGGTTCTACAAACATACACACACACGCAAACCCAGGCACTTTTCCATTTTTCTTACTCGAACTTGAAGCAGCAAGTCAAGTCGAGGTGAAAATATGTGAGGAACCCGAAGAAAAAAGAAGCTCATTTTAAATCACGAACTTTGTAACATAACCACCACATAACATATCACAGGTTGGACTTAAACCAACTGAGCATACACCTACCAACTGAGGAGACTTTATTACGAAAAGGTACCTAGTACCAACCGAGGCAGACTTACGAACCGGTTCCTAAAGAGGAAGGTTAATTAAGTGACCATGTTGCCTCAGTTGGACATGATATCGCTGCCTCAGTTGGTGTGCGTCCAACAAAGTTACCATAACGTCATTCGCCCATAAGAGCAGATAGATGTCAAACGAATTTAAGTCAAGTTGAGGTGAAAATACGTTAGGAACCCGAAGAAAAAAGCTCATTTTAAATTAGGAACTTTACCAACTGGGCATACACCTACCAACTGAGGAGATTTTATTACGAAAAGGTACCTAGTACCAACTGAGGCAGACTTACGAACCGGTTCCCAAAGAAGAAGGTTAATTAAGTGACCGTGTTGCCTCAGTTGGACAGGATATCGCTGCCTCAGTTGGTGTGCGTCCAACAAAGTTACCATAACGTCATTCGCCCATAAGAGCAGATAGATGTCAAACGAATTTAAGTCAAGTTGAGGTGAAAATACGTTAGGAACCCGAAGAAAAAAGCTCATTTTAAATTAGGAACTTTACCAACTGGGCATACACCTACCAACTGAGGAGATTTTATTACGAAAAGGTACCTAGTACCAACTGAGGCAGACTTACGAACCGGTTCCCAAAGAAGAAGGTTAATTAAGTGACCGTGTTGCCTCAGTTGGACAGGATATCGCTGCCTCAGTTGGTGTGCGTCCAACAAAGTTACCATAACGTCATTCGCCCATAAGAGCAGATAGATCTCAAACGAATTTAAGTCAAGTTGAGGTGAAAATACGTTAGGAACCCGAAGAAAAAAAGCTCATTTTAAATTAGGAACTTTACCAACTGGGCATACACCTACCAACTGAGGAGATTTTATTACGAAAAGGTACCTAGTACCAACTGAGGCAGACTTACGAACCGGTTCCCAAAGAGGAAGGTTAATTAAGTGACCATGTTGCCTCAGTTGGACATGATATCGCTGCCTCAGTTGGTGTGCGTCCAACAAAGTTACCATAACGTCATTCGCTTATAACTGCAGATCATCTCAAACGATTTTAACTTTTAATTTTACACGTGTGATAATTTAAAAAAGAAAAATTTCGTTTGGGAAAACCAAGCCTGTTTTACGACGAAAAACAACATGTACCAATGCCGTCCTTTATGTTCGTAAACTTTATGAAGTTTCCTTTTCCTCCCAATGAAAATATGACTATTATTTATTATGATTCATATCGTCGTGGTCAATCACATTTCGACGTGTTGTAACCATGTTAATAACAAAAACGTCCGTTTCTATTTATAATCCGTTTTGGCAGCAGTTTCTCCTTCAGATCCACAAAACGTGTATACACAGTGCAAAAATTCCTGTTTACATTTTATAATTTTATTGAGAAACTTTTTTGTCCCAATTGTAAAATACAAATTTGAATATAAATTTTCGTGTGCATTATACAATAATTTAAAACACTACAGTTAAAGATTATTAATATTTTTAATCTCACTTAACTCTAAATATAATAACTTTGGTCTAACTTAAAAATCAAAATAAATTGACGTGTAGTTTAAGACTGAGTCATACCTACCAACTGAGGCAATCCATAAAATTAACAACTGTCCAACTGAGGCAGCGCGTACTTGTATGGTAAATACTTTTTCTTCTGTTAGTTATAAACTCGCTCAGTTGGTGTTTATTTGATGTGCACTGCCTCAGTTGGTGGATGCCTATCGAATAATAGAATAAAAATTACCTAGACAAACGTAATTTCCTGCACTGATAATTTTCATCCCTCTTAAGCTGTAGACTAATTTAATTTCCTACAAAATTGGATTTCTAATAAAAAATTAACCATTGCAAAATATTTGCGGAATCCAACAAGTGAACGGGATGTTGTCGTATTCCAAACCGTTTTAATAACCAATAACAACCGTCCTTGGAAAATGCAACTATAATAACAACACATCGATTGTCTTTAAAAGAATTCCATAAATGTAACATGGACATCATGATACAAATACCGCCTTATCCGGATAAACGATCGCACTTATAATAAAGTTTCTACGCACCAGAAATTTATTGTTTAATAATAAAACACTCTAAAAAGTTTCGTTGCTGATAATGAAATTTAATACATTTTATTATAGGAAATAAAAATAATGGATTTTACTGTTTTTTGGTGCACCATTTAAATTTTTAAAGCCTTCACCTTTTCTGCCTAGTAGTGTTACCTAGACAATTCAGCCCTAATTTTAACAGCATTGCAGTCTACATCCACCTACTTTTTGAGGCTCTCAAATCTACAAACTTAAAGGTCTTTATCACCACACCAAACTGAAATTATTGTATAGTGCAACCACTCCCCATAAATCTAAGCGGTTTAGATATTGACTTCAAGATTTTGTCGACGAAATTTTCTAAACAATCTGTTTTTAACGAAGGAATATTAAAATTATTTTGAATAATTTATCGAATTCTATTCCAAATAACATCAAATCCAGATTTAAGGAAACAGTTAATTGCCTCTGGATGGTCCTCGTTTCCATTAATGTTATCACCTAATTCTTGGAAAAACCAAATTGTGCACGTTCTTCAAAAATAATTGTGCTGATGATTATAATGATCATTACTTTCCAAGAACCACTTTTGATACTCAATTACCCTGATGACGTGTGTATTTTTAGAACACATATAATTAGCAGCTGATTGGTATCATTTTCTGCAGATTGTTTGATTTTACACGAATAAGGACAGTAACAATTAGTTCTATCAGCAAGGTCTATTATTATTATTGTTATTATTATTACACACATATTTCACTTTAAATAAGAATACGTTGGGTGTGTTCGCGTGATTTTAAAAGAACAAACATTATCTACTTTTTTGCAACACAACACCTACTCTACAGGGTGTTAAAAATAAAGGTAATTGGTTACAATTACTTACTGTCGTAATACTTCACTGTGTCTTACAAAAGGTTATGGTAGAGGATGGGTGTGTTTATATTTACATAAAATAGCCACAGTTTCGAATTCTACTAGGGAAGACATCTTCAGTAATTTTAATACATATAATTGAAAACTAATCGCCCAGGACTATAGAGTTGATATGAATAATCCTGAGCAAAAATATCGATACATCGATAACTAATAACTAAAATAAGTTATTGCCCAAGACTAACCCTTAAACCTTCCTGTACCTAAGGCAATGAATGTGTAAAAATCCATGTTTCAAATTACTTATCCTTATCAGAAATAATAGATAGTAAATTAGCGTCAACATTAGTTTACAGTAAAGGTACTATTACCAGCAACTAACGATAGATAAGGACTAACAAGAACGTTCATAACACAATGATTGTTTAGTTAGTTAGTCCGAGATTCCGGAAGAGATACACTGCAATCCTCCGGGGAATTATCGTCTCGAAAACCCTATTTCAGTAAATTAATTGCTTTCTGCCTCAACCCTACTTTCATCGCAAATAAAATCAAGGAAGCAATTTATTTTTAAACGAAAAACAATTCTGAATCTTACGTTGGTTGTGCAATTGAAAAAAAAATGTATTTTGTTATTTAAAGATAAAAAAATAATTTTTTTTATATAATTATTGTTATTAACTTATCCTTTGTAAAGTGGATGAAAAAAAAATGTTGTTAACAATTTTAAATAATAATCGAACAGATTAGATTTCACTGTTATTTAATTATTTCAAAATTTTTCGAGAAAGGTGCGATCAAATTCAATAAAAAATTTAAAAACAAAAACTTACCGATAGCGAAACACGGGGCGGAACTGATATTTCTACCCCCGAGTTGTGTGATACAAAGGAGTACGTATCCGACTAGAAGACAGGCAACGTGATTAGTTTGACACCTCCAGTGAAGAACATGATGACTTGCTGGTAAAAGTGAACCAGCTGCAAGAGTTGCTGCCAAAAATACAGCACTCAACGCTAATCCTATGGGATACAGGGTAAATCTGAGATCTGAACCTTCAGCTGACACCACGCTATTCGGGGGTGGCGGAAGAAGACTCGGACAGGTAAAAATACTTGGGGATGGCCCTGAAACAAACAGAAACAATCTGCTAGAAATTTATAGATATTTTGGGATTAATTTTAGAAGTCAGATTTTTATAATATCTACAAGTACTACCATTAAGCAGCTTATGGTGATAAAAGTCACCATATCAGTTATTGATGGCTATTTTAACCAAAGATTATTAGATAAGTTGCAAATGTAATGTGAAAATCGTTTAAAAGCTGCTGTAACTAAGTACAATAAATTACTAGATTTGCTTTCGGTGCAAATTTCATGGTAATAATCTAACGGTTAAATATGTAAATATGCCATAATCGTAAATTGGAGGCTGTATACCTACCAAAGCCGATAGGTATTATACCATTTATATCCAACGCCTTTTATTTTTATTATCTTCGATCGAAAATTTTACTGCACCCTAAATGTAGCAATCAGAGAATAACTACTTAAATTGTTTGTTTTTATCACCTCTTATCGGACGAGAAACCACACAAAAGCTGTTTAAAGAGACCATTATGTCCTTTTTGTGGTCCATCAAGATAACGGCTTTCAATAGATTTTCAAAAAAAGCTAACAGTACATAGTGTGGCATTTTAACAACTCGAATAAATACCTGAATGATTAAAATATCTTAAAAGCATTCCAGAGGTAAAATTAGGTACTTAAGGGTGACTTAATTAAACTGGTATTTATTTTACAAACTTTCACAATTATTTTTTGTGTAGTAAAAATTTGCTTTGAGGCTTACTTTCTAAACATAACGTTAAATTAGCCCTATTCCGTGCCTGTACCACGCCTAAAACCACTCCTAATGCAAGATCAAGATTTTCTCGTATATGTGCAACCATTTAGAACAAACAGGCCATAAACTTTGATGGGATTAATAACCGAAAAAAGCGTTCTAATTATTCTGCAATTTAAATAAAGTTCCGGTGTAATGGTCTGGCCTGGTCACTGAGTCACTGGTATTTATTTACATGGAAATACCATTACTGACGATCCAACCAGAATTTTAACACCATTTAATGATCAAATCGAATAATTTCTTAACTATAAATGTAGATACTGATACATAGGCCAAACAACACGAAAATTATCGACGAGGATAACCCTTATAAGTAACATATTTTAATGTCATGAATATTTAAAATCACACACCTGCATTTTCCAAGACGTGCTCCAAACAGTAGTGTTTACTGGGTAAAAGAACATTGACATCCTTTAACAATAGACTTCCGTTACTAAATATTTCCGCGTCCTTTAACTTCCCGCCAATAATCAAACGCTTGTCGCAATCGGGGAAACCCGATACCAGCTTGAACTCCTCGTTCAAGTTGATCTTGTAATGAGATCCGTTCATGGTCTTACAGGATTTTTTAAGATCCACATAGATACCGCCATCCCCACAGCATTTCCTAACTTTTACTTTCGGCTGTTTCTCTATGGAACAGGCGATAACAGTCTTGTAGTCGATACAATATTTATCTGGATGCACCAGGTTGTCGAGATCGTCAAAAAGCATCAGAGATCCGTTTTCGAAAACGATATAAGTCTTCTGTCGTTCCAATGATAATATTTTAGTTTCGAACTCTTCGCAGTTGGGCCTTCTGTTGGGATTCAGTATCCAGTTTTGGGGAACGGTTCCTTCCGTTAAAAACTTTCTTTTACTGGGAGAATAAATCTGAGGAGTCCAACTGGTCCTGTTCGTGATTATGCACGAATAGTTCGATTCTTTTTGCAACGACTGATCTAGTTCGCAACATTTCGATATCGTGACGTTCTTCAGGCAAAAAGTCGTGGTCAGTAAAGCAGCAAATAACGCGACGAAAAAATAACTACATCGAATCATTGTTGGTCAAATTTTTACTAGCCTACAAGTCCTACAATTTTAACAACTTGTCCGCCACGAACACCTTGTATAGCAAGCAAGAGGCTTTCACTCGCAATATTTACACGAACTTCGCACAACTTTTGTTTAAACGCACTGTACGTACTTAACGCTTAATATTAAATAGAGTTTCTGTCATAATTGTTATTGAAAATTTATTATTCAGTAGCATTTCAAAGAACTGCGCTGCCGAGCTTCTGCACCAGCTAGCAGGACGCACCAACTCTCAAACTGTCTGTCCGCTGTACTGTCTGCACACCGTCTTTCTTGTGGCTGCTTTCGGTCGGTGAGAGCTGACGACTGTTTCCCCCCCACACCACCACTTCTTGCGTTAATTTAAAGGCGACTTAAAACTGACCACTGGTCGATCATACTACTTAACGTATTCTATTCGTGTACCTAATTTTGGTTTTCCTAAAACGAGCCAGCAGAATACAATCGCGTTTTTCTTTCTTCAGATTCTTTTTTTATTTCTTATATAAAACAATAATTTCTAGAACAAGAACAAAACGAGGTCTTCTGGTACCTAAGTAGGTCGATTACCAATGTCCATTTGTAGTCGTAGACGTACACCAACTGAGACAGGCCATTAAATTAAAGCTGTGGGATCATGTCCAACTGAGGCAACACAAATATATCAACTGACTATATCAATATTTCCATCTGACTCTCGTGTACCTGAGTCGATTAATACGTCTGCCTCAGTTGGTAGTATTTAAATGAGGACCACCTGCCTTTCCAGTATATTTTTCAATCAGATGCTCTGACAATATACCTAAATATTTTTTTCTTTGATGTTACAAATCTTTAGGCTCAGTTGGTGTCTAGTCTCTTAAGTTCACAAAGCTCATATCTATAGTTTTAAAATAATTTTTCTTAAACATTAAAACTCAATATTTTTGTCTCGGTAATTTAAATAAATAATAATTCTTGAGCTGGTATTATTGAGTAATCCTAGCAATTGTGCAGTTATTTGAGCAATTTCTTTAAATCAACATTCTTTGATAATGATACACCTAAAAGATATCAATTTTAGTTTCATTAATCATTGTTAACAATGCCGTCAACTCGGTATATAAACCATTAGTTAAGCAATTAATGTAATAATCCACTTGCTAGTGCTAGTGTAATAAAGATTGATAAATAACTTCGTATAGAGTGCATTCTGCTTTTTCTTTCAATGAAATTGATTTCATTTAAACGTCTTTATTTTCGAGATCCCGTTCCTGATAAGCTACTTAATTACAATACATATTAGTGACGTACAGGGAACGTGCGCCCACTCCATAGAAACTTTTGTTAATGACTCAAAAGTCAAAAGGCGATAGCAATTTTTTTTGTTTGAAAATCTTACGAAACTTGGTCGACCCTGTATATAGTCGAATTGTTTCAATCGAAGTGGCGTATCAAAGCTGTTGGGATAAGAAAAATTAATTGGTAGTCCATTCAAAATTGGCACCAACCGCTGTTTCGTACGCCTACAATACTAGGTGTATTACATGCCGAAATAAAATAGACACTAACTAATCTTACAACAAAGCCTCGGTGCCATTAGCCGGTCAACTCAGCTCTTATTATTAGATATTAACAACGAACCTTTCGAGCTGCGAAGTTCAACAAAACAAATGGCCATAATATATAAGAAAAATGTTCAATTATTATCTATCAAACAATGTTATTGACATGTGCCCGTTTATGTTCTCTATTTTTTTAGCTGTAATGTATTACCTTTTTGTTTTTTTTTTTTGCGTGGGTACGTTACATACAGATCGTTATGTTAAGATTAGAATTTCTGGCCATCCAAAAAAAATTAATCTAATTCTATTAGAAAGTTTAATAAAAATATGAATTTATTAATAAACTTTCCCGGACAATTAACACAACTGAATTCGACGTTAAAGTAGTAAAATTAATTGTGGAGCTAATTACGTGATACATATGTAAGTACATACTTTCAGTTTAAATGTTCATTGACCCATTTCTGGAGAAAAATGCAATGATGTGTTTACACAATCATTAATATGCATATTTCATATCGCTTATTGACGCTATTTTATAAAAATTATTAAACATTACATATTAGTACATATTACAACTAAGAAACTCTTCATGAATAATTGCAGGGATGCTAGGTTTTCTCAGGAAGGAGATTAGAGACCCTTTAGGGTGGTTATTCATGTGTTAATTACCTAAATTATTCGTGGAACATTTTCATTACCAAAGGGGCCTAAAGCTGGGTGGCGTCGTATATGGTACCCACTATATTTATAAAACGGTTACTGAACTGCCTCGTTTTACATTTTTATGAGTCAATTTATCATTGAAAAAAATTTGCAAAAACTTAATTTAGTCTTCTTAAGTTCCAAAATAAAATTGTTCAATTTACATAAATGCCTATAAATATTGTATAATATATTAGTTCGTAATCGTCAACACCCTGTATTTGATTTTGAGATTATAAGGCCCCGTATGTCAATACGTGACAAGGTAGAATTTATGTTTGTCTTTCTGCTGTTCTTTCGTTAGCAATAAGAGTGAATCAGGTCGTTTACTTCTAAAAACCATTAGAACCGCTAAGAAGCATAAACAAAAATACCGCAATAATAAATTAACAAGTTCCGACTCGACCGAGTTTAGAATTCTTAAAGTGGAGATTTTATTAAAATATTTACTCATTTGCACACAATCTATAATTTTCAAAGGAATGTCCATGAGAGCAGTTTATGTAACTCGCACACAAACACACAACGATGATTAAAAAGAATGTAAACGCATATAAAAGCCATAGATTTGAAAAAGAATTGCAAAAAAACTACGTAATTTCTATCTTTAGATCCTTCTAAATCCTGATACAGAGACTTTCTGAAATTATTCGGAATATTTAGATAAAAAATTCATTTTAGGTACTAAACAATAAATTTACTTAAAAATAAAAAATGGTTTTAAAAGCTGAACTTATTACTTATTAAAAATTTAAATTTTGTGGATTTAAACTTATTTAGAATTCCTTTAAGCTTTTAAAGAATCCGAGACCTTTATCACCTTCAGATTACAACAAAACAAATTTATTATACTTAAGTGTTAAGAAATAAGAGATAGTTTTCTTGAATAACTTAGTATTTACTTATTTATTGAAGTCACTATCAGTGTAATAAAATAATTCTGGAAAGATCCCTTACTGAGAAAACACAATGATTTATGTGTCGTTTAGATTAAAATGTGTTTGGTAACAATCACTGTATCTGAATATGAGTAAGGGTTCGAACTGTGAAACCAAATTATATTTTGGACTCATACTGAGAAATTCAAAAGGGGATGAGAAGCAGCCGCCAGATAGATATTTACTTACTAGAGACAGGAAGGTAGTAAAACTGAGGGTGATGATAAACAACATTCTACCGACTGTGAAGTATCATTATCGTATCTGGTTTGTTACCCTCGGACCCCTTTTCACTGCTGAAGCAGTCATGCAATTAATCGAATTTTTAAGTCCCTCTTTGAACATTATTTGGCAGGCTTCTGCCATATAGATTAACCAATAACGCCGAATAAACACAGAATTATAAAAGGAGTTTAATTAAAATCATTTTAGAACAATATTAAAAACTGATATTAATTTATTACTATTAAATCACCTCTACAAAAAATTTCCAAGTATCTCATTATCGATAATAGTTAATTAATTTAATTTTAACGCCTTAGTTTAAATATTGTTTATGGAATTATAACAAAAAAATAATATATTTATTAATTATTTGTGAAAAACCAAACATTTTACGTTAATTTCCGTTAAAAATGAATATAAAATCGAAAATTTTATTAATATAACCCACTTACATTATGTAATTTACTAAAAAGTACACTAAAAGTCTTTTGTTTTCACTTTTTTCCTCATATTTACCATATTTCATCCCTAGTACTCATTATTTATTTCTTACGAGGTCAATAACCTCCTTTGAATTATTGAATGGTTACTACAAATACCATAGTAAAATTGTATGAATGAAAACGTAAAGGTCGTTGAGCAATTTCATTCATGAATTCAACTGCAACAGTGCTTTTTTAATTTTGCAGTTTGCACACCTGCATCACTAGTAAGTAGTCGTTTGACAGTTTAAAGTGACGTTTGCAGTTTAACGGTCGTTTTTGTTGGTTTTTGATTATTTTTTACTAATTTTAAGTAAATTGTGGCAAAATGCATGTAAAATGTGTGAATATGGTTTAATTTAAGTGTTATTAATTGTTCACAAGAAGTAGAACCAGGAAAATAACGAAGATATGACCACTATAACTCCTCTCCTCTGAGCCCCAAAAGTTAGTTTGATCCTATTTTATTAATTATTTACGTAAATGTAGAAGAAATTTGATTTTTATTTTAATTATAGTCATTTCTAGTAATGCTAAAAGAATAATAATTTTAATATTTAAATTTTTCATAACCGGAACAAACAACTGATTATAATTCAAATAAAAATGCATTTATTTTACGTATTGATTTACTATCAATTATTTATTTATCTTATCAGTTGAAGACACCTACAAATTTATATCGAGATAAATATATGTTTTCTGAGTACTGCATAGCAAACATTCGAAAATTGTTTACATTGTATTCCAAAAACTAGCCGATATTAATACATGATTTAAAGCACAAATTTTCGGAGATTTCTCGTATATCTATTCGAGTTCGGGCTACGTAAATATTTGGGTAATATGTACGGAAATTCGAAAAAACTATCGGTTAAATTTACCATACAACCCATAGGCAATATGGAAGGAAGTATATCAGATGCCGCAGTATTTTAAATTTAGAATTTATTTATTTTATACCGACAACCGACAAAGCGGTGAACACGATGCAATTTGTTCACATTTTCATTCGAAACCTGTGGTTATACTCAATAACTCAAATTTAATCTTCTAATTAACCACGATGAATCGTATAATTATGCAGTTTCTTAATTAATTGTGTGTTGTGTAGTGTAAATCGATATAGAGTGAGACGCTTATAATAAGAGGCAAGTACAGGGTACATACAATTTGTAATAGAAATTATATATGTATATGTATTGTATGAACAGATTGAGGAAGGAAAAATGAAGATATTCGTAACGTCTATGTCTAGCATTCAATGTACAAATCAAAATAAACTAAATTTTGAAACAATGCCTTGGTATAAAAGGTATACACTAGGGTATGGTATATTTATTGTAAGCGTTATACAGGTAAATAAAATATAAAACTCTAATTTTCACGTAAAAGGCACTTTCCCTTTTAGGTAATATTTTTTATTACTTCAACCCCATCTACAGCAAAACTGCTGCGATTTGAACCCAACAGGCAATCCGAAATTTGGCGATTTATTTCGTACATGTTCTTGCACACAAGTTGGGGCCATTTGGCACTAAACATAATCGTACAGTGTCTTTTTGCCATAGGCCTCGAAAAATTTCAAGGAACTTTACGGGTGTTGGGACTTTATTTGGCTGGAGGAATCACCGGAGCATTGAGTGCAGCTTGTATCAGTCCTGATGTTGTAGTTGGGGCTTCAGCTGGCTCATATTCCCTACTATTATCTCATATTTCACATATTCTTTTGGTAATTAAAACATTAACTTCTTTTTTTATAGAAAATACTTTTTATTTTGTTTCAGAATTACGAAAATACGAAACATAAAGTCTTGCGCTGTATCGCAGTTGGTTTTATTGTTATCACAGACGTTTTTTATGGGATAGGTCATTTGCAATTTCGTCACGAACCCATTATTTCATGGGGTGCACATCTGGGGGGTGCATTAACAGGTTTTCTTTTGGGCTTAACAGTTTTTAAATATCGCGAATTAATTGCTAACAATAAAAAACTGTATGTTAAGACATTGTTTTGGTTGGGTATTATTATGTACACAATGTTACTTATATTCTTAATTACTATAAATTACAAAATAAAAAAATGTACCCCGCCACACTTGTTAAGTGAAAGAAACGTATATAGTTGTTAAAAAATACAAATAACTGAACATTATAATAATATGACGTTATCTACAAGTGTTTTTAAAATATATTGCGAAACTATACGCTTTAGTTTCAATTTTATTCTATTTTTTCAGGAAAATTACGATAGATCACTTGAAAAGAAGTAAAATGGATTAGTTTGGGATCAGAGTGATTAAACGCTCCTTAAGTATGAAACTGAGAGTTGAACAAAAAGAAGAACAGCTGTCAGATTTGGCGATTAAAATCAAGGAAAAGTGTGGTTAACTGTTATCGAAATGCGCAAAAAATTATCTCGAGGGCAATAAACAAAAACAATGCGAATAACTTGAAGTATATCAGCTTTATAAAATGATACACGACCGATATCTGATAAGTACTGCTCAAAATGTTTAGCAAAGGCGAAGACACGAAGTCGTCATTCCTCGAACAAACCAAAGCAGCTCGTGAAGAAAGAGCCCTCGAGAAGAAAAAGGAACAGTCAGCTATATTATTGCAAGCCCACATTAGAGGATGGCTTGCAAGAATAAAATTTACAAAATATATACTGTAAGTAGTAACTTTTTTGACTATTATTGACATTACTCTTGTGTACTTCTTAGAGACGATTTCGACCTTATTGTTCCTGACGTACCGGAAGATAAAATAAATTTAACTTGTTTAACCCCCAGTATTGAAGTATACCAAAAAGTGAGACTATTTTTGTTAGTATGGAAGAAAGAAAGAGACAAAGAACGGTTTGCAAAACTGTGTCGCTATATGATTGCATCACTTGAAAGCAATTCAGCAAAATACAGCTATGTTGGGGTAGCTCTTAACAAAAACCATGTAATGGGTTGGATCTCACATTTGAACGATATACTGTGGAAATGTTGTGATTATTTAGATGACTTAAAGCCAGAATATGCCAGTGACATGAAGTTTGTTCTTTTATATTTGCACATGCTGGTATCGTTTACAGGAACAAATACTTGGATAATTTTGAAGAATAAAAGCATTGAACAGTTCAAACCTGGCATGAGTAAGTTCTGCGCTAATTTTATGGGACAACTTTTTCACAGGGGATTTTATTTAACTCTTAAGGTAAATAATAACGCTAATGTTTAGTGGATATGATAAAATTCCATTTTATTTTTAGGGTCTTTTAATTAAAGGACTTAGCAGATTAAGGATTGTCTTTAAAGCAGCATCCTTGTCTGCAATTATTACTTTAGCTTTGAGACCGCTTATTGCAGCAGACTTTTCTGACAAATTTATGACCATGTTTTTAATACAAATATTATCTGTGCCTGCTATTGTTCAACATTTACAAACAGTGACTCCAGATGTAAGTATACGGGGCAATCCAAACTAAGCAGTTCATTAGATTATTTGGGAAAAAGCAAGTTTAAAAACATGTTAATTCTTGCTTAAGCCCTGTATATACATTTTTTTAAGTACATACGCAAAAAAATCGGTAATGTCGACTTGTTTTTTGTAGTTTTAATAGTTTTGTTTTCTTTTTTATCTGTAGCTTATCAGTTTTTTTTTGTTTCAGAGTGTTACAGTTTTAGTAACAAACAGAATTTTTCTAAAAAGCATCGAACTTTTATCTAATCAGCAGGCAATGAGAATAGTTTTTAATACACTCGAAGGAAACTATGCACTTTGTCTCCTTGCAAATATTATACAATTAGGATTTATAGAAAGAGACAGTACATTGAAGGAAATATGTTTTCCTTCTTTTACAGTAAGTAAATACATATTAAAAAATAATAATAAAGACAACGTAAAAAAAATGTATTTCTTTTATTAGGTAGTTGTCACAGGATTATTAGAAAGCTGTCAGCATTATGTTGTTGTAAAACAATCGAATTTGACTCATTGGCATCCTGTTTTGGGATGGTTTGCTCAACCAATGGATTCAGCACTTCACGCCGCAATTCCTCATATTAAAATGCAACTTCACCTGTTGTGGAATTCAGAAATTGTTAACATTCTTTTGGGTATTTAAACATCTCAACGAATTTTTACATTGGTTGCAAATTATTTTATTGCAGGGAAATTTTTATCATCTCTAGTGAAGAACTTAGAATCACCCCAAGTTCCAGGGGGTTCTTCAGGATTCAGCAATCATTTTTCAGGAACAAATTTTTTTAAAAGGGCCCTCGACTCGAGAGTTAATAAAACAAACACTCAAAAGAGCTACAGATCTCTCGGCACTCCCGAAGTGCACAGAGTTGTATTAATGTGTTCCTTATACCATACAGCTTTACATACTTTAACTCAGTTAAAACTAGACATATTAACTGGTAAAAAAATTATTTTAGGTTCATTTGAATTAATTAAGTTCAATTTTATTTGTTTTTAAGGTTTGTGTTATAGAGATAGGCTTCTTTATGATCTCTGGTTATTTTTATGTTCCCTGGGACCAAATTGTGGCTTAAAGACTTTCCTAGATCATTTAGCTGTGAATACTAAATGTACAGCGCCTGAATTTCAAATGCTACAACTTTTTTCGGACTGTATGACCCATTATGTCACGTAAGAACTTTTTAAATGCCTTTTGAACGATCTTAGTCTCAAACATTTTATTTTAATTGCAGAATTTTAGATGACATGGAACTGTACGAGCAACAGAACCCTTTCAAACTTAGTGATTTCGTCGTGCTATCCAATTTCCTCAACATTTTTCTCTACAAAGTCGTCATAGGAAACTTAATAGGTAAATATATTTTGTTTTTATAATATCTGTAATTATAATTTTTGCGTTAATTTTAGATTTGAAGTCTATTCAAAGCAATCAAATGTTCCAAACTCTTCACACGTTATTAATTGTTCTGTACAAAAGAGATTGCAGAAGAAAATATACGCCTCCAGGACATTGGTTAATTAAGGAGATTAAAGTCTCTTCTTTCATGGTTGATCTGGAAAAGGGACGAAGAGCACAACAAATATTATTACAAACAATGCCCCACGTTATACCGCACGAAGACAGGGTTAGACTATTTAGGAAATACATTACTAACGAAAAAACCGTTTTGGGCTTGACAGAATCTGCATGTGCTTCTCCACAGTCAACGCTAATCACTGTCCACAGGTAGAAAGAACATTTCAAATCATTGTTATTTATTTAGAAACATTTGTAATTGATTTAGGTCTCGAATAGTTGAAGACGGTTACCGTCAACTGGCCCTCATCCTCCCTCAAAACCTTAAAGGCGTGATTCGCGTACGTTTCATAAACGAACAAGGCCTAGACGAGGCGGGCATCGATCAAGACGGAGTATTCAAAGAGTTCCTCGAAGAGAGCATTAAAAAAGTGTTCGATCCAGGACTAAATCTTTTCAAGATAACCAGCGAGGAACGTTTGTACCCTTCTCCCACGTCCTATCTACAAGAAAATCACCTGCAACTGTTCGAATTTGTTGGGAGAATGTTAGGAAAAGCTGTCTACGAAGGAATCGTTGTCGACGTGCCATTTGCGTCGTTCTTTTTGAGTCAAGTCCTGGGACAAACTGCGCAAGCTTTATACAGTTGCGTGGACGAATTGCCGTCTTTAGATGCCGATCTTTACAGGAGTTTGAATTATATTAAACATTACGAAGGTGATGTGTCCGAATTAGATCTCTCCTTCACAGCAGATGAAGATTGTTTGGGAAAACTCGTCACTCACGAACTGATACCTGGAGGAAAAGCCGTGTCAGTTACCAACGACAATAAGTGAGTCTTTGTTTTTGATTGAAAAGTTTTCGAATTAAATAAACAAAAAATTGTAGGATAAATTATATTCATCTGATGGCCCATTTTCGAATGCATGTCCAAATTAAAGACCAAACGGCGGCTTTTATACGGGGTTTCCGGTCTATTATAAGTCCCGAATGGTTGTCGTTGTTTTCAACCCCGGAGGTGATTTATATTTATAATTTGAAATTGAATTGTTTACTTAAACGTAGTATTTCTAGCTTCAAAGATTGATTTCGGGTGATAATGTTCCGTTAGATTTGAAAGACTTGAGAAAACACACGCAATATTACGGAGGATTCCATGACTCTCACAGGGTCGTGAACTGGCTCTGGGACATACTCGACAAAGATTTTTCAGAAGACGAGAAAGGAATGTTCCTTAAGGTAAAATATATCGAGTAAAAAATATTTTTTGACTCTTATTATAAGCTAGAATTGTTTTAGTTTGTAACCAGTTGTTCAAAACCTCCTCTGTTAGGTTTTGCTCATCTTGAGCCTCCCTTTAGCATAAGGTGTGTAGAGGTCGGGGATGACGAAGATACGGGAGATACAATTGGTAAGAAAATATTTGTTTTATTTTTACGTGTTCGGTAAAGTACTCTACAAACTTCAGGGGAATGTAGTGTTCTTAATTTTGTTTCGGTATGTTTTAGAATATTTCTAAAAATTAGTGAATGTTATAGTTTGTTATAGAAAGTTTCAGTATGTTTTAAAATGTTGCTGGATGTTCCAGAAGGCTTCAGAAAGTTATAGAATCCTCTGAAAGGTTAGAGAAGGTTCTAGAATGTTTCAGAACGTTACAAAGTCTTTCACTGGTTTCAAAACTGTTACGGAATGATCTGGAACATTTTTAGTATGTATAGAATATCTTTAAATGTTCGACAAGGTTTCATAAAGTTACGGAATCCCTCGAAAAAGAAGGAATTGTTAAAGAATGTTGTAAAATAAAATTGGGTGTTCTACATCCTCTTAAAGTTTGTCGAGTCATTTACGAGACACATAATTATTAAATAATAATCATAAACAGGGAGTGTTATTCGTGGTTTTTTCACAATAAGAAAAAAAGACCCCCAAAATCGTTTACCAACATCTTCCACTTGCTTTAATCTCCTCAAATTGCCTAATTACCAAAAAAAGAGTACTCTTCGTGAGAAGTTAAGGTACGCAGTTTCGTGCAATACAGGATTTGAATTGTCTTGATTTTCTTTTTCTGTATTATTTTCAGTTATTATATTAAGTATTTACTTTAATGAATGTGATATATTAATTAATTTTATGATTATTACAACTTTAATTTATCTTTACGACTACATACATATTATATCAATTAGTTTTCCGTTTTTATTTGGTAGTACAAATTGAATTTTTGCATAAATTAGTAAGTTTCAAAAACTAGCATATCACTTTTATATGTTTTATATTAGTATACATTTATATAAATAAATGAAACTTGTAAGAATTTACATGTATACATTCGAACCGACGAAATTATCAAAATTTTATTTTATTATAACCAAAAATCAAATTGTACGCTAATACATTATTAATTCGATAAATTATTTATTGATTTATTGACCCTAATCAGTCGACAAAAACAATTAGTTAAAGATGCACCAAATAATAATTAAAGATGAGTAAGTATATTCATTAATTAATAATTTTGCTTTTGGTATCATTCATAGCTTTGTCTTTATACCTGTTATTTTACAAATAAGTAAAAATTTAAACGAAAGACTTCATGAACTTAGTAATATGATTAAAATTAATTAATATATAACTGATATTTAAATAATTGCTATTATGCGATTATAAACTCCGGTGTAATGTTTGTTGCCTAAACGGCGATGTAATTTTTCTCCTATAAATGTATTATCGAAGTCAGCTGTTAATAAGTGTGATTGCGCAAACGCAACGGTTCGGTGACTTCAAAATCGGCTTTCGGTTCAGTTCGACTTCAGTCTGCTTCTGAATGGGATAGTTGGTGTTTGTGCTGTGCGTGCTACACAAAAACATAGTCCTTTTAACTTATTCTTTTGTGTGTCGTTTCCTTTTCGAAAAGTGCAATTCCTACAACAATCGTAACAAGAGAACTGTGATAATAGAAAGTAACTCGACATACGACGCTCGTGACCTATCGTAGACGCTGAATTTCACGCCATGCTAGATAGAACGATCTTATCAGTTGTTTGCGATTTTAAGGAGACTTAACACCAATTAGGAATTTTCGTTTTGTGGTTGGTTTAGTGCCTAGTTACATTTTAAATAGAAAAGGAAAATATAGCAATGCACGCATAAAACGTACGTTCGAGGAAGCAACTTAAGTAGCTAATTATTGCAAACTTGATATACATCGAGGTCACCTCTTCCTTATCCAAACAAAAAGAAAACCCGTTCATAGCCGAAACTGGATGATTGTGTTGTGTTTCATAAATCTACCGTGAATTCACGTTATTAGTGAGAACTTTTGAGCTAAACAGGCCGAACAATTTTTCGTGTTTATCAGATTAGGAACATTGTACATACATAAAATAAACCCAGTCAGTGTAACTTATCCCTATATAAGTAACAAGATTATTAAAGAAAACACTGCTCTACACTATTAGCATTTTTAGTCGTTTAGCAGCAGGGTAAAAAAAGAAAAACATTTCGTAACTCGTAACGAATTTTTTAGCGGTCGGGGCCCGAGTTTTGTACGTTACGGTGGTTTCGTGTGATGAGGTTGAATTAAATCTATCGAACTGGTGCAGTATTTCATGGCTGTGGTCGGCCCCAGCCGCCACTCAAGAGTGTCCATGTCTGTGTCGATGAGCCTGATGCAAGGAGCAGCGGGCCCCACGGCGGGGGGACAGCAGGGTGGCCTGCATGCAGCGCAACCCTATTACCACCCTCAACATGCCGCCGCTCCCGCCCACACACAGGAGCAGGTCCAGCCCGATCGGCCCATCGGATATGGTGCTTTTGGTGTTGTCTGGTGAGTTCTCAAAAACAACTACTTATTTTTATGGCAATTTTCCAACGGAAAGTATTGTTGTTTTGTAATACCTAACCTCACTAATTGTAAGTCGTGGAAAATGTGAATAACCTTGATAATAAAGCGTTTTACTAGCAATGTAACTACAATACTTAGTTAAACTTATTAAAAGCGTTAAATATTTATTACTTGATTGTGTAGACTGGGAAATAGGTACATAACAGGGTATTTTACTCAAAAGGTTGCGGAATTTCTTAAAAAACGTCGAAATTTTTAAACAATGTAAAATAAAATAATCGTAACTTTACCAAAAAGTGACTTACAGTACTGAAATTTTTACAGGTTGTAGTAGAAGTTTAATACTAATGTGCTGCCAAAATTAAGCTTCATAATTTATACAGGGCGTTCACAAAAAAAAATTCAAAGTTTAAAAATTTCCAACACAAATAACCTAACGTACCATATTTTATTTTTTCATTCCATTCCTTTTTTTTTCTCCTCTTTCGGATCCGTTACGATTTTCTATCGTTTTATTTTTAAAAAAATTGAACAATTTTGGGTTTTTAAAATTTTCATTAATTCTGGCATAATAAAAATGTGCCTTTTTTTTAATTGAAACTTTAGACAATCAAGTAGGTACTTAAAAATTTTAACTTTCGTTCCAATTCTTCATTATCAAATTAGGTTTGTGTTCAATTCGGTGTTGTGTCAAAATTTTTAGTAATTATAAAAAAAGAGTTACCCAACGTTCAAAAATATAATATTCTGAAATAAATGGCGTGTTCGTGTCAGAATAATGGTAATGATAATGGACGGAATAATTTCCTACCATTTCCCCAACATTTCGCCACAATTGCGTTACATGCTGGCCAAGAACCAGAAAGGTGGAACAATTTGTGTGTCGTGCCGGCTTTGGTCTTATCAGCCGTGTATAAACAATTAACCCCCGTCGAGAGAACCCCATTTTTTTACGGTCGAATGGACAATCCTACTAGAGACGTCCTCGAAGAATGTTTGGCCGCCCTACACAACGCCAAACATTCCCTTACCTTCTCATCAGGTTTGGGTGCAGTTTGTTGCTTATTGGGTCTCCTAAAAACTGGAGATCACATTCTATGTGGCGACGACATGTATGGGGGCACAGCAAACGTCTTTTCGACAGTTGGAAACTCCTTCGGGATCAAAGTCACTTTTGTCGATTCCGCAAACCCCCAAGATTTTTTGGAGAACATAAAACCTAACACGAAAATGATATTCGTAGAGACCCCAACAAATCCTTGTATGAAAGTAATTGACATTCGTATGTTATCCAAAGTTGCCAAAAGAAATAAGTTGATGTTGGTCGTTGATAACACGGTAGCCACGTGCTATTTGCAGCAACCCTTAGCGTTCGGGGCTGATTTCGTTATTTGCTCTTTATCTAAATATTACAACGGCCATTCGGATTCTGTTATGGGCGCGTTAATCTATAGCGACACCGAGCTTCATCCTAAACTTAGAGTATTACGATCGTTGTTGGGCAGTACACCATCCCCATTCGATTGTTTTCAAGTTAACAGGGGATTGAAAACATTGGCTCTGCGGATGAAACGGCATGTGACAAACGGCTTGGAAATTGCGAATTATTTGAGCAAGAATTCGAAAATAGAACGTGTACTACACCCTGGTCTTCCTTCTCACCCCCAGCATCAAGTGGCCATAACGCAAATGTCAGGGCATAGCGGAGTGTTTTCTTTTTACATGAAAGGAACCGAAGACGATTGCAAAAAATTTATGAAGAGTTTGAGATACTTTACGCCTGCTGTTAGTTTCGGGGGGGTGGTTAGTTTAATAAATATGCCGAATATTACGACGCATTCTTGCGTCCCACCGGAACGGAAAAGGAAAGTGGGAATCACAGAAAATATGATGAGCATTTCAGTGGGTATCGAAAACGTAGAGGACCTCTTGGAAGATTTAAAATGGGCCTTGGGTGGTTGCGGATGTTGTTCCTCAACTGCCCGATAAAAATGACATTATACAAATAAAATAACGTTGACATTTGCCGTATGTCTCAAAATTTTCGTTTAAAACAATAAATACCTAATTATTATAGTATTTATAATAACAAAAAAAAAAAACATACGATGAGATCCGAATGTCGACGTACGTGCAGTAATGAAGATAATGAAGAGGTCGAATTCCAAGTAGCTTTACCGAAACATTTTGCTACGACAGCTATACATTACTTCCACGAACCAGAAAATTTTAGTGCCTTAGCTGTTGCACCCCCTTTGGTCACTGCGAGTGCATTCAAACAAGATCTGGATTCTGATAATTTGTTCCATCGTAACAACCCCACTCGAGAATTATTCGAAAAGTCTTTGGGAGCTTTATATCAGGCCAAATATTGTTACTCTTTCTCTTCGGGAATGTCAGCTATAGCAGCTATAATGGCTTTAATGAAATCTGGCGAACATATTGTCTGTGGTGACGATCTCTATGGTGGCACAGTAGGACTTTTTAACAAAATCGCACCCTCATTTGGTATTACAGTTACATACGTCGATCCAACTGTATGCGAAATAGCCAAAAATATCAAACCGAATACCCGAATGGTGTACATCGAATCTCCAACGAATCCATGTCTAAAAATAGTCGACGTCGCTGCAGTCAGCAAATTAACGAAACAACGGAAATTAATATTAACCCTTGATAACTCGACACCAAGTTGCTATTTGCAATTTCCATTTAGCCTCGGTGTAGACATAGCGGTGGATTCGGTTACTAAATACGTTAATGGGCATTTTGATGTGATAATGGGGGCTGCCTGTACCAACAGTCCCGCTTTAGCTGAGAGACTTCATACCCTCCAGATCCTCATGGGCACAGCTGCCCCGCCGTTCGATTGTTTCCTTTGTTTGAGGAGCTTAAAGGTCATGGCCCTTCGGGTTAAAAAGCACTCGGAAAACAATCTCGAATTGGCAAAATATTTAGAAAGTCATCCGAAAATAGAAAAAGTTGTACATCCAGGACTGAAATCCCATCCCCAACACGAACTTGCTAGAAAACAAATGGCAGGTCACAGTGGACTTTTGACCATTTATGTTAAAGGGGGTGGCGAAAAAGCCAAAAGGTTTGTGCAGAGTTTGAAGCTGTTTCGTTTGGCGGTCAGCTTCGGTGGTATTGAAAGTCTTATACAAATACCAGCCCTTATGACCCATACTGATGTACCTAAAGAACAAATGGACAAACTTGGCATTACCGATACCATGGTAAGGATCAACGTTGGACTTGAAAACATCGAAGATTTAATTGAAGATATGCAAATAGCGTTAGATAAGTTATAAAAAAACTACACAAATCTACATATGTAAATAAAACATTTCTATGGAATTTGTTACTTTTCAAAACTGTCAAATCGTTTTACTACACTTCAAATAATTTATTTTTTTACGTATCAAAACTTGCCCAATGCCCTGTGAGTGTTGCAAAAACAACACATCGTCAGATTTTCGTGATGTTCTAAAAGACACCCCGTCGAGTGATAATTGCCGGGAAAAATGCACTTCCGGTTTTCTTCGTGCATTGCCCAGACATTTTTCAACGTTCGCAATCCATGCTGGGCAAGAACCAGATCTGTGGAACACGCTTTGCGTCATTCCTGCACTTATCACGTCCGAAGTTTTTAAACAACATCTCAAAAAATGCAATCCAACGAGGGCAGTCCTCGAAGAATGCCTAAAATCCTTGTACTGTTGCAAATACTGCTTTTGCTTTACAACTGGCATGGCTGCTATTTATTCCTGTCTGGGTCTTCTCAGATCGGGAGAGCACATCATTTGCAGCGAAGACCTCCACTACTGCGGTACCATGCAGCTTATGGACGTTATGGCATCGTCTTTTAATATTAACGTTACTTACGTAGACCCGACCAGTGTCAATGAATTCGAGAAGAAAATAAAGTCTACCACCAGAATGATTTTCGTAGAAAGTCCATCCTATCCACTCATGAAACTGGTCGATATCACGGCGTTGGGCAAGATTACAAAAAAAAAGAAAATTTACCTTGTGGTCGACAATACCATATGTACGCCTTATTTCCAAAATCCTTTTCAATATTGCGCCGATATAGTCGTAGATTCTCTATCGAAAAGTACCAATGGGCATAACGACTGCTTGGGAGGTTCCCTTTGTACCAACAACTACAGAATTGCTACAGAAATAAAAAGTTTACAACAAACAATGGGTTGTGCTATTCCTCCATTCGACGCTTTTCTTATAAATCGTAGTTTGAAAACTTTGAAATTTCGAATGCATCGTATCCTTGATAATACTATGGAAATTGCGAAATTTCTAAAAAACCATTCGAAAATCGACAAAGTATTATACCCCGGGCTTCCCTCACATCCCCAGTACGAGCTTGCTAAAGTGCAGATGTCAGGTTGTGGAGGACTCATTTGTGTGTACTTAAAGGGCTCTGCTGATGATGTAAGAAGATTCGTATGCAAACGACAATATTTCGTTTTAGCTACTAGTTTTGGTGGTGTTACAAGCACAATTGAAATACCTGCTATTATGAGTTATGCCTCTATGCCGGATGAAATTAAAGAAAAGAAAAATATCACCCCTAAGATGGTACTTATTTCTGTTGGGATCGAAAATGTCGAGGATTTAATAGAAGATTTGAGTTTAGGGTTAGAAAAAGTTGGTGGTACAGTTGGATGCTGTAAATGATTAATGTAAAGAAATTAAATAAAAATTGCAAAATGTTACAAAAAGAAATTGCGTTTGCTGCTAGTGTCTAAAGGATATAGTAGTTATCAAAATATACATCGGAAGGAGAATGGAACAGTATTCTAATTTTAATGTGGCCTCGTCGAAAGGACGCTGACTAATTATTTTTTATAGACGATGTCCCAATACTAGTATTTTTATAAATAGTAGTAAGAACAACGCACGTTTTCTACTTACAAGAAAATTTATTGTCCAATGATTGAACATTTAGATAAACTTTTGAGGAAACTAAAATTGGTTTGTGCAGAATCAAAATCAGATATTTGTGGTAAAAAAGTTTAAACATTTAATTATTCTAAAAAAAATCCGAAACGTTTGCAATTTTTTAGAAAATGAATTGCTAACTTTTTACTTTTACAAAAAATTTAATTTAGTTTCCGCAAAAACTTCAAGGATGCATTCAAACTGTTGGAAATTTCGAAAAATCTCTTACAACAGAAGTTTAATTTTCAAAATTCTTTTTTTTTTTTATTAATTATTAACTTCTTGTGAACGAGGCTTTTCTTAATTATGTACCCAGAGAGTCATGTCTTTTTTTTCTTCTTTTGTAATATGCGTATGTTGTTTAGAATGAGGGTAATGCAAAGACATAATTGTGCCGGAGGGATGCAACAGTCGCGGGATGCGTGCGAGTTAACTGCGAAAACCGGGTGAACAACCCGTTATTAGAAAGTCGATTCTGTTGCCCGTTCTGTTTGGTAAAAAATGGGTGCGGGTTGATCGGGCCAGCTGTTCGGGCAGGTGGTTCGACATCTGCCATATAGTTAGTTGGACACTAAAAAGCACCTCTACCACCATACTCAAACCATAGAAAATGCACGAGACCAACGACGTTTTTCGTTTTTTTAAATTTTTTTATAAGTACCTACATATTTTTCATTCGGCGACGCAGTCTGGTTTAAAAAGCGGAATTAACCATCTGTAAAATGGAACACACACACACACGACATCTCGACAGAAATAAGGAAAAAATAACAAAGTGTATCACTTATCAGTGGAATTTTAATTAAAATTTTGTAAACTACTATAGAAAAGTTACCCTAATTGTATTCTAAAACTTTTTGGAAATTTGGATAACATTCTGCAACATCCTAAAACATTCTCGAACACCAGGTCCTTTTTAGAACATCCCACAACTGTATTCCTAATTGTCCTAGAAAATTATAGAACACCCTACGACTTCTTCAAACCTTAGTAAAATTTAATAGTGTTCTAAAACATCCTGAGACATCCCTTAACATTCTGAAATATTTTTCTATATCCGGAAACTTTGCACATTATTCTAGAATTTCTAGAAACATTCTAGAACACTCCAGAATCTTCTCGAACTTTCTTAAAGTTCTCCATGGAAAATGCTTTTTTCGCATCTCATTCTCTTCAAGCTATGAGTTAGCTAGACTCACACAGTTCTAATACAACGCCCACAGGGGTGGGTGATGAAGGGTTGGCATGTCATAAGACCCCTTGGGGCTTTTGCAAAGACAAAAAATTATTTTTAGCTTTAGCTAAATAGCTTTGTATTTACATGTTTTTTTTTTCAATTTTTCGTTGAAAAAACTATTGTCTTCTGTGACCTCCCCTTCATTACCTATTCACATGTGTATTCGTACCCTTGTATATCGTATTTACATGAGGCTCTGTGCACATTTTGATTATCATGTACGCTGCACGTTTGAGATAAGGCAGGAAAATACAACCCCCTTGTCCTTAGTTTGTAAGCATTCGAAGATAACAAATTGTAAAGTGTTGGTTACCAAAATTGCCCCTGTGAACGCTATTTTATACTGATAAAAATTGTTGGGTTCGCTGTGGGACTTTTATCTTTTTGATAACAGAATTGAATAAGTCTGATGGATTTATTTGCTAAAATGATACAGGAGTAGGGTACTTATTAGAATTTTTATTTTTTTTTTGTTATAACTACTGATTTTTTTAATTTTTTTAATTTTTTTAATTGTTTCGTCACACTGACCTCTCGAATTAATTACCAGTTTCTGGTAGTTGACACCTGTACTTAGGTATCTATTTTTATAATTATAGACCTTGTTTCCCGCATATCCTTTGTAACCCACAGAACACAATAGAAGCTCCGTGTGTAATTATGTGTTAATTAGCAGTAATTGTTCGTATCTTTTTTGATACTAGAAAAACAAAATTAGCACATTACGACTAACTGTTAGGAAGGAGCTATTTCGAAATGATATAATAGTAAAACCAACGTGCGGCTTCCTAGATAATTTTTTTCGCAGACATTTCAAGTATTGACCATGAAATATTCCACTTCACGATTATATTTTTGTTGGATTATGCCCACCTTGAATTTCACCTCAATGTTGAAAACTAATCAAACTTCGCGTTAGAGGCTGTTATACTTTTTTACTGCATTTTTTCTGGTTGTCATTTGGCAACTTTTCATGTTGATAAACGAGAAATTTGTGCGTGCTGACAAGCAGATTATTAGGAAGATGAGGAAATGTCAGGGCTTTTCTTTTTTTTACTTGAAAATGCTTCTCAAAACAATCGTCTAAAAGTCGTTGTGTAGGTGAATATTTCTGATTGCGAGTGGGAAATTTGGGAGTCCATAAAGAATGAAAGAGTTTCCACGAAAATTGCTTAGAATGGGGGAGAATCAAAATGGATAGATTTTCTCACGATTAAAGCGATATAGATAAATAAAACAGTATAATCTGAAGGTTGAGACAAGACGCCACATCATAAATCGCACTGTACAAACATTAATTAATTGAACGTGACATTGAAAATCAACGAGACTTTACAACATAACCATCCTTCATTTCAGGCCTTTTACTCAATCGTTATTACGTTACCGCAATTGACATATGAACAAACGCAAATTTAGATATGATAACCTTGGCATGTGCACATATTATGTACAGTACATGGCGAAAATTTTTTTCAAAAATGTCTTGCATTTGTCTTCAATGTGTATGTGTACCAACGCGATAATGGCATCCATCATTCATGAGTAGTTGTGCTGTTGATTTATTTTAATATTGGGTGCATGTTGTATTTGTTATTTTTAGATTAGATAACGAACTATACATAGGTTATACGGTAGTAGGTGTGAGTTCGTGTAAATGCACACGTCCAACGATTACACCATATAACCTACGTAGTACGTTAGTAGGTATAATTATAAACAATTCCTCTTGGACCGTTCCTTAATCTCATCTTAACATAAACAGTAGGTACATTGTCGCAAGATTAATTAAACACAAAAATACAAGTAATAATGATGTCATTATCGCGTTGGTATAGGTACATACACATTAGAGGCAAAACTGTGGAAAACTAAATTTGAAATTAGGAAGTATTTCAAATTTATTTTTATATCATTTGTTGTCCAAATTTTTGTTTATCAAAATGGAATGTGCAAATAGTCGTCAGCTTTTTATAGTTATAAAATTGCAAACTATCAATGATTTATTTGTTCAAATTATTTGCACATCATGGTATAAGTATGTCTATGACGTACGAAAAAATGTTTTACCACAACTTACACGTGTGTGCCATTTTCATATCATCAACGACCATGATAACAACATTTTTGGGGAAACAATGTCAGACATTGTGTACACAAAAAAAAAACTAGTTCAAATAATCAATTTCCTGTGGTTAGAAAAAAATAAAATAACCTTTCTGAAAATAATAAATACAGTATCTAATAATTTTCTCAAAAAAGGGGGTACCTACTACCTAGTGGTGATAAAATATAAAGCAGAATATTTTTAAAATTATTCGTCAAGTTGATTTAAAATTTTAAAGATTGCAAAGCTTTTTGCGCGTCGTTAATAAAATTCCGTACTAATCTCCTCGTCTCTTCCTTATCCGTCCACCCTCGCGCGTTCCCGTTACGTGGAAATGAGGGTTCCGACTCCCCATCTCGCGACTTCCATGTTGGCTGTGTGCGTCGGCGTCGTCGTCGTCGTCGTCACGGGCAGACGACGTCGTCGACCGACCAACGACACTGCTGTAATATTACTCCAGGCGGCTAGGGCGCTCCCTAGACCTGACGGGCGTCTGTCCGGCCTCGGCGTCGACGTCTCGGTTCGAATTGGGGGAGAGCGTCGGATCAATGCAGGCGCCGCCGGTCGACTAATTCAACGACGACGACGACGACTACGACGCCGAGGTCGGGCCCGAATTTCGAATCCCGGGTTACTATAAAAAGGGTCCTTAAGGAACAAGAGGTTTTACTGTGTGCAGGTATTCGTTAACTAATACGAGTGCAACAAGCCAATGAGTTAATTAAGGGAGCAGAATAAGTCGTAATTATTCTGTCAAGCTTTTGAAAAGCAAAGCATACGGGGTTGTTTTTGTTTTTTTTTTTTTTGGTACCACAAAATGTTATAATTGAGCTCAATATGTCGCTGGTTTTGGAGATACAGGGCGTTCGAAATTGACATTTAAATTTTATAAATCATCCCTTACGACTACTAAAGGAATTGTATTATTTTGTATTATTTTTTTGGAAACTCGAATCGATAAAAAAAAGTGTTTTAGTGTGACATTTTCATCAAAAACTTTTACCCCATTTGTAACAGCTATTAAAATATCTTTTACCTCAGAACGTAAATTTTGGTTAACACCATCATTGGTGAAAGCTTGCCAAGTATTAAGCAAACTAAAATGGTGCATTACTGTTCACTGTTTTGTCAATAATTCGTGGCAAAGAAGCTTTTTTTGTTTGGTTTGTTGACCTCACAGCTTTTCCCAAACACACAGTGTCTGTTTGTATTTTCTGGAAAATATTTGAATAAGAGAACGTCTATTCACATTATTATAACGTGACTTTTTGCAGCTTCACGTACAGAATCTTATATTGTCTCATGGGCAAAAGACCATCGGGTAACGTGCAGGTGAAAACATGTTGCCATTTTAATACAAATTTCCGTCGTCATTTACGATTAGTCTAGTTGTTATCTAATGGTTCCAAATGGGCAAGAAGTTTCTCTTTGCGGTTTTATGTTTTGGAGATTTCGTGTAAAGAAAAAAAAAGGCATTTTAATTAAAAAAAGCAAAGAATAGTTACGTTCCATATTTACCTGGAAGTCGACCCGAACAATGACCATGGGCCTAGAACAATTGTAGCAGTCCTAAATATTAAGACACAAAAAAAAAAATCATTTTCTCATTAAAAAAAATTCTGTTTATATGCATATTTCAATTTATACATAAGTATGGCTGCAGTACGCTATATAATTACACCTGCTGCAGTTTAATTGTGCCGATGGCAAAAACCGCTGATTTCGTTCATTAAAATCTCAATTTACAACTGCCTGGTGGCCAGGCCGGTGTTACTACCCGCAGTCTTCGTTTTTTCTTTTCTTTTAAAACTAACGGGATTAAGTTGTACACCTAATACACTATGTAGATGGTGTTTCTTGTTTCTTCCACCATAGACAATGAACTTTGCCGTTGGTTCGTTTGAGGAAGTCGTCGGGAACACATCGTGTATGTTAAGTGTCTTTATACCAGCAATAATAATATGCCTTCGGCTTATCTATCTTCGTTTTTCGTCGTCATCATCGTCATGTCTGCACCAGGAAATGCGTTTGTCTAAATAAATTATTAAACGTCTGACTCAATAATAACTACCTACCCCTCAACGCAACAAGTCTTGAGACTGAAATTTCCTCAGGTGGATTACATTCACATACTTATATTTTGATGCTATTTAAATTTTAAAAAAATTTACCCCTATTTATTTACTAATTGTGTTTGTTCTCGTATAATTAATAAAGAAGGACAAAAAGTGCAAGTGACGACTGCTGGAATCTCACATCCAAGCACTTATAGGTACACATGGACATGTGTGCAACATTCATCTTACCTTACGATCGTTTCAATTAACGTCACGTGTTTTCATGGCGAGTTTTTTTTGCCACAAGCTCAAAGACAAGTGCTCTTGTTCGCGATAAATGGTCACCATTACCTGTTTCCGCTAGATAATAAGTTTGCCAAGCAATGTCTTCATGTGGAAATTAATACGTACCGTAGGGTTGTCGTGTGTGTATTTGCCTCATAGCAAACAACCAAGTGCACTGTTATTATTATTAACGTTTTTTATTTCCTATTTTCGTTTTTCTCACACGTCTCAATACGATTTATTAACAAAAAACAGTGACTTGATACGTGTTATAAATTACGTCTCTCACTTGCATCAACGCTAATAAATCAAGTGGACGTAACGAAAGTAAGCGTAACGGAACTATCGCTGCTACTTCCATAGATACGCCTTCCTCATCCATCTTATACTGAACGTACTGGGAAAGGGAAACGGATATTTATGTTAAGTCATGACGCTATGCAAAGTATCATACAAAGTAGTTGCTGATTGTAAGGGTAGTTTTTATTTAATATTTTCGAACTATCTTAAGTCTCTGTAACCAGCAGAAGAAAATGGGTCTAATTATCTTACCCATTCACCCATTCGGTATGGTCATTGTTAGTATAGTAAGCCAAGTGTTTTTCTATGGTTGGTAATTTAATTAAGGAGAAAGTTTGAATAACGCAATCTCTGGAACGTGTTTACTAACACCGGTGGTTTATTATAGAATTTGGACTAAAGTATGTGTTATATCGGTCAAACTGTGTACTCGTTTCCGTTATCTATGAACCCATATTGAAGTTTGAAATGTTGAAACTCCACGTTCGTATTGTGCTTTGTTTGGTAAACTTTGTATCTTTGTACTTAAATAAATTTAATAATTTTTTAAATGGATAATTAATTATTTATTATTTTTATCCCTCACCAGCGTGTGGACGGTCACGTTAAAAAGTAATGTCTTTTTGACCTGTTTACGCGCAAGGCAACGACCTTTTCCTTTATGTATGCAAATATTGTTTTTATGTTAATTCATATGTGTCTGACCCCTTACGGATTAACAATGACGTAATTAAAATTTTGCAAATATCTTTAATACATGAGACATCTTGTTCTTTTTTTTTTTATATACGAAATAGAAAGAGAAAGTACTTCTTTCGTATTTTACGATACGCTAATTATTTTTTTTTGTTTCTTTTCAGGTGAGTGTTTCATCTTTTCATAGACTAACCGCTCTTATTGGTAAGCGAAATTAAATTTTAAAAAATTGTTACTTTATTTATGAAGAAGCCTCGGGATTTAAAGGGCTTTAATTAGAGTAAAGTCATTATTTACTGCGGAACAATTTACTAAGTACAATAGCAACAGATATATAAGGAATCCGGCTCGAAGGACCATCGTTATGTAATAATGTGTACGTGGTAAAAAGCATTTAGATTGATGAAATAGTTTGATGATTATTATCTAAGACAGTAGTGATTATCTTGAATGTAATTCTGTTTTATTCGCGAGGTAACGAGGAAGTACCTAAGTAAGTGGTTTATGTTTAATGCATTACACGTTGCCACTTGATGCACTTTTCACTCATTGGCATTGGCCTGTTAACGAAGACAGACAACACAACACGTTTTTTCTTTGTGTGCCACTTGACACAAAACCCAAATTTTTGTTTTGTAGGTACACACAAAATATTCAATTTCAATGTGTAGCTTTCGCCTGCTCACACAGCGCAGACTTTTTTATTTGACTAATTAATTATCCAAAATTTCGCGTCAAATAAGGTGTTTACATCAAATAAAAAAAGCTCAGAATGTCTGGGAAAAGCTCAGAAAAACTGTAAAGTAAATAAGTCTAGGAATTATTTTCAGAGGATTTATATCATAATTACATTTTGTTGAAAAATAAAGTTAGGGAATAATTTTGAAAACGTCTTTAGTTAGAAGTAAGTAGGCATTATGTTGTATATTTATATGTTGTAAAACAGTAGACAGAAGACTTTTTAATTGCAATTAGGCAACGGTGCACAGATACGCAAAATATAAGACTAGGTTACGGTAGCGGGTGTGTTTGTGTACACGTACACACACACACATTGTATTTTTAAACTGCATTTTCTAGAAAATCGACTTCCAAACACAAATCTAAACAATTGCCAAAAAAATTATGACAATGAAATAGAAACGCCATTTTTTTTTCAAAAGGCATGAGAAAAAAAAATATCTTTGAAACCCTTTGCCAATAATAAATTAAGTTAATTTTCTACACACGCACAACTTAACTGTTCTACAGTCTAATTTTGTGTTCAGTAGTAGGTACACACTACACATGTCTTCTTTTTGCACATGTTGCAACTTTGCATATCGCGTACAAGTTTGTTCTGTAAGAAGCAAGTAGATGAAAGGGCAAAAGTGACTCGCGAACAAAGCTAAGCTAAACAGGCTCGTAAATGGTTAGGTACTTAGTTATCGGTGTCAGTAGGTCGCCTCAAAGATTTCCTGGTGGTGGTCTCTTTAAATATAACATTTATATGTTTGTATGTATGTGCAAATTTTCGCACAAGTACCGCTATGAAAAGCTAAAAAGCTGACGCCAAATTGCGACTTGTTGCAACAACAATGATACGTTGTGAACGAGCCATCTTATATTTTTTCTATGGTTTTGATTTTGGTAACGAGTTTCGCATCACAGATATAGTGAAAGGTGAGCGTGCGAAATCCGAGTGGGCTATGTTACTAGGTACCACACGGAAATCCGGCCTTGACCTAATCTCACAATAGTAAATGTATATCGATGGTACAGAATGGGTTTCATCATAAAGACATTCATAGATAGTAGGAGTTGGTTACCAGGTTCAAATAGGGGTAACACACAAGTGCTAGTGATGTCATTATCGCGCTGTTACACATACACATTGAAGTCAAATTGCAAGACAAAAGACTTTCTATTTTTTTTCTTCACTTGTTGCAATTTGACATTTTGTAAGGTTTTTTAGAGCGTTAAATAAACGATATTGCATGAAAACAATAAAGAAAAATGTTTACACAAAACTTGGAAGCAGTAGCACCATTTCGTCAATTGTTTTAATTCCTATAATTACTATTTTTTTTCTTGTGAAATACACAATGCATACGTATTGTAATTTATAAAATATAAATATGGTCGATAGATAGATAGCATAGAAATCGAACAACAAAAGATGAGCAGCTGCATGCACAATTAGTTTAGTTTTAATTTGTTATAATTTCCTAGTACGAAACAAAAGCTTACAATCAACAAGACACTTTATTGATAATTACATGTAAATATTTACCTATACTGGTACCCACTGTGCAATGTTTCATGTTCCACATTTGATAATGTACTGGCTTTATTGTTTCATCATACAGCAAAAAAGGAATAAATGTTAGATTAACTAATACTTCATTTTACAAGAATTTGCAACTTTAAATGGTTAAAATACTTAATGAATTTTGGTATTAATAACAGCCAATATTAATGAGAAATTTTTCAGCACAATTCGTTAATAAATACAAAATTAAAAAGAAAAATCATTTTGTTAGCAATAAATTATTTCTACTAAAACTATGATGTAAGTTTTACTACTGAGTAAGCAATTTCTTAGTTGCAGTGTCGAGTGACATTGAATACTAAAAATAAGGCAGATCTCACTCGCTTATTGTAAAATAAGTAAAATAATTGTTAGCAGGTACCTACCAACGCAATGTTCGTGTCTGTACTAATTTCTAAAAATTAGAGACCCATAGAAAGGAGAAGGTAAAGGACAACCTGTGGTTGCTTGAAATATGCAGAAATTAAAGACCTTGATTTAGTTATCTATTTGCAATAAAAATAGTAATAAATTATTTATGTAAAATATTGAACTTCTAAATTTTCAAAAATGTCTTGTATTCGTCTTCAATGTGTATGTGTAAAACGCGATAATGGCATCATTCCTGAGTAGTTGTGTTGTTGATTTATTTTAACATTGTATGCATATTGTATTTATTATTTTTAGATTGGATAACAAACCATAGGTTGTGCGGTAGTCTTTATCGCGTTGGTACACATACACATTGAAAACAAATACAAAACATTTAAATTTATTCTCTTTCAAATATATTTTTTTGCATTTAATCTTTAACTTTACGTACATATTAGTGCTGGCTACGTAATTGACACGGAATAACCTTAGACGATAACTGTGGGAAAATATGAAACAAAAGGTTGGTCAATCAGCACTGCTCTAGATTGTTCCCATTTCCTGCAGTTTCGGTTAATGTTCTTTTACGGTGTATACTAAATTGTAATGAGGGAAAGTTAATTTTAATACTATAACTATGACTAATACTAATATTTGCACAAAATATGTTGCATTACCTACCTATAGGTCGTTATTTACAAGAAAATTGTAAAAGCTTTCGTAAGTAAGTAGATATAAATATCTAATAGGTATCTGTCGCTGACACAATTTATTAAATATTTTCTGCTCTCATAATCGCATAATATGGGTCATATTTTTGCTGAGCTAAGACTTTTTTTATTGTTTAATTATAAACATGGACAGTTGTTCGCGGTCTAAACGAAAAGAAAAAGAATTCAACCGACTTTATACACACATACTTAGGTACATTTAAAGTTAAAGTTAGGTAACACCAGCGGTCGCTGAATGACCTACATACCTATTTGATAATCAATGCTTTGAAAGTTAGGGTTAGTAAGCTAGGTATATCATATGCAATATTGAAATTAGAATTAGTATAATTAAATTAATTATTGTAATTATACATATATGCGCTGATATTGCACGATAAGATATCGGAGAAGTTTAGATTTCGGCTTCAACAACGTGTAAACGCCAAAATGTTTTTCTTTGCTTGCAATTTGGTACAAACAAATTAAAGATTAGGAATATTTCAAAATTAGATTAACTTCATTCGTTAAGGTCGTCTGAAATTTATTTAAATTATAACGGTTTGAATTGATAAATTGAAGCATAAGAAGAAGGCGTTCGTTAAGAGAACAACAGTTGTGTCTGCTCTTTTCAATTACACGACCGTGTTTAATCGTTTTACAAAAACCATCGGCGCGGAAACTACATTGCAATCAACATTTGCCAATTTGTCTGATTTAGCAACAGATTAACGCTTTTACTTTTACAAAATCGCATTTTTTTTTTTTTTTTTGCTGAACAGTGAAATCTTCGTTTACGAAAACCAGTCTTTTTCGAAGCAAACTTTGGTAATTGTATAGATACGCCTCCCCGTTGTAGAGTTCGTCATACTGATCAAGAATATGTATATATGTTGGGAGAGGAAACCACCCCTTCATGGTGTTTTTGAGCTTTTTCATTTCGTGTATTTGTCTTCCATGTCTATTGTAAAACGAGATCAGTAGTAGTGATTTGTTGATTTATTCGAATATTGAGATCGTGTAGTGTTTGCTTATTTTGTAGATTAGATACGGAATAATTTATAGTCTTTATCTATAGGTGATACGTGATACTGCTTGTTTGTTTAAACTTTGAAAGCGGTTATTCTTAGCGTGTTACGAATACAGATGTTGGGAAAGGGTGAGGGATATGTAAATGTATACACATCCATCCTGAACCGTAACCTTTTCAATACACACGGAAGTGTTACGACAGTTTTTTGTATTTTTTGAAGCACAAAACCAGTATGAAGATGTCATAAAGTACAAAAAACTATCGTAACATTTCCATACGTATTACAACAGGTTACGGTTCAGGATGGGTGTGTTTACATTTACATACCCCTCACCCTTTCCCAAAATTTGTATTCGTAACACACTAAGAATAACCGCTTTCAAAGTTTAAACAAACAAGCAGTATCATGTATCACCTATAAATAAAGACTATAAATAATTTCGTATCTAATCTACAAAATAAACAAACACTACACGATCTCAATATTCGAATAAATCAACAAATCACTACTACTGATCTCGTTTTACAATAGACATGAAAGACAAATCAGTATGACGAACTCTACAACATACTTTTTTTTTTTTTTCAAGAAATTCGGAAGGGACTAAAGCTACTGTACATAATTGCCCTTTTTTTTTTTTTTTTTAATTTTGTATCTTGAATAGTAAACGATTATTATCAGTTAAGATTTAAGGGTGGCTGGCTGATGTCTTGCAATGATGCATAACAAATTTCCTTTCAACGTTCCTCGTTAATCAAAGGTCCACAAACAATACCGAGTGTCAGCGTAAGTCACGTGTTGTGTCCATTATTATTAACGTATCCGTCTTTGGTTCGATTGTGCGTTACTGATTGCAATATTGCACCGGCAAGATTACGAATCTAGACGCCGACGGTGCAACCGCTGTGTCCGCAAAATTATTAATTGCCGACACCTAACAGACTACGTATACGTACAGTGACGGCGCGGCGCCGCGGCAGTTATTCACGGACTATTTGTTTGATTGTCGTTTGCTTTCGTTTTCCCTTTCTCAACGATCAGTTTGTTAGATACAACAACTTAACTTCAGTATCCTGTCAATATTTATGTGGGTAACTGAACTCGAATCATGAATCTGGCCTGTCTGTGCAAGAATCCTTCACAAAAATCCTTAAGAGTTTTTTCTTGGGTTCTCTAATTACGTAATCTTATCAAAAATCCTTCTGAAATCTTCCTACATTCTTCAAAAATACGTTCAGATTCTTCTTCTCAGTTCCTCTAATTAACAAGAATCCTTCAACAGTCCTCAATTCTACTCTTTTTCTCTGATCTTTCTAAGATCCTTTTAGGTTGGTATTGATTGCCATTAGTACGTGGTCTGTGGATGAATTCTTCAGTAATTCTTTTGGATTGTTCTTGGTTTCTCTAATTATGGTAGGCTGGACAAGAATCCTTCAGAAATTCTCCCATTTTCTCCTAGTTTTTTTTTTTTGTAGTTAATGTGGTTTGTTCAAGAAACTTTCAGAAATCCTCTTAGTTTTTTCTTGCTTTTTCTAATCAACTTGATCTGTACAAGAATCCTTCAAAAACTCGTTTAGGTTTTTCTTGGTTTTTCATATTACGCGGTCTATGCAAGAATCCTCCCAAAGTCCTTTTGGATTCTTTTGTTTTCTCTAATTGACGTGGTCTGTGTGAGAATCTATCCAAAATTTTTTTAGAATGGTCTTGATTTCTGTAATTACATGGTCTGCGATTCATTTGGATTGTTCTTGGTTTCTCTGATTATGATACCATGAACAAGATTCCTTCAGAAATCTTCCGAGGTTATTCTAGTTTTTTGTAATTAGCGTAGTCTGTTCAAGAATCCTTCAGAAATCCTCTTAGTTTTTTCTTGCTTTCTCTAATTAACGTGTTCTATGCAAAAATCCTCTTAGTTTTCCTCTTGTTTTTTCTCTAATTAACGTGGTCTGTTCAAGAATATTTTTAAAATCCTTTTAGATTTTTCTTGATTTCTCTAATTATGGTAGCCTGGACAAGAATCCTTCAGAAATCCTCTTAGTTTTTTCTTGGTTTCTCTCATTAACGTGGTCTGTACAAGAATCCTTCAAAACCTTCTTAGGTTACTCTCCTTTTCTCTAATTGACGTGGTCTGTTCAAGAATATTTTTAAAATCATTTTAGATTGGTCTTGATTTCTCTAATTACGTGGTCTGTGGAAGGATCCTTCAGTAATTCTTTTGGTTTATTCTTGATTTCTCTAATTATGGTAGCTTGGACAAGAATTCTTCAGATATCCTCTTAATTTTTTCTTGGTTTCTCCTCTTAACGTGGTTTTTTGAAAGAATCCTTGAGAAATCGTTTCGGCAAATAAATTATAAAAACATAGTCCGGAATTCCTAGTAGATCTTTTAATTTCTGGTCGATGTAAATTCATGGGTCAAGTCGTTTCGTCGACAACTAGGATCGACATCCTCAGCGGAAACTCTTAATAACGAAAGCGATGTTTTGACAGCTTCCTTTGAAGATAAAAGCTGCAGTTGTCGACGAAACGGACCCAACACTTCATATCGACCATGGCCTACAAGTCCAAACTTCAACTCCACTAGCAAATATAGAAAATTATATTTTGTAGGAATTAGGTATACCTACATATTTCAAAATAAAAAAAAATTTTTTTTGTACTTATCTCTTTTTATTACTTGCCTGTAATCTTAAAAGTTGAAAGTTAGCTTGGTTTAGTATTTTTCTGTGCCTATTACCTTTTTTTTTAAACATGTTTTTGTATTATTGTTTAACTTCATGGTACATAATGAAATTGCAAGTATGCAGATAATTAGCACAATGGTAAAAATTATAGCCAGCAAGCAATTAAGCAACCAGATATGATTCATAATGGTGGTACAATTTTTTAAACCTCATATGTAGGTAACAAGAACGTTTAAAAAAAGACCGTCCGTCTACTTCTATAGATCACGTTTATTTTTACTAACAACCCATTTACTAGACATTTCTAATTAATACCCATATTTGGTACATACACCAAATAGTACATCATTTTAATTTTATGGGTTGACAGTGAAAATAGTTAGAATGGATGTCGATTCGTCGAGGCATTGAATAACCAAGAGACGGAAGGTAAAATTCAAAGCGACCCACGACCGATTTAATCGTTTTTCTCCCCCGTCGTCTCATTGCCAGTCGTTCGATTAGCAACAGCTACCAAATACCCACTTGCATTTAGGAATCACAATGAATGCGGCTCTTTCTCTCTCTTCAGAGGGGTGGCGAACTGATGGCGCATTCAAGCATTTCCTCCGGTCCAACCATCCATCAGGCCCTCGTCCTCAGCCGCCCTAACAACAGCAGTAGCAAAAGGACTTCATATATATAGGGCGACCCAATATTTAAAAACCAACTCGCCAACTGTCTTCTATTTTGTGTTGTAAATGTAAAACAACCACCCCTATTTTTCAAATGAAAAATCTACGCGATTTTCGTTGACTATGTTACCCTGGATACGGGATGATAGATGGTTGATGGTTGGTTTGTAGTAGGTAATAATATCGGGCAGGCTTTTGGTCTTTTTTTTTCTTTCTTCCCAAGGCTGATTTCGTGAACCTGATCTGACTGAGGAGGGTGCAGTGCTTCGACGGTAACGAGTCACGCATCGATGGGGAGCGACCGGTCTGAGCCGTTTGGCTTTCGAAGGGTGCGTTGCCCTAAGCCTGGGGGCGGGTCGGTCGGCGGTCGCCGGGTTCACCGATCTAAGCGATGATGATGCTGCCTGCTGGCGTCGACACAACGCATCTTTCTTTCCACCATGCTACTACCGCAGCTACTATTTTATTTTTTTATTATTATTATTATTATTAATATATCTACAGGGTGACTCGAAAAATGGTCCTTGATCTGCGGTTTTTCTTTCGTTTTTTGAAATGGTTTCGCTAAATCCTGTTTGTGATTCGAAAGAGCCAAGTAGATTGGTAGGTTGTTGGTTTGTTGCGAGACGACCAGGACTGGACTGGTTCTTATGGAATTGCTGCAACTAACACGTTATTATAGAGAAGACACACCGGTTGTTAGAAGGCCGTTTCGTATCCTCCTTCGCCTTCTTCTTACAGACACGACTGAAACTAATTGCAACTGAAATATATGCACGTACCTACTTACCTGCAACAACAAATCTGTTGCTTTTTCTTATTGTTACTTTGGTTGCAAAAATTCAATTGTCATAAATCCAATTTTGTGTCCCTTAAGTATATCGTCGTGATGCACCTGATTTAAATGAGTCTCATAATCTCCTTCCGAATTGGAGACGTCTGAGTGCTTCGATTATTCAGATTGATAAATTCAGAATTCATTACATCACGAATAATTTGGTTTTTCTTCGGTTATTATTTATTGAACGTTCCTGTCTACCGTTTGCTAATAAGAGAAGAAGAAATACAGATGCGGGACCAGCAACTGGGACAGGTGACCGAAAGTACCTACGTTACACCTGCCGGTTTTAAAACGAGATAACCTGGCACGGGCGACTAACGTTGTCGTCGTTGATTCCGTTTTGTTTTCTGGTTTTATTTTTCAGTCAACTTTTTCGAGATATCTTTCGAACCGTAAACTTTTCCTTAATAAACTAAATTATCTCAAAAAATAGTAATTTTCGACTTTTTGTTTTGTTTAGGCATTACATAATTTTACAAATATAGATACATTAGATGCTTTAGTTATAAATTAACAGAAATTCTGATTGACGCAAACTACGTACACGTTAGCATCTAATTATGATTAATATCAAACTAATTATCCGTTTGTTTGCTATCTCCTACCTCTCTATCTCTCTCGTTCTGCTGGTTTCAGGTCTTTATCTAAATCCGATTTATTTATTGAAATGAAACAAGATGTACCTGTACATGACGTATATATTATTTGTGAGGTCTGGCATTCGTCACAAACTGCCTACCTACGTTCAGGTTGTGACTGGAATAGACCACATAATTACATAGTGATGTGTCATACGTAATTATGTTTAATTAATTAAACCGGCATTCCTGCACAGATTTACTCAAGCCGAGGAATTTTAAACGCTTGTAATGAACGCTATTTACAGAACTAATTTGTTATAGTGTATTTACTATTTAGGTGGAATAAACTAATGAAAATCTCAATACATAACGTCACTCACTCTATAATGGTAACAGCATCCAGGTAAAAAATTAAATTTAAGAACTCTAAAAGTGAGGCATATACCAACTGAGGCAAACCCCTTTAAAACACGACCAACTGAGGTGGTTTTTTGCTCACATGTATTAGGAACTACCAACTCAAGTACCCTGAAATTAGGTAGAAATCGCCTCAGTTGGTGTACCTGCGCCGACTCAGTTGGACACGTAGGTACGTTCATCCGCTTATGCAAAAATTACAAACTATTTATCGAAAAAATATGTTGAAATCTCGTAAAACTTGGAGCACAGGAAAACCCCTTTATAACGCGACCAACTGAGGCAATTTTTTGTTAACGTGTATTAGTTACTACCAACTAAAGTACACTGAAATTAGGTAGAAATCGCCTCAGTTGGTGTACCTGCGCCGACTCAGTTGGACACGTAGGTACGTTCATCCGCTTATGCAAAAATTACAAACTATTTATCGAAAAAATATGTTGAAATCTCGTAAAACTTGGAGCACAGGAAAACCCCTTTATAACGCGACCAACTGAGGCAATTTTTTGTTAACGTGTATTAGTTACTACCAACTAAAGTACACTGAAATCAGGTAGAAATCGCCTCAGTTGGTGTACCTGTGCTGACTCAGTTGGACACGTAGGTGCGATCATCCGCCTATTTAAGAATTACAAATTAATTATCAACAAAAGTTATCGTTAAAATCTCGTAAAACTCTAAAAGCGGAGAATGTTCCAACTGAGGCGATCCCCTTTAAAGCACAACCAACTGAGGCGGTTTTTTGCTAAAATGTAGGTACTGCCAACTCAAGTACATGGGAGACAGATATGTATAAATCGCCTCAGTTGGTGTACCTACCTGCTGTGCCTCAGTTGGACGCATATGTAAGTTCATCCGATTTAGAAATCAATGTTTTAGACTTTTTGTAGATAACAAAATCGAATAAAAATTTAGTTAGTATTGGACGGTGTTAAAGAACTTTCCCTTATCATTTTAAATTTTTAACGTTAATGCAGCGGGCACGTGTTGAAATTGTTAACACATGTCTTCGCAACGAGGATTAAACTTGTAAGGTTTTCGTTAGTGTTGGTAATAGATTTTGCCTAGCTAATAGCTCATTGAATCGAATTATACCGTGTAGTATCATTTCTATAAGGATCATTACTTTCACTCGCGCAATGTATCAGGCAAGCTCTCGACTTATTGCCAATTGTTACCTAACGACTGACGTCGCCCTTATATGGTTTGAAGGTGCTTTGCCAATATTGAAGGACGTCCTTCTTACTTACGTTCATTCTCGTAGCTTTCGATGGCTCGTCGATTGAGTGTAGGGAAAAGAATAAAGTTTCGTCAGTCGGTTTGGAAACATACATGACAGGAAATAACATTTTAAGGAACAACAAAACCAAATACATACATCGAACTGGTAATAAAATAATATTAATGTCATTTTCGAAATTTATAAGTTCTTCATAGTTTTATTACCAAATAAATAGACAATACCTACGTAATAAATTTGTTTCACGTGAACAGCTAAAAAATAGACACTTGGGTGTGTTCTTTCTCTCCTAATTATTATTAGTTAATGTTATTAGGCAAGGCTTGGTCTTATATGGTAAAAAGGGGTGTGGGTATAGTGCCTTCTCTAAACGCGCCTTCGTTATTCACATAATCGGAAACGAAATGAATTCATTTTGTCTACGTAGTAGGTGTTATCTATCTGACAATTTATCATCTCTATTTTTTTTTACCTATTATGGACAAAGTTACAGCGAAGCTTCATTTATTCGTGCAACTAAAATTTCGAAATTTACTTTTGCAAATTAATTACTTACTATAAACAAGTTTTGATTATTAGTATTCGCCATGAACGAACGGCTCAGTTTAGGGGTTGTTTCAGAGGTTAGCGAGCTTTCGAGTATTGTGACCGCGGCAGATGCTGAACGGATTCACATCACAGCATCCCTCGGCCGCTCGATATAGCTCAGCTGACGTGAGCTCAGAAAGGACCACGCAGGCAGCCACCCCGGCTCTGCTATTTCATTTCGTACCGTTTGCACAACGCCACGGTCGAACCATCCGGGCTCTGTGTTATGTTCGGAATATTCAACCCCATTATTTCACTCCAAAACCTTTCCTATCGGTTTAAGGGTACGAAATAATGTCTCTCTCTCTCTTAATGGGGGGTTGACATTCCTATTCTAACATTTTATTTAAGTATAATAAATAAACAAGCAAAAAAAAATTTTTTGCTATAGTTTCGTTTAGGATTGTGAATGGTATCAGTTTCTCCAAAGCAATTTAGCATATGCGCCCAATGCCCATATTACGCGCCTTGTAAATCAATCGTTTCACGCACTAAATACGCTCACAGAATGCATGCGCCTATTATAGTTATCACGTACAGCTATTTCATTCAATTTATATCTATGGTATGGTCTATTGTATCTACTGTATCGAAGCTGTGCACACATGCACGGTTAGTGTCTTCTCCAAAGCTTTGTCTATACACAAGGCAGTCCTCACGCAGATGCAGATTACACCTCTGTAGGTACCTAATGGGGGTGGAGAATCGTGAGAGAAATACAGCCCTTAGCTGTTACCATCCCATTAGGAACATACGCATATGTAGGTAGAAACATTAGTACCATTTCATCATGTAGAAAATACAAGAACGATTTGGAATGTTCGAAAATGATCTAAAAGAATGATAGAATCTTTCAGATTTTTCGAGAATGATTTGGAATGTTCGAGAGAGTAATCTAAGATGATCTAGTATGTTCAAATTTTTAGAAAATGGTTTTAAAAGGATGATAGACTGATTCAGATTTTTCGAAATTGATTTGGCGTTTTCGAGAGAGTGATCTAAGATGATCTAGTATGTTAAAATTTTTAGAAAATGGTTTTGAAATGTTAGGAAATGACCTAGAATGTTTAAGAATGATTTGGAATGTTTGAAAATGATTTAAAAGGATGATAGAACGATCCAGATTTTTCGAAATTGATTTGGCATTTTCGAGGTAGTGATCTAAGATGATCCAGTATGTTCAAATTTTTATAAAATGGTTTTGAAATGTCAGCGAATGGCCTAGAATGTTTAAGAATGATTTGGAATGTTCGAAAATAATTTAAAAGTATGATAGAACGATCCAGATTTTTCGAAATTGATTTGGCATTTTCGAGAGAGTGATCTAAGATGATCCAGTATCTTTTAAATTTTTTGAACATGGGTTTTGAAATGTCAGAAAAAGACATATAATGTTCCGGATTGTTTAAGAATTATTTGTCACGTTCTGGATTTTTCAAAAATGTTTTACATTCTTGAAGATAATCTAGAATGTTTGAGATGAACAAGTTAGAAAAGTAGGTTTTGATGAAGTATATTATACAAGCATGAGTTAATCGAAATGTTTTTTAGATAATTAATTAGTGTGTGATTAGTATTCCTTGTTGATTAAATTCCGTTAGTATAGAAAATAAGTAATATTTAGTGAGTTCGTGTGTTAGTGCGGTCAGCGCGTCGTCTCGTCAGTCGGACTTCCTCATCCGGTATTTTCCCCGGCTGTTCTCGTGTGAACCGTCCAACTGTCGATGGCTCCTTTGCGGGCAACATGAAAAACCTATTCGACGCTGTCTGCATGTACGTGTTCTCGGGAAAACAAACCAACAAATTTGATCTCGCAGGCTTTTGTCGCGTCATTGTGGCGCTCGTCCCAACTTTTCCATTGCAATAAATTTCACCACCAGTTGAAGTATTTCTAGTATTAATGTTTTAAATACCCAATTATTTTATCGAAGCCATAAGATTAATTACATGTAGTACGCTGTTAATACCCGTATGCTTCGATTTTTCTGAATCTGCTTCTCAATTTTCACTTCCTCGTCCGGTTCTCATGCAACTCAACCAGCAAGGAGCCTGTAGACAGGAAACGAGGAAATCTATACCTACTTTATAGGTACTTGCCCACGCTGCGTCTCTTTCTTTTTTGTTTTGAAAAACTGTCACGTAAGGCGCTACATTTACGTAACGTGTTGCGAATTGTGTAACATCTAAACTTGCGTTTGTTAGATCGTACGTAAGAGGTCTTTTCTTGAAAATGTCAGGGTCCCACATTGCAGAATTTAAAAAAAAAAATAATAATAATAAAGGAAACCAGCGATACTTATAAGAACGCACACCAACTGAGGCATGCCGTGGGATCATGTCCAACTGAGGAATTTTCTACGTTAATACTCAAATTCATTCTAGTACCTAATAACGTCTCAGTTGGTAGTGGTTTAACGAGGATCGCCTCAGTTGGTGTACACCCTCTCTACCTATTTCAGTAGCTTCAGTTTCTTTTTTATGGTGCCACGGTCTCCTGATTCACATCTTTCATTGATGAAACGTTTGATGCATGAATCACACTTACTCGTTTGTACGTAGATATATATTATGTATGTGTGTCATCCTAAAACGCGACCAATTAATAATTAAGAACGGATACACGTCACGGTGTATGCATGTAATAAGTTAGTGTATTATGGAACGGTTATTAGTAGGTATTGTTAGGAGGATTGTTGTCTAGTGACGTCTTCTTGGTGGTCATTTACCGATGTCGTGCAAGTGAGGGTCTGTCCATCCTCCGCCCGACCAATGGGGTCTTTGAACCGCTCGCTGCATCAGCGGATTGTGCCGCTAATCTCATGGCCAAACAAATTGATGTTGTAGTGGAAAAGCGAAAAGGAACTTTTTCCGATAATGTTTTAGAACATTCTGTAATCTTTAGGAACATTTTTGATCATTTTCGATTCCAAACCATTTTGTGAAAGCTTTTTAGATCATTCTTGAAAATTCCAGACCATCCTGGAGGGAGTATTGTAGAACATTCTCTTACATTTTTGAATATTCTGAAACATTTTGGATCATTCTCAAAATGTCTGATACTTTCTAAATCATTCTTGAGAAATCCAGATGTTATTAGAATATTGTAGAATATTTTCGATTTTTTTTAAATATTCTAAATATTTCTCAAAAAATCTGGAATGTCACTTTAGGTCATTCTTGAAACTTCCAGATGATTGTGAAATATTTCAGATCATTCTGAAACATTTTTGAACATTCTACAACATTTTGGACTATTACCGAACAATCCAAATTATCCAAGAAAAGTCTAAAACTTTCTAGACCTCTTTTAAGAATTTCAAATTATTTTGGAATATAGTAGAATATTTTCTAAAAATTTTTGAATATCCTGAATCACTTTAAATAATTCTCGGAAAATGTTTGAACATCCTGCAACATTTTAAACCATTTTGAAAATTCCAGATTATTGTGGAATATTGTAGAACATTCTCTAACATTTTTGAACATTCTGAAACATTTGGGACCATTCTCGAAAAGTTTCAAACTTTCTAAATCATTCTTGAGAATTTCAGACGATATTAGAATGATTAGAGTATTTTGAAAAAATTGTTGAATATTCTAAAACATTCAAAAGATATTCTAAACACTTTTCGCAAAATCTGGAATATCCTGGAACATTTTACGTAATTCTTAGAAATTTCAAATGATTGAGAATAATATCTTAGAACATTCTGTATCATTTTTTATTATTCTCGAACAATCCAAATCATCCAAGAAAAATCTAAGACCCTGTAGATCATTCTTGAGAATTTCAATTGATTTTGGAATATTGTAGAATATTTTGTAAAAAATTTTGAATATTCTAAATCACTAAATAATTCTCGAAAAATTTTTTGAATATCCTGAAATATTTCAAATCATTCTTGAAAATTCTATATTTTTGTGAAATATTGTAAGAGATTTCTCTTACATCTTTGAATATTCTGAAACATTTTGAACCATTCTCGAAAAAATTGTTCAATATTCTAAATCATTCGAAATCATTTTCAAATATCCTAAACACTTCTGGAATACCCTGAAACATTTTAAACCATTGTCCATTCCAAATCACTGTCTACAAAACTGTTTAGATAATTTTTGGAAATTCCCGATGATTGTGAAATATTTTAGAACATTTTCTAACGTTTCTAAACTGATCTTGAACAACCCATAATAAGAATATAGAACATTTCTGTAAGTTTTAGATTTTTTTTTTTAAATTCTGAGTATATTTAGGTTCACAAGTAATTTTTCAATTTTTTATTCATTTCCGTCTTATTTTCTTCCTACTCAACTAAGAGTTACACTTTTTTACTTGAGAATGACGAGGTTAATTACCTCGAAAGATAACGAATCCGTAGATAAGAAAGCTGAGAAGATTTCTAACTCATTTGTTACAGCGTTAGCGTCTACTACTTTTTACATTCATCAGAGAGTGAATTAACACTGGATTATAATTAATGGTTTTTAAATCGGTAAATTAAATAAACGTTACTTTTTGTTTCTGACACAGATTTGTAATTAAAAGCAAACATTCATTAATATCTTAATAATATCCCCAGGTAGCGGGTAGCTCACATTGCTTTTTTTTTAAAATTTTCAATTAACACGATTCGCTATAGCCTTAAATTAATTATTTCCATTAGAAAAAAATTCTTGTAGGTACGTGTGGTAAGTAAGTAAGTACATACAAAATATTAATTAAATACTTAGGTATAAAAAAATAATGAATGCATTGTATTTTAATGTTAATCAATTCCTTATTCTAAAATTTATTTCTTTCCAACAAGCAAAACCTGAGGGTGCTAAATGATGAAGATTATTACGATTCGTCAATTTTCATCCCTCTTACATTTATAATAATCTTTCTCAGTTTTTTTTTCCACATGTGTGCAATTGTTCAATGCCCTGGTTGTAATTTTAGATTATTCGCGCGTGCAGTTTGTTGGTGTTCGCAAGTGTAATACGGGTAAATCAGCGCAGGTTGCAATTAAGGCGGATTTACAGCCGCGGTACTTCCTTCATAAATAATTAATTCAAAAGTAATAAGTTCCGCGTCTATATACGTACGTATGTGTGCAATCTTCCGAATGGTAATTTGCTTTTGTACCGCCGGCAGTGCCGTTCGTCGTCGTCGTCGTCCCGGCGACGTCTTAAATGATCATTTTACGATGTTCATTCGTAACCAAGTTCATAAATTACACGTGTATGTAAGTATATCTATTACATATTACCTACGTACCGCATAAATGGTACCTTGGTACCTTCATCCGTGTATGTGGCAATGGTATGATACCATATCCATGAAAAAAAAAAAACTGCCTTTTTTTTTTCAATAATTTCTTATATTTGTCTTCTATGTGTATGTGTATCACCGCGATAATGACATCAGTAGTTGTGCTGTTGATTTATTTTAATATTGGGTGCATGTTGTATTTTTTATTTTTAGATTAGATAACGAACTATACATAGGTTATGCGGTAGTAGGTATGGGTTCGTGTAAATGCACACGTCACGCCTACACCATATAACCTACGTAGTACGCTAGTTAGTATAAATATAAACAATTCCTCGTCAATCGTTCCTTAATCTCATCTTAACATAAACAGTAAGAACATGGTCGCATGATTAATTAAACACAACAATACAAGTACTAAGTATGTCATTATCGCGTTGGTACACATACACATTAAAGACAAATACAAGACAAAAATACCATGAATGAACATACTTTTTTTTCAAGATTAAGATTTTATGTTGTGCATTCTCTTAATTAAGAACTATTTCTTAATTACTCAAGAATGTGAAAGAGCAAAAGTTGTCGACTTATTGCAACATTTACGTTATCTACAAGAATATTATCTCTAGTAGCGCACTTTACTGTACGTAATACCTACCTTACTTTAATGGATTTCAATTCAAGTTTCATTACAACCATAAAGGAATTTTTCTTCACTCTTGCATTTCTTACGGTTTAAGGCAAAGCCGTTAATAGAAGAGTGACAGGCAAATTGTTTCACTCTAATTAACACTTGGACGACTTCTTTTACTTTTCTCACTTATTACTTGCATTAGCGTGAAATATTTACTTTTTTTTTTGTACATACTTATCAGAAATCCAACAAGAAAATTAATCCAACGATCTAATATTACAACAACATTTTTTGGAATGTTAAAAAAGAGAAATATAAATGTTGGATTTGGATTGTACAAGGTCGTTATTCTTTGGAGTTGAAAAATGTTTGTTTCTAACTTGAACCTGGCGTGAGAGTGTTTAGTTGTCCTTCAGGTTCTTTTCATAGTCTTGGAGGAGGTATAAGCTGAACTGCCAAAACCGGAAGATCAACTAGAGAGCCAAAGCTCCGGCTGCCAGCAGCAAAATGATGAAGAGGGTGGTCTTCTCTCTCGTGGAGTTTTACCTGAATAAGACGTGCAAAAAAAAAAAATAATAATACGAACCCAAAGCTGAACAACAAGCAAACAGGTAAAATCCGTCCAAGAAAATCGAAACTACCAATCAAATGCAGACTTGCACTAGGTATCTAGTAACGTAACTTGCTAAACCTGCTGGTGGAAGCAGAGACCAAAGAGACAAGGTGCGGCGGTCGAGGATACGACTGACAGAAACCATAAAGGCATCGGGAGGGTAGGTAGGATATGGTGCTATTGATCCTAGGGGTGGCCGGGGTCGGGTTGGAATTTCAAACTTACCCTGGCTATTGATGTACATACTCTATCACATACATGGCGTTCCACGTTTAGAGCTCACGAGGGAAATTCCTTTTGTGAATTCCATAGAAGTATGAACGAACTATTGATACTTAAATGTTGTTTAAGAAAGGTCTCATCAGCAGAGGATCGAATGCATGACAACAATATACTTCCCTTTTATGGCTAAATCGTAAATTAAATCATAATCCGGTAAATGTAACTACGTATTCAAAGATGTCCGAGCGAGAGAATACGAACGGTTTTGGCGTGTAACTGTCACATCAGAATTTCCATGAATAACGCTTATCATGCACAATGAGTGTAAATTGCACACTGTATACATGTACCTAATATTTTCGTGGAACGAATTTGCACACGCACACTTTTATTACCATACAAATGGATTCACCGTAAATGATTACTCAGATCAGTCAATCAAAACTAAGAAAAAATAACCAGCGAGTGGGTTAGCCCACCTTCTGGGTGTTTATTATAAATTAATTCCAATGGCAATTCTTGGTACTTTTGTGTTTCATTTTTTACCACGAAATTCAAATATCTACACGTCTGTTATTTCGATAATATTTTCTTGTTGTAGTAGAAAACATTACCAACTGAGGTGATTTCTTGTTAAAACGCAAACAACTGAGGCTATTTCTTGTTAAAATGCAAACAACTGAGGCTATTTCTTGTTAAACCTCAAGCAATTGAGGTGATTTCTTGTTAAACCTCAAGCAATTGAGGTGATTTCTTGTTGAAAACACTGAGGTGATTTCTTGTTGGTAACTTTACCAGCTAAAGTAATTTCCTGTTAAAACGCAAACAACTGAGGCTATTTCTTGTTAAAACATTACCAACTGAGATGATTCATTGTTAAAACTCAAACAACTGAGGTAATTTCTTATTGAAACAAACAACTGAGATGATTTCTTATTGAGAACGTTACCAGCTAAGGTAATTTATTTTTAAACGCAAACAACTGACGTGATTTCTTGTTACAACACAACTGAGGTTATTTCTTGCTTAAATGCTACTAACTGATGCTATTTTTTGTTAAACCGCAAGCAATTGAGGTGATTTCTTGTTGAAAACTTAACCAGCTGAAGTAATTTCCTGTTAAAACGCAAACAACTGAGGCTATTTCTTGTTAAAACTCAAACAACTGAGATGATTTCTTGTTGAGATAGTTACAAGCTAAGGTAATTTATTTTTAAACGCAAACAACTGAGGTGATTTCTTGTTAAAACACTTCCAACTGATATTGTCCTCTCTAAAATACGACGCAACTGAGTTTCTATGCGTTTAAAACATTACCAACAGCGATGACCCCTCATTGAGGTATCCCACGTACTATAAAATTATGGCGTTTCAAGGAAAAGCAAGCAATAAAAACGAACGATCTAATAAATTATTAAAATCTAAACGCCCCTTTCTTTGCGTGCCAAAACTGTGAGATTGTATTAGTTCACGAAATTCTCAGTTGGTACTTAAATGTTCTAAATTTCCGTATTATTTTTTATCAGGGTTTAAAATAACACTAATTTTTTTTCCCTTTTTAATAACCAACATCGCTTGTCTAAATTATTTGTCGGATACGTGTGTAGGTATGTGTGTGTGTGCGAATGAGTTGATTCCATTTGCCTCTCGTTTCCTTTTAACAGTCGGCATCCTACCACATCGTCGCTCGTCTCCATCAGCAAAGCTGTCGCGTTCCCATGCTCCATAAGTCAAGGTCAACATCCCCCTGGTAATTTTCTGTCCCTTGAATTAGACGTCTAAGATTTTTTGTGAAGTCAGTGCCCCGTTTCTTTGCCATATCCGTTTTCGAATATCGTCGACCTAACGGAAAAGACAGCAGTAAACTGATCTCTAAATCTTTTCGAAAATTATTCTTCGACATGACTTTTCTAAATATGTATGTAGTCTCTTTTCAGTCTTAGACACAACAATTTTTAATTTTTATAATTGCAATTAATTTTTTTATTTTGTATAAATCGTGTTGTAACAACCTTTGGCTTTTATATCTTCAAACATCATGTTCCTGTAAACAACTTTATCCCTTAGCTGCTCTAATCTGAGGATTTACCTGCTCCACGAATGTTATATATGGTCTGGTCTGATCTGGTCCTTATCTCCGCCCCCTTGTACCCTGTAAAAACATTAAGGGACTTGGCCATGTCTTTACGAAGAACGTGGCAGCTGCTTTACAGCCTAGAGCTTGTAATCCTCTGGCAGCAATTATGATTAGATTTGGTGCCAGAAAAAAGAAATACCGCTAGGGCTTGATTATATAGATTCTGGTTCGTGGGTTTTTTTTCTAATTTTTTTAAAACTATGTAGAATGGCAATTATTATTTTCTGATCCAATAAAATTAGATGTTTGGTATATGATTCATTAAAGACTTCTTTGATGAATTGGTCACAATTTTTGTTGGAATGGCTTTTTTGATTTAAGAAAATATTTGTATGCATTGAAGCAAATCTTATTCTACCAGATAATCGTTTAAATAACAGTTTGTCACTAGGTTTACGAACAGTTTTATCGAACCATTAGCTGGCAATATATGGCTAATGTTAGTTATAAAGTTTCCATCTTGGACGTGCAAGATCATCTCTTATTAAACCTATTTGTTTGTAAAAGGTTTATTTTTTTCGTACGTATTAACGAAAAAGAAAAACTAAAGAGTTAAAAGCATTCCCTGTGCAATCGTAATCTGTCCAGTTTTAACATCGTATTAAACGATGACAAACTACCACACGAAATTAATAAAAGCTTTGACTAAGTATAAACATTGCACAGCTCATTAGCTCGTCAATTAAGCGTAAAATATCGAAGTTATAAAACCTTTACGTTTTAAGCCGTTTATTAGTGCATTTTCTGATTATGTACATAATAAGTGTATATGGCGCACTTCTTACCAGACAACATTATACTACAATTAGTTTAAATCTAGTATTTATGGTCGTTATTAGCTATAGTCTTGTACAAACAGGTAGAAAAAGAAAAAACGTTTTAGGACTGCGCAAATAGTTTTAAATAATCCCCAAGATAAATTGAAAAAACTACGTTCAAAATGCAAACTTTATTAACATGAATCATTACAAAAGAATTTCGTGTTCACAATTCGAATAAATCCCAGTAGCTATTATTCAGGACGAATTTTCAAAAAAAATTGTGTTTCTGTGTCCAAAATATGCTCACACGGTTGTCTTTGTGTTTATTTCGGGTCTTCTTTGTTTGACTTTGTGCGCAATTTCATCGGGTAACCGTCAGTTCTATGCCATTGCAAAAATGCATTTTCAAACGCACCAGATTTATATTCCGATCCATGACCTCTGGCAAAGTGCCATCATTCTCTATACTTATATATGCACATTTTACCAAAAACATCATCTTCTGATGACATCCGACATTCTGTTGTTTTGTTTAAACAATAAAAATCAGGAAACCCAACCATAGATAACAAATTTAATCTGAGAAAATTACATGGAATTTTTTCAATTTGTCTAAAATTTCGAAGGAATGCACGTACATCAACTGAGGCAGACAATAAAATTAAAGCATCCAACTGAGGCAATGGTCACCCAATTATTACACTTTCAGTTTTTGGGAGTCAGTTAATAAAATCGCCTCAGTTGGTAGCTGAAACTCCCACGTATTCGATTTTTTTCTTCTTTCGATGTTGTATTTATTCTGTTCCCTGCAGGTATAAAAGCTTGTACGTACTGAAAGAAAAAGATGTTTTGTAGTTTTCTACACTGTCTGATGTACCCGCACAAGGTACCATGACAATGTAAACCCTACCTACCATGAACCTGGTGCTTTCTTTCATTTAATTCGAAATAAAGAGACGCCTTCTACCTATATGTACCTAAAATGTGTTGTTTAGTTTATAAGAGTAGCTTGGACACAGGTAGCGTTCGTGGTAGTAGGTATTGTGTGTGCACAGGTATACGACTATATTTGGTAGATGGGCAAGTAGAACACCTGCCGAAAAAAAGCGGTGTGCTTTCACCGTTCCTATGCACAAAACGAAAGCTTTGCAATAAACCAACTGTATTGTACCTACCGAGAACCTTCTTGTCTTGTCTTTCTTCGTACCTGTCAATCTAATCGTTCGTAAAGTTCTTTGTTGAACAAAAACTGGTTTGCTTAAAATTTCAAAAGTGGAAGAATAAGATTCGTTCCTTCCATCTTCTTTCGATTCTTTCACGATACGATACAGGGTGACCCATGCCATAATATATTTTTAAGTTATTAGTGTAAAATTTTGATATTCGAGGAAGTTTTTGACAAACACAATTGTAATTTCTGGGACATATTTTGTGTATTCCTGAGGGTCAGATCAATTAATTTAAATATTTATTAAGTAGATAAACATAAGACTGTAAATTATCTTATCTTTTTCGTTTTCAAAATTACTGATCTACAAAGCTCTTGATGTATATGTGACGTGGAGCACGTAGTCGGTCATTTCATATACATAATTAATTATGTATTTATGTATTTGTTAGCTCTAATTTCCCAAAAATACTAATTAAAAACAATTATAATAAAAATTTACCATTTCGTAGCACATGTAGGTGCAACTACCTTGATAAGACATCGCCCTCAGGAAGGATAAAGTACGATAAAAAAATTTATTGTTAATGACTTTTACCTTGTTGATTAGGACGATTCAGTTTATTTACTTACCTACTTATCTGATTTTTTTTGTCAATGCAGAAGTTTTGTACTATGTACTTTTATTTATCTATGTATATAAGTCGAGTGTTAATTCTATTACATATTTATATACAAATACCGTAGATACGACTCAGGACTCAGGTTGGCATGTTGTATGTGTATGTCTGCCTTTTTATTTACTGTTATCATTTATCTTTGTCGTCTTATATCAACCATTCTCTCGAGCTGAGAACAAATTACATTTGATGCAAATCATCCTGACTTATTATGGTTCTCTTTTTAATTACACTAGAAAACTACGTGCAATTTCCGTCAGGTAAAGTGCTTTCTACTGATAGCTAGTAGGTATTATTTGTCTAATTTTTTTTTTTTTTCAAAAAATTCTAAAGGAAAATTAAAAAACTGTGAAATTATTTAATGTAAAAAATTCTCACATTGAGTAGGTACAATTTATTATTATAAGTTGCTGACAATTTTTTCAGGTCAAGAGCTTTTGACTGATATTAATCATTTATTTTATAAAAATCTAAAAGAAAAACTGAAACTGTAATGCTATGGCTAAAAAAAAAAAATATTTTATGTCACAAAAAATTCTTTATTAAGCACAATTTATTATTTTTGAAACTTGCATGTTAGTAGGTATTTGCCAATATCATGTTCAGTGCAATGTATGAGAAGCTTGCCAAGTTAGCATCAAGGTTAACTGCAATTTGTATGTATGGTACAATACAATCGAAAGTTTTTACAGACTTTATGGAAAATTAAACTAAGTGTAGATACCTACCTACCTAATTAATGTAGTTATCAGTCAAATTTAAATTGTCATTACTATTTAATATTTTTTGATATATAATTAGTATAATATTCGTCTTCTCTCAAAGGTGGAATATTTTTTTAAATTCAATAGAACCACCCTCGAGAAATTGCCTTTTCATTGAAAAAAAAATGCCAATTTATATCTTCCCTAGTTGTAACAAAATTCTGAAATTATGACATCCTCAAATGTTTAGAATTAGTGATTAGTGATTATCCTTTTCACAAATTGACGTTTCCCTTTGATCTCATCACAATGAAAGTGGTGCATTTTGTGACATCACTGTTTTCTATGATTCGAAATTATTCTGGAGCAGTGAAATTTTCTGCTCGTGCTCACACGCAACAGGCATACACACCAAGTGCCTATTTTTAGGACGTCAAGCGCGAGTGGAATACTCTACTCTACTCTACTCTACGAATGTGTATGGGTATAATCAACGGAGTCGGGTGTTGAACTTGGTGCATATCCAAGGTGGAAATAACGTTGAGGCGGGTTCAAGGTCGGCCTCCTGCCGCACCAGCTACCGACACAACTTGCCATGCCTTTGTTGTTACACTTCGAAGGAGTCGCCTTGTTCATCGTCACCGTCGGCGTCCGGTCGGTCCGTCTTCTTCTTCTTCGAACTCCTCCGGTTCCTCTACTACCACTCACTCACTGTACTCCCAACAACTGCCACGTCGGAATTATACGGTTGATCGGATCATTTTTTTTCTTCTTCTATTTATCGGTATTGCAATCTTCCCGGTAGCACTCAAACACGATGGCAGATCGTAAAATTAAAACCATGGTATCATGTCCAACTGAGGCGGTTTCTACCTGACGCTTGTTTACCACCTGAGGTCCCATTGTGAACCGGTGAATACGTCTGCCTCAGTTGGTGCTACCCCTTGATAATAAAATCGTCTCAGTTGGTAGTATTTTTATGAGGGTGACCTCAGTTTTTTTTTTACGTTTTCCCATAACTGAATTCTTTGCCCAAACTCGAACACGATGGACGTATACCAACTGAGGCAGATCATAAAATTAAATCCGTGGGATCATGTCCAACTGAGCCGGTTTCTACCTGACGCTTGTATACCACCTGAGGTCCCATTGTGAACCGGTGAATACGTCTGCCTCAGTTGGTGCTACCCCTTGGTAATAAAATCGTCTCAGTTGGTAGTATTTTTATGACGGCGACCTCAGTTTTTTTTTTTTACGTTTTCCCATAACTGAATTATTTACTCAAACTCGGACACAATGGTCATATACCAACTGAGGCAGAACATAAAATTAAAACCGTGGGATCATGTCCAACTGAGGCGGTTTCTACCTGACGCTTGTATACCACCTGAGGTCCCATTGTGAACCGGTAAAAACGTCTGCCTCAGTTGGTGCTACCCCTTGGTAATAAAATCGTCTCAGTTGGTAGTATTTTTATGAGGGTGGCCTCAGTTTTTTTACGTTTTCCCATAACTGAATTATTCGTCCAAACTCGAACACGTTGGACGTATACCAACTGAGGCATAACATAAAATTAAAACCGTGGGATCATGTCCAACTGAGGCGGTTCTACCTGACGCTTGTATACCACCTGAGGTCCCATTGTGAACCGGTTAATACGTCTGCCTCAGTTGGTGCTTCACCTTGGCAATAAAATTGCCTCAGTTGGTTGAGTGTGGCCTCAGTTTTTTTCTCTTTCTATTATCCTATATCTGGATTATTGTTCCAAAAATACAACAGAACAGGGATGCTATAAGTATATTCATGTGTTTAGTTGTTTTCATTGAGGTTTCGTATCTATGAACTGTAGCTGGTTAGGCTTATTTTATTTTTTTTAAATGTCTGTTCACGTATAGTTTTTACTATGTTATTTCGTATGTAACATCAAAGGAAGATTGGTCTGTTTCTTGTTAGTTTTAAAAGTTTTTGAGACCTGTTTTCTAACGTTCCATTTCTGAAAAACTAATCTTAAAATCTCGTACTAAAACTACTGTTTCGTTTTACCAAAAATTACATCAACACATTATACCTACATGAAACAGAAATCAGTGAGGCAGCTTGTTCAACGAAAATAAAAACGTGTTTTCTGGTTACGACTTGAACAACACCTACGACACACATGTACCTTGGGAAATCTTGTTCTTGGTTGAGGATTCGTGGCCCGAAGAATAAGACTCTTCGGACGTCAAATACCACTGGCAGCATCTAATAACGAATGTACAGTGCGCGAAAGGTATACCTAAATCAACGACCTGACACGGTAGGTAACTGTGCCGCCGACCGGCATCCTGGCCGTCCGTTGCATACCATTATCACCCATCTATCTACATTTATACGGGGTGTCTCAAAATTAATCCTAATGACATATCAAATATTTTTTGGTTAAACCAAAAAAAAGTCATTGGGTACCTGCTGAATATGTTGCATGTCTATTCTTTCTAATTTATTTCAAGTTGGCAAAAAAGCTCCCGATTCCATAAAACGTAGAGTTTAATAAACCCAACGGTAGTTAGCAATGATTAAGCAAAATTGACTTGTATTGGACGGCTATCAAGAATGTTGACCCTGTCAATAAAGAAATCTAAATTGGCTTACTCAAAATATAATTAAATAATTTTCGTCACTAAAACTAGATAGGTACATGCTAAAGAATTTTGAATTCTAAAATTCCAATGTGCCCATACTATGGAATGTTGGGAATTTGGAGACCACCGTGTAATTGCTTCGGAATCCTCAGACCGTAAGCGACGTTTCTAAAACGCAATACTCTTCAGGCCGGGTGTTTGGCGTAAAAATTATCACCTGTAAGTCCGTAGTATAGTATAGTAGGTATAACGTATCACGCAAAGGGCATTCTGAAGTAACGGTAAATTGAGTGCCTTATTTAATATTTGCTCCGAACAAATCGTGCAGAAAATTGATCAGCGAAGCTAATCTGCACATCCTGATAAAAAAATATTGAGCCGTGGTGGTTCATTGAATTTTCAGTGACCAGCGGAGTGTATAAAGTATACACTGACCATTGCTTGCTCGTAGCTCGATTTTAATTAGGTCCTCCTTTTTTTTGCCTTGTTAAATTTGTTGTTAATTAAGCAAATATTTATAGTATTTTAATTAAAGTGCATTATTATTACTAGTAGTAGACATAGGAAAAATAGTTTTTAATTCTTTTACTTTCTAATGGTTTCTTGGTAGAAAAAAAAATTGTTGTAAGTACTTATTATAAGTAGAAATGTTAAATAATTAATTCTAAATATCGTCAGGCTCAGGAGTGATTAGATACTTATAATGCAGTCAGTAAAAAAAAGAACTAAGAATTTAACAAAAATATCTCATAAACAAATAAGTAAATATTTTTCGATATAAATTTTGTGGCAATTTGAGGATGACAAAAGGATGGCAAAACATTTTCTTTTTTGAGAGTTTCGAGTATGTAGACTCGTATTTTTAATTAATGAAAAATTTAGTCTTGAAATTAATTTTTTATTTTATTATACACTCATAATTTTTATAATTTTGACGATCGTTTCGCCATTTTGTGGTTTCTTCAAAAATATTCTTGAATATCTGAAGAAGCGACAAAGTGGCGAAACGATCGTCATTTTTGATCTATTACTAAGTATGTCTCAAATTTTGAGCCTCCACAAATTATATTTAAATTCTCAAAAAAAAAAAGCAATATTTTTGCTGATTTTTCGCCTTGAATTATTTAAAAAAAATTAAAAATTTGATGTCTTGTAGGTAACTAATACTCTCATCGGCAAATTACATTAACTTTTTAGTTTTCTGTCTTAATTCCACTGGATTAATTTCAAAAACTAGTTCAACTCTCCCAAACCCAAACTTTTATTAATTTTTCAAATTGTTCCATTTAAAGCTCGCTTCGCTTTTCTAATTATTAGTATTTACCCAGCTGGTAAAGATATCAATGACACCGTAAAACAGAAACTGAGTCTATTTTAAAAGCGCCGCAAAATTAGACGTTCCATACACATATGGACGGACTATAAGTAAGTCTGTGAACAAAAACGTATGTATATTACACATTACGACTTTATGTCTATCTATCTGCATGTGTGTGTGAGTTTGTGCGTGTAAAATTAGTTGCGTATGTGCGTATAAAACAACATATATTTGCAGCTTGTGTGTCGGATTCAAACGCTGGAGCTTTGACCCTAAGTGAGGTCAACCTGATTCCATATAATCAGCCAAACAAATCAAATTGCGCCTGTACATCATTTTTTTTATTTTGGATGATATTTGCACTTTATCCAAAACTTCCGTATTATCTTTGAGCTTTCTTGACGTTATTAAGTTTACAAGACATAAGCTCTTTTGTTTTTTATTGTTAAATGTACTTTCCTGTAGATAATAAATTTATCTTGAGCTTTTTAAAGTTCACGTACGTATGTAGGTAATAAATTGAAAAATGACAGTGTAACAATCATAACGTGTCTCCGTTCGAAAAACGCTAATCCTACTTTAAAAAAATGACCGCGCTGTCATGTCGAGCATCTTCTACTTTATGTCCATGACTAATAAAGCTACAAAACCAGTGCAAGTTTTGAGAAGTTTAGCGGCTCGCGGTCGACTGCGGTACATGAGAAAGAATGCCATCCGAAGACCATCGACTAACTGATGACTGCTTACTTGACCATGGTAGTGATTCAACGCGAATGGCATTTGTTTTGTGTTCCCAAAGGTGCATCCTTCGGTGGTCTCGTCATTAATCCCACATACCTGATTTGATTAGAATCAATCCAGACGAGTTTATCTATTCAAAAAATCTTTTTCATCTGAAATACTCACAAATGATGTTTTTTTTCGATTGTAAATTAGAATCCAAAAAGTCTTTATTTTTTTATTACATTTAATGAAATAGGGGATTTCTTCATGAGTAAAATTAGCTTTTGTATTGTGAAGATAAGAAGAAAACATTGTTGTAGTTGATGGTTTTGTTTATCGTAATTTTTATTTTGTTCCAGGGCCGTCACAGATCCCAGGGACGGTAGGAGGGTGGCGTTAAAGAAGTTACCAAATGTGTTCCAATCACTAGTGTCGTCAAAGCGGGTGTTTCGTGAATTGAAGATGCTCTGTTTTTTCAAACACGAAAATGTAAGTACGAAATTTTAATTTTTTTTCTTGATGGAATGACCATCAACCTTTGTATATATCATTGTTGACCATTTTAAATAATTTTTAACAAACCTAGAACATTCTAGATGATTCTAGAGAAATCTAGAACATTTTAGATCATACTCGAATAGTGCAAATTATTCTCGAATACTTAGAAAAAATTTAGATCATTCTCGAAAAAATTTGGGACATTTTTGATCATTCTCGAGAAATCTGGAACATTTTAGATCATTCTCAGATTGTCCAAATTATTCTCGAATACTTGAAATGATTCTAGAAAAAATCTGGATCATTTTAGATCATTCTCGAATAGTCAAAATTATTCTCGAATACTTGAAATGATTCTAGAAAATATCTGAATCATTTTAGATCATTCTCGAATAGTCCAAATTATTCTCCAATACTTAAAATCATTCTAGAAAGAATTAGGAACATTGTGGATCATTCTAGAAAAAATCTGGATCATTTTCGAATAGTCAAAATTATTCTCGAATACTTGAAATGATTCTAGAAAATATCTGAATCATTTTAGATCATTCTCGAATAGTCCAAATTATTCTCCAATACTTAAAATCATTCTAGAAAGAATTAGGAACATTGTGGATCATTCTAGAAAAAATCTGGATCATTTTCGAATAGTCAAAATTATTCTCGAATACTTGAAATGATTCTAGAAAATATCTGAATCATTTTAGATCATTCTCGAATAGTCCAAATTATTCTCCAATACTTAAAATCATTCTAGAAAGAATTAGGAACATTGTGGATCATTCTAGAAAAAATCTGGATCATTTTAGATCATTTTCGAATAGTCAAAATTATTCTCGAATACTTGAAATGATTCTGGAAAAAATCTGAATCATTTTAGATCATTCTCGAATAGTCCAAATTATTCTCCAATACTTAAAATCATTCTAGAAAGAATTAGGAACATTGTGGATCATTCTAGAAAAAATCTGGATCATTTTAGATCATTCTCGAATAGTCAAAATTATTCTGGAATACTTAAAATCATTCTAAAAAAAATCTGGAACATTCAAGATCATTCTCTAATCCTTTAAGTCACTCTCGAAAAATGCAGAACATTTTAGTTCATTCTCCAGCATGTCAAATAATTCTCCAAAATTTTAAAACATTCTAAATCATTTTAAATTCTTGTCAAAATATCTGCAAGATAGCAATCACGAGCAGGTGGCATTAGGTGGTCATGGAGAATTAGGAGGACAAACACAACAACTCGTCGCTTTTTATAATGATACGTTTCTTTTTTATAATAATAAAATTCTGATTGTAAATTCATGGAGTGTTTCAAATACTCCACGAGATTCCTTTTGAGATACCGTCTCGTGTAATTAATAGTGTTTCATAATTATTTTCTTGAAATCGTATCTGTGAATATTCCAATAATAAGTTTTTGCAAATTACAAAAAAAAGTGGTTAATCAAAATAACATAAATTCTCCATATCCTGCATTTTCTGAGAAAGGAATCGATCATCGTGTGCTTTTAGTCACGTCGCAGTGAATCGAGAGTAAATGATTTGTGACGGTCTGTACGTATTTAATCACAGGGATGCTTTTAATGGCACGAATTACCTACGTACTTGTGTGTCTTTTTATAACGTAACAAAACGAAGAAGAACTGTTGATGACGATCATTTATTACTGTCATCATTTCACTCTTTTTTAATTGTGTCGATCTCGCTCGGTTGTTGCTCATTAGAACACTGTCAATGTAAAACAGATCGTCAAGAATTTTCAGTAACTAACAACAACAATAGCAGTAAGCATCGATCTGTTTAACAATTTTTTTTTTTGAAAATAATTGTTGAGGATAAATGTTTTAGGTAATTCTTGTGATTATGACGTTTATAAATAGTTTTTTCAATGTAATTTTCGGTTCAGAAATTTTTATGTAATTAAATTCTGATGACGGTGTTTTTTTGATGATGGTATTAAGTTTCCTAAACCAAAAGAATTCTTGAAATACATAGTAGCTTTCGTTAGTTTGTTAGATATTTACTTTCTTTTTATTGTTTTGATCACAAGATACAAACCGATCGCGTTTCAAAATGTTTTTATTTTACATTTAATTTTTTTCCAACTTATTCTCATGTCTCGTTTTTTTTTTTTTTTTTGTTCCAACTGATACAATATGACGTCTTATTTATTATTTTTGCATGTTATCGGTTACTTGTAAATTAATACGCGCTTTGCGAGCAAGGTTAACATAAACGCAGATTTTTTATTTATTTTTTTATCGAAGTAATTGTTTAGAATGTCTGCTATCTGACATACGATATAGCAACATTTGTTGCTTGCAATGCACTTATAGTGTAGTTGTTGGTATAAAATTTTTTTTAATTGTAGTTTCAATATTATTTGTTGATATTTTTCAAAAATATGGATTTGTTATCATGATAAATTTTTTAGATATCTTCCTGTGAATTATTTTTTCTTGTAAAAAACATTTTCCTTGCAAATTCTTCAGTTAAAAAAATTTATGCTAACTTGAGCACGAACAATTATCTCAGCGACGATTGACGTAACATTTCAAACTGACAGCACAACTTTTTTTTTTGCTACGTAATTAAGACATTTATTCAATTCTTGGAATGCTATATCTGCTTATGTACAGATGTACAAAAGGATATGGATATTTTACGTGATGGCTCTTCTTCTAGAAACAAAGTGTACCTACAACCCTTTCATGCAAACTGCATTCACGGTTGACACATTGGGGTGAAAAGAATAGTCAAAATGATAACGATAACGAAAGATAAGATGACTAAAAATAAATATACCTAACAGCTCAAATACTGAATAATAAGGCTTAAGTACCTAGTCATATAAATAATTTAAGAATTGTGGAATTATGTAAATGATAATTTTTATTTTCAGAATTGAATATGCGAATAATTTCTGACAATTTTATTTATTATTTCTTCCTGAAATTAAGGTCATGTGTGTGTGGTGTGTTTTCCAAGATTTTTTTAATTTAATTTATTTTGCGTTGTTTGTTTTGCTTCAGTCAGATTTGTATCGATTAGGAAAAAAGAAATTCGGTCAAAGGATCCATTAGAACGTGTAACTTTAAAAGGTTTACCTACCTGACTGATTAACTACCTATTTGTTTATGCAATGTAGCAAATGCTAAATTTAATTAAGACACAAACAGGCCAAATTTTAATTGATGACGAGTTTCCGTAACACTGGCTTGTCTTTTTCAGGTTCTGTCAGCCTTGGATATTCTTCAACCCCCGCACATAGATTTTTTTCAAGAAATGTATCCTTTTTTTACAAAATAATTCTTACGTGTTCTACATGACTAAGGTAGGAAATCTTTTTTCTTCTTCTGTTTTTTTCTTGATTTGATTTATTATTACGTTTATGGATCTATTTCGATATTGGATAGATAGATAGGGGCGTGAAAATTTATCTTACTTTTATAGATTCTAAAAATGAAATGATGTTAAATTAATGGTGAAATTTATGTGCAAATGCAAAATCTAGCGTATCAAATTCTCTCACGCTAGCATGTAGATTAACTCGGAAGTTGTCTATAATAATAATGATGATGAAAACACTATTATACGTAGGTACGTACATACCACGCTTAAATAATCTGTCTGTCTGTCTGTCTGCAGATAATAATTATAAGCTGTCTCTGCAAGAACGTCTGCGTAAACTAAAATGTTCATTAAAGACTTTAGGTCATACGGGATACGGTAGATTGATTATTACCTCCGGGTTTCGTAATATCTTATTTACAGTTTAATCGAAAAACAAAAAATAATGTTAGGTTCGATAGTTATCGATTTATCGATAGTTAATAGTTAAGAGGTGTGCTATTATTGTTATCGATTACCATAGGCTGGTATTTGAAATAGGTACACTTTTATTTTTTATCTGATATTTAATTAATTGATGGTTTAAATTTACAATCAGTTAGGTATATACAGGGCGAGCCACGGCGGATGATTTATTAGAAAAACTAGGGCTAAGAAAATTTTCTTTTTATTGAAAAAAAAAAATTCTCAATTGTTACGTGACTTAGGGTGTTGAAATTTTTACCAGTCATAGTCGAGTCTTAAGCCTAATTTCCTGCCTAAACTAAACTATATAGAGCCTATAGCAAAATAAAATTCAAATAACTTCATTTTTTTAAAAAGGGCAACTACTATATGTTATTTTTTCATTAGATTCCTTTTTTATCCTCTTTCGATCCATATGGATACCTGCTATTGTTTTATTTGAAAATTTTCGAGTCATTTTGGGTTTTTACAAAAATAGCTAATTTTACTTTTGGTATAATAAAATTGTGCAATGAACAACGGAAAAATAACGATAATAAAAGCAAAATTATACCATAAGTAAAATAAGCTCAAAATTACTCGAAAATTTTCAAAGAAAACAATACGAAATATCCACATGGATTGAGATAAAAAAAGGTATCTAATGACAAAATAAAATATGGTAGGTGCCATTTAAAAAAAAAAAAAACGAAGTTAATCGTTTTTAAAGTTTTTGAATTTTGGATTTTTTTTTCTGAACGCTCTGTATACATTATGAGGCTTATTTTTGGTAGGAAATTGAGCTTAACAATCGACTATAACTGGTAAAAATTTCAACACCTTAAGTCATTTTTGTTAAAAATTATGATTTTTTTTATAATTCTGGTAGAAATTGAGAAATTTTTTCTATAAAAAGAAAATTTTCCTAGCCTTAGTTTTCCATATACTTCTGATATGCTATCCACCACGGCCCACCCTGTATATAACCACTATAAAGTAAGTACATCTATCATCATTCATCACTAGAAAACGTCAGTCATTATAGTCTTAATAATAATCTAAATAAATAGCTAATGCATTTGAATATTAAAAGCCTCAATTAAGAGTTCGATACAGTAAGTTAATGAACTTAACATTGAACTTTATCAATCTGATTGTGAACAACTCCACATTGACATACCTACCTATTTATTTAACTGATAAGGAAGCAATTAAATGATAAAATTATTTGTGATGGGCTTTAAATTTAAACTTGAAGTCAAAATATTTCTACCCTTTCTGGGTAATTCTAAAGCCAAATGGTAATGGTGGGGTTTATATTGACAGAATGGATTTTACAATAGGTAAATATGTAATATTCTCAGCAACCTTTAAGTACATAAGTAGATAATTAATTTCCTTCTGGCAAACAAATATGTAATAATATATGCATTTAGAAGTAGATTTCCTTCAGTTAGCTTTCTAACAAACGTTTCTCTTAGAGAGTGATTCACTTAAGTTACTGGACCGTAACCATTGTATAAGTTTAAGATTAAACAGGGAACTTTGTGCATAATTATAACAAACTGTACACAGCCCTGTCAAAAACGAACAGAAAACTTTATCTACTTTTCTATTTTTTTCATCTAAATCAATTTTTGTGTAAGACACTAAATGTAATTAATTATCACTGTAAATTGTTGTGACGTTTCTGCTTTCTTTGCCAATTAAATTAGTGAATTGTATACTAAATTCCACGATCGATACGAAGCTGTAGCTCTACCCCAACCCAACAACTAATTTTCCAAGTTGTGCTTGGATCGATAAAATGTTCTAGTTTTTCTTTTATTAAAGGCTATAGCACACTCGAGACCGGTACCACGGCACAATAATGAAATTAGGGTATAGACAGCCTTAATAAAACCTAACAGGGGTAGCAGCGAAACACGGCTGAGATAAGGGTGCAAACTGGGGAGCAAAAGCTTTCGAGAAGAAAAAAAAAGATCGAGAAGTGGCAGCTAATGGACCGTTATAAAAAAAAAAGTAATGTTTTAAAGTTTTACAATTGGCACATTTATAATTAAATTACTGTTCTCACGACTTCATTATGAGAAGTCCAGTCCAGTTAGAAAGCGTTTTAGCCATCAGAATTATCTCCCAGATTTATTTATATTACCGCGAATTAACCCAGTCAGGAAACCTCGTTTTACACTTTCTCACAAGGTAAAAAAGAAGTCATATAATTATAATTAAAAATAACTGCAAAATACGACTCAACACATATTTAATTATTCAAATTTGTTTTAACTCATTTCGGAGGAATAAAGTGGCCCAACAGCGAGCTCGTTTAAAATTAGAACGAAAGAACATTTTAACTAATACATAATATAATCAATATTTTACCCTATATGACCCGGTTTTGTACGAGAACAATTTGTGTTGTTCGTTTCGGTTTAAAGCTCGCTTTGTTTATTAAGCTCACTGAAGCCACGTTCTGCTCCTGTTTATCCCAAAGAGTCTCTTTTTTACTAGGACACGTGTTGGCTGACGTCACACCCTCCTCGTTTTGCATTTCATATCATATCGTTATATGCTATCACTGATGCTGCCCTAATGGCACTGCTTATTGCCATAGGGGGTAGGTACACCCTCTCCGTGGATGCAGTAGGAATCGGCTAAATCGATTTCTCGGGACTTTTCTGACTACATTTATCCCATAATTTTGAAAAAAAAAAATTATTGCAGGATAATTTTTTGTCTGTTTTTTAAGACGCAATCTGGAGTGTTTGACTCAATGGTTGTTTTGTCGTTGTGAAAGACACAAACAGCTGCATTGATGAAAAAAATCGGTCAAAAAAGCATATGACACTACTAACATTATGCAAAATAAAATCTAATACTTTTAGCAGATGGCCTAAATGAAATTATGAAAGTAAAATAGTATCGGCAATGTGGAGCAATAAAAGCATGACTTGAGAAGCTTATAACAAGCTCTTAAAAGGGCCGTAAAGTTTGCTGTTTGTCTACGTAATGGTTCGTATAATGTCTTTCATTACGACTTCGATATGTATGTATATTATAACAGTGCTCTAATAATGTACCCATTGGTAAAACAAATAATTCCAAAAACGAGAAGTCCATATTGTACTTCATGGGCAATTAAATTAATGCGTCCAAATATATGCATATTAAATATACTAAAGACGATAGATAGATAGATAGAAGTTAGTTGGAGGAGGTCGATGACTTGAATAAATTAGATCTCTTCATTGGTCAATGGTAAATAGCTGTGGAGAAAGTGAACGAAAATTGTTAATTTGAGAAGCATAATACCGTAAAATTAAGAATGATAATCCAATTGTCCCAATTTTGGGTGGCAAAGGCAACTTACTTCCATTATAAAAAAAATGTGAAATACAATTTAATAGGCAGGCAATTTAGAGTGATTATTCGACAAAAAATTAAATAGTTAATGAGGTATTTTGAAAGTAAAATATGTATTTTCTGAGCTGAGAAAAATTCTTATTTTTGGAAATTTTGGTTAATGTATTTGTTTCGAAAATAATTGAAGAAACTGTAGACTCAATTAGATCAAAATTAGGACCAAAACAGGATCACTTTATTGTCGATATTTTTGGTCCTTAAAAGAACGAGGTCACAATAAGATTTAGTTTTTAAAATCCATAATGTATCAGAATCAAAACCTGAATATGTCTTAAAGTTAGGTCTAAAACTGTTTTAAACTCGATCTGATTAATATTTTGAAAACTAAAAATAAACTAATTGAAAGAAAATCACATTTTTGGGTCTTCTTGGAATTCTTCTGTTAGTGGTAGAAAACCTCGCCGAGTTTACTTGTAAAAATTAAATAGTTTTTCGTTCACTTGACATGAGAAATGTTGTTAGAGGTACTAAGGGCAGATGCAGACGATTTTATAAAGAGCATCCACCTAGTTAGTTAACTAACTGGTAGGTTAGTTAACCTTTTCTATGAAAATTTCGACCTCGACTCTTCGAGTCAAACGCCTCACGAAACCCATTCCACACTTTATAACTTCCGCAAGCACTGTACTCGTACTCGTACTCGCACAGGGCACTCGTTGGTTGGTGATCGGTACTCCAGACAACAACGTTTACAGTTGAGTACCGCCACGCCACACAGCGCCGCAATGGGCCTCCAAGTCGTTTGTTGTTAGTCAATTTATGTACGTACAATATACCGTTTTCAAAATTACTTTACAATATAATGTGTCCATGTATATTCGAAATGGGTTTGTAAACTGACAGCGACGTACGTTTCCATAGATAATTTACAGCTCAAACATTTTTGTACGTTTGCTTGTTTTTTTTTTTTTTTTTGACTTTATGTCCAGGAAGTATCAGGAGCAGAATATAATTGAATTTGAACATGATTATTTTTGTAAAGAAATGGAAACTTATTTCTAACAATCTAAAAATACATACGTAGTTTTCCTAAAATATCTTTTGAGTACAAAGAAAAAAATTATTTATTTTAAATATTGAAATTTTAAAGAGGTTGCTAAAATTAGTAACACTTTTTTTATAAAAATTTCTTCAAAAATCGTCTGTAACTGGCATAGATTTTATTCGAATAGATCCAACTATGTATATATTTAAAAAATTATTTTCGAAAACTTCTAAGCAGTGACAAATTTGACCATCCATCTATCGTTTAATTTTGAGAGTAGAGTTTGTGTAAAAGGGATGAGACCTTTTTGCTTGGTCTTTTCTGTCCCTGTTCGTACCGATTTTAGATCGGGATGGATCGAAAAGAGAAAGATTAAACGGCACAGGGCTGCAAGTCGAAGTGCCTCTGCCTTCATCCATCCATCCTGTGTGCTCGTAAACCCCATTTTCAGGATTACAAACCCTCTCTTACTTACATTCCTTTCGGCAAGTTCGTCAAAGTCCTAAAAAACTTCTTCTCACAAAAATTCTTTTTAATTAATTTACCTATTGTAACTTATTATTTTTTCGTTACTCTTTTGCTAATATTTGCTGAGGTTTGTAAATGAAAAAAATTTTTTTAATCCTTATCGTTACCTTTAACGAGGACTAATTATCGGGGATCCTGTCCTAGTCATTAAATAAATGTTAAACGCTACACTGAACGTTATTAATTTGCAAATTATTAAGTGTATTGGAATTCCTGTTAGACATGGCTTAGGCTTTATTACGTACTTTAAAGTTATTAACTTGCACTCTGAATTAATAATGTCGACCTTTTTTGCATACCAAACTCTTAATTATGTTGCAGTTCTTTTTTTTTTTTTTTAATATCTGCGTTACGGTCAAGTCAGAATGCAAATACGATACTTACGTTGTTTAATTTTTTTTTAAACGTAAGTAAACTAAACTATTGGCAGTTGACCCACTTATCTATAATCGCGAATGTGAAAAATTTGCATACTTCCGGATTGCTAAATTTTGACCGATAAGGAAACGTTACAAAGTTCGTTATCCAAATTTAAGCGATTAGTTTTCTTTTTACCAACACCTAAAAAATATTTATTTATTGTTCACGCAATGCAATTTAATATTATTAATGATTAGGTTCGAATAATAAAAAAAAAATGTGATTAACAGCCAATGGGTGCGGTATTATTAAACGGAAGCTTGAAAGCTGCCAACACGATCATCATCGTGGTCGTCGTGTGCTCGAATGGGTTAATTAAGAGCGATTTTTTTTTCACTTCCCCATCATTCCTGCTTTGAATACGTATACGTTTGTGTGTGTGTTATTCTCTGAAGAGGATGCACTTCGTAAAACGATTTGATCGGACGTGGTGGAGCGTAATTGATGCTAATTGTCAGATTTTCTAACGAACGACATGCAGGTGGCTCGATAATTTTAATAAATCATTCAGAATAAAATAATTGCAGAACGTGCTATGCAAAAAAAGTTAAACAGGCACATGTTAATACCTCAAAAGGGCTTCCTTTCTTTTGCAGATTGCACGGAACGTTTTCCAATTACATAAATTAAGTATTCGCGAAATTCTCTGGAAAATTTAGTACAAAATAGGTTTTTTACTTTTTGAAAACAAATGTGCTGTTCTAGAAATTATCCCAATCAAACTTAAATTCGTTACAGGCAATTATTTATTCCCATAACCTACGTAATGTACCTAGGTACACAAACTTCCGGTATCGTATACAATAAATGATAAAGCTGATGTGAAACTTATTCACAAAATAAAAAAAAATACCTACCTAAAAGTTGAATTTGATTTCGTATTATGGTTTTCGTCTTCTTCTTCTGTATACCGGTTTCTAATTTTTCCATCCTTCGCCATCATAAGTGTAATCAGTGCGTTTGGTCATCGGCTTTTCAGCCTGCGTCCAAGGACATCCTCTGTGCGTTGTATGCTATTATCTGCCCCAGCGCATTTCTTGCACATCGCCAACAGGAGGAGGTATCGTCCTCTCACCAACACTAACCATAATAAATAGATAATAGTGAAGAATTCCAAACTGGATTACAGATTTGTGTAAAATGACTTAAACTGAACTGAGCTGAACTTTATTTTTTATTTTTAAAACAGAGGTAGGAACACAAGTTAATTAAATAAAATACATAGATATATTTAGCAAAAGTAAAATGGAAAACATATTTTTGTAAAGAAGGATTATTTATTTTTCGTCAGCGTTAAGCGGCATTAAATTACCGATATTTTGGTAAAAACGGCATCTAAATCGGTTAAAAAATAACCGAGTTACCCCTTTTTAATTTTTTCCTACTTTAAGTGGCGCTTAAGATTGTTTACATCCACATTCATTAAGGAGATTCCCAAAAAGGACAGGTGCACCTGTCTGACCTAGTTTTAAGTACACCAAAATGGCCGTCGACGCATTAGCCAATCGGAATACATTAAACCGATTTATAGTAATAAACTTGCATTCCCAAGTTAGTCACCCGCGGTGCTATGGAAGGGTGTACATCGCTGTATCAAATTATAGGTTATGTTTACGTAAAAACCGGTAAATATATATGTATATATTTTTTAATTAAGTTAATACATGTTTTAAAGTCGTTCAAAGACAAATATATCCGTCTATAAATGATTATTTTCTGTCTATAGTTGAAATTCAGTAAATTAATAATCGATTAAGTACATAAAAAATTATTAGTGTTTAGGTAAGTGTTTGGTACTTATTTATTTATTGTAATAATCTGAGGGGTCTACGTAGGTAGTTAATTACCCTACACTGGGCTATAAATAAATAAAAACATTACAAGAAATGGGAGAAAACCGCCCCCCCTACCCCTTTATACAGGCTCTGGCTTTGTTTATTTAACTCAGTTATTCCTTAACCTATTTAGGTGTGGTTTTCATCAAAATTTAGATATTTTAACGCTAATAATTAATATGTAAGCTTACTTCATTTCATTTTATTTTAATTTTTAATTGCTAATTTTAGGAATAATTAGGGATAATTTAATAATGACTTTATAAGTATGTAAAATAAATACGTGAAGGTATGACAGGTTGCCGCCCCTTGTTATCACTTTATTTACTCTTAAAGCACATTATTATTTTACATCAGTACAATTAATTAAAAGAAAAGTTTCCTTAACTCCATATTAGATATGTAATAACGGAACTCCTGCAAAGTGATCTACATAAAATAATTGTCTCGCATCAACCCCTTTCGCCTGACCACATAAAAGTCTTCTTGTACCAAATTCTTCGAGGTAAGTTACAACATCGATTATTATTTTGCTTCATATTTATTGTAATTGACAAAATCGTTGCCAAAAATAATTTTCATTTTATTTAATAAAAATCGAAATTAAAAAAAAAGACTAATAATTAACTAAGAATTTTTTGAAAAATATTAAGAACTCGTGATTTTAACCTAAAAAAAGGAGGATAATTTAAATTGTTATTTTTTTACAGGTTTGAAATATTTACATTCAGCCCGGATTTTGCATCGAGATATCAAACCTGGAAATTTGCTTGTAAATAGTAACTGTGTTCTTAAGGTGAGTTAAGGACAATGCAAAATATAACGTTCGCTTTTGATGTTCAAAAATTCTAACATTTCTTATAAAATTGAAAATTAAGTGTTGTTCTTTCCTTGTGTGTCGCAGATCTGTGATTTCGGTTTAGCACGTGTAGAAGAGCCCGATTCCAGTAAGCACATGACTCAGGAGGTGGTGACGCAGTACTACCGCGCACCGGAAATATTGATGGGTGCGAAGCACTACACAGCGGCCGTGGACGTCTGGTCGGTAGGATGTATTTTCGGCGAGCTGCTCAGCAGGCGGATCCTGTTCCAGGCGCAAAATCCCATACAACAGCTCGAACTCATAACCGAATTGCTCGGGACGCCTTCCCTCGAGGACATGCGGTACGCGTGCGAAGGAGCGAAAACGCACATGTTGAGACGGGCACCGAAACCGCCCTCCCTCACTGCACTTTACACCCTCTCGTCTCAAGCCACACACGAGGTCGTCCATTTACTATGTCAGATGCTCGTCTTTGATCCCGTAAGCTTTCAAATTTTCGTTTTTTTTTTTACAAATTCACAGACGACATGTAAACGCCATCTATTAATTTATATTGAACTAGATTTGGAGAGGTTTCACTTGATTTGGTCGTTATTCTGTCTATGATGTACTGATGAGAGCTAATGAGCCCGAAATGATAACGACTGAATGCCGACCAAACATAATATTTCGTTTCTTATTTTGTTTATCGTCGTACGTTTGTAGGATAAAAGGATATCAGTGGTGGACGCCCTGGCGCATCCTTACCTGGACGAAGGGAGGTTGAGGTACCATTCGTGTATGTGCAAGTGTTGCTACACCACCGCCAGTGGGATGAGACAGTACACCGCCGAATTTGAAACGACTGCCCCTCAGCCTTTCGACGATATGTGGGAGAAGAAGCTTTCGTCAGTACAGCAGGTCAAAGGTAAGATTCCTTTATTGTTTTCTGATTTTTTTTTTACTAAAATAATTTTGCACAAAATATGTGTTCCTATTTATTTTCATATTCAACTTTTTGGGTTGTTGTCAGATTTCTAATCTGTTTTTTTTTTTGTTTCTTGTCTCTTCCAGAGCAAATGCACGAGTTCATAGCGGAGCAACTGAACACAAGTCGAGTGCCGTTGTGTATAAATCCGCAGTCGGCAGCATTCAAGAGTTTCGCCAGGTAAGACGGCAACGGAGCCCCCCAGAGCAGCGCCAGCGCCATTGCATAGGTGACCGCACACTTTACCACTTGGTGTACGTTGCATTGCACTATCTACTTATATAATAATGTATATATATATATACCTATACAAATTTTACACCAGACTCCTATCACTTCATATATAATACGTCTTATCACTAACTTGAGGTCCTTTCTGTGCGACCCCAAGAATTAATTTTGAGTTTTTACTTATCATTTCTTTTTTTGGGTGAAAATGAAGTGGTGTGGTGTGTTCTGGTACGTAACTAATACTAATTTTTTTAATTCACGCATATTCCTCCCCTACCCAGTTCACACAACATATTCATACTATACAGAATAGCGTTAGCTAGCGAGCTTCATATTTGCTAAAAAGACACTTGTTTGTTTTGCTGTACATTTCGCTTTTGAAAATGGTTATCATGTTGTTCATCACTTCTTTTCGTTTTGTTGGTGTGGTGGTTAACAAAACTGCTTTAATGTTTTTACTTTTTTTAAGGTAGTCCGGCCGCGCTTTCGTTTGTGTTGATTCGCAAGTCAAAAGTTTAGTTTATTTAAATTTTATCTACGTGACAAGTTGGTGTCAATAATAATGCTTAAATCAAATTTTTGGCCGAACTACCTACCTATAATTTTTTTTCTAAACTTTAATAGAACTTTTCTAACTGCCAACATGCAATGTTATATTACTACGTATTTTCTTCTTCTATAAAAATTATCAAAAACATTGAAAGTTATTTTTAAAAATTAGGGGATAATTTCTGTACGAAAATAATAACGTAATGACGTACACCAAGTAGTAGAGTGCTTTCAGTCTTGTTTATGATCGTTTAAATTTATTATTTCAATGCTGGCGCAAGCTTTATTAGCCTTTAAATTAGTACATAGTGTTGTAGTTAGAAAAAATTCCGTATTACTTTTCCTTATCTTCAATTAATGTTGTTTCTTACATATTTGTCTCTACTAACTTATATCGTACATGTGTGACTTTTTTACCCTTATTAAACACAACACGTAATTACTGATATTTTTGGATATCTCAAAAAAAATTATACTCATCTGTAGGTACACGTGCATGGAAGTAATTTCTTATTTGTTTTAATTAAAAATTTTAAACTAAATGAAACAGTAAGATGATGGTTGTATTGTTGTTGTACAGGAGGCAAAAATGTTGTGCACCTTTCAAGAAGACCCTTGAAATTCTTTTATCACCCGTCATCTTTCTTTGTGCTGCCTGATGTGCTTTAAAAGATTAGGTTAGTGCTAGTTTTTTTTTTATGTTATTTCTTTCTGTTTCCCTTTAATTTTGAAATATATAACTCTCACAAAAAATCATCAAACCATCAAAATTTTGTACAAGATGAGTACTCACATATTCATTTAATTAATTAATCAAATTGCACTGTTACTAATAAGCTTATATTCTTACCATTTGCATTTACAAACCTATAATTATTTCTTATGAGCCAGAAACCGTTATGTATTTTTAATGAAAATTTTAATAAGTTTTTGTGTTAGCGAAATGGATTAAGTTTTTAAACATTTTGAACGCAATCTTTAAAATGATATCTAAATAATTAATTTTGGTGATAAGGGGAATATGGCCTGTCTTAAAGAAATTTTTAAAAGTTAGAGAATAGCAACTGTAGAATTAAGTGAAGTCTTGAGAATAGTTTTTTGCTTGGCTGCTTGTTTTCCATCCAGTAATTCTGTGTTATTCAGTGTAGCGTTAAAATATTTCCTTTAGAATAAGTTTGACTTGTCTAGGGTTTCGTATTTTATCAAAAAGCAATTTCAAAAATTAGTAATATCTTCAATGATCTACAATTAAACAGAACTCTTTATTTTAGTCCATATTTTTTTCTTTGAAATTAAATTAAAGTTTATTTGGTTTTAAATAATTTCAACGAAACTCTCCACCTTTCTAATTTATTTTACAATTTTTTGGACTCAAAATTTTGAAGATAAATCAAACAGTCTCCAGTTTTATTAGAAATAAATAAAAAACATAGAAATTTTTTATTTATTTATGATTAAAATTGGCGACAGCAGAAAAAAATCTACGACCGCCATTAAATTTCGTTTAAAAAAAGGGTTTCGCGAAATAAAAAAGTTGTAAGTGTTGAAAGTTGATTTTCGAATCAAAAATTTTGATTTGATGTTACTCGATATGCTTAATATTTTGAGCCGTGTTAACAGATGACGTATTGTTGCAGTTCCACAGTGGCCCACCCTTCGGAGCTTCCCCCGTCACCCCATCAATGGGACGACAGCCGTAGGTAACAACATGACCGTAAGTCACTCTTGCTCTCTGCCAAACTTAAAAAAAGGAAAACCGTGATAATTAATGTAGTGTTCATTTCCGAAAGTAGCAATTAATTAATATTAATAATAATAATAGTATGTATATGTTTAATTTCTAGTAAAAGCGTCTTCTCCTTTGTAATATAAAATACATACATACATAATTAATTAATACCTAACTACTACATACATAATTACATAAAATTAAGTAACAGTACACCAAAAATAATGATTCAGGGATCTAAGCTTTGTGTAAGGGACCGTGTTTGTTCCAAGTTCTCTGTGACAAAACAAAAAAAAAAAAACAGGAAAAGGTAAAAAAATGATTAATAAACGAAGCGCTGGTGGTGCGGGCAAACATAATAGCTAGTTATTTAACTTATTTTTTTTTGCGCAGAGTGTCTGTTGTCATACCATGTAGATCTGCCGCGAAATTGTTGTTCGACTTGTACAGTTCACACTGCCTTTTCGATAGTGATAGTTTACGTATATATTTACAATTTTAGTTCGATAGGACTGTCAGAATATGGGTTCGAATTACAACTTTTTATCAATTATCATTTTTCATGTCATGTTTTTCGGTTCAGATTTGGTTCCGTTTTTGGCACGCATTTTGCTAAATTTGCAACTCAAAGTTGTCTTGTCATCCCCTGTTGTGCCAAAATATTCTCCTTTTTCAGATAAAATAAAAAGACCGATAAAATGGGCAAATTGTGTCCCCACATAAAAATTCTACAAATTTCGGCTTTCAAAAATTATTTTTTATTTCTATGACTAGACCGATTCAAATAAAATTTATATCAGTTGCAGATAATATCAGTAGGTATTTGTGAAAAAATTGGTAACGATATTTGACGACGAGAACATTTTTTTAAATTAAATTAATAATATTCATTAAAATTGAGGCCTTAATTGTGCCCATTTTATGCGGCTATGACCTCTAATTCCTTCTTTGGGAACTTAATTTAGAGCAGTCTCAGCAAAATGTTCAAAAAGCAGATTTCAAATACTTTAATATATTTTTTTTAAATGAAAAATAGCTGTGAATTGGCCTTTTCAGGACTCGCTCATATTTTTAAATACTATTTTATTCTAGATTTTCAGTATAAGAGGTTGATTCACTTACTGCTAATGTTATTGCCAATGTCCTGCGTAATTATCTTTTAAAATTATTGTTTTTTTTGTAATTTTAAATGCAAATTTAAGCAAAAGAAAGTGCCTATGGTCTTTGTTTACCAGCAAACAACAAAAAAGAATAGTGTCCACATTTTTTGCTGATTTATTGGTGTAAAAGTGTCTATATGAAACAAAGTAGTTTTTGATCGTATATGGATTAAATGATTAATCGTAATTCGTGGAGCACAACAATTTATAATTATTAATTACTTAAAAACTTCTGCTATTAAAAAACCAACGGTGTAGTAATTCTAAACGGTTAGCTTTTCTTGTTCGATGGCCTAAAATAAATATATTTACGATGCCAAACGAAAGTGTAATAGTAAGCAAAACGAAAACAAAAAAAGAAACACTTTCAAAAAAAATTAAATAAAACTGACATGTTTTAGACTATTAGATAGGACGTAAGAAGACTGTAAATATTACGAACTATTAGTACTATGATACATAATCTGTGTACAATCTTAATGTGCAGCTGTTGCATTTTTATTTAGTGATTAGAAGTCACAATTACACACCCAAACACAGGAAAGCAAAAAAAAGAATTGTTGTGATTTTTGTGTGCAATTTATTTTGCAAATAATTTAGGCAATTTTTACGGTGTACAGATTTCGTTTTTAAAAAAAATCACGAATTCTTTTCGACGAAAAAAAAAAAAAAAACTGAATTCGGTTAATTAAATAATAAGTTTACACGATTGTTTTACCAAAAAAAAACTGTAGCTTTTAGATTGATTTATTACAATTTTAAATTGTGTTTATAAACGTAAGGATCGTTCTAGACGTATTGTGTATTTTGTCTTTGATTCCTACGACATTTTACTGGCCAGTCGAAAGGTTATTACGGGGGTTAACGTTTTTTGTGGGCAGAAATTTATGGAGGGATGATAATTGGTTATTTTAAATTATTACACAAAAATATGTAGAGATCTAAAGCAATAGTTAGGTTTCTATTTTCTGCATCATTTGACTGGCCTTCTAGGTAATTTTTGTGAGTAAATGTACATAAGTAATTTTTTTTATTATTATTTTAAATCAAATGCATTTCAGAAACTCCGGCTTAAGTTGTTGGAGTTTTGGAAATATGTATGTTAAGTTCACATAAAATTGGCGCTGTTTATTTTTAGTTTCTATCGTGAAACTTTTTGATTGGGAAAAAGAAAGAAAATAATTGTTTTCTTTAATTTATTCTCTGCGTGATGCCGTGCACTAATTTTATGTGAATTGTGTTTTGAGACTGTCAATAAACTGATTTTAGTATAAATATTGGTAATGAATACTGCGAGGTATTTGTACATAAGTGTATGTCGTAGCCAATTTTACTCGTCATCAGTTTTAGGCGTTAGTTGAAAAAAGTTTTTCAGCTCAATTAAAAAGAAAAAATGTATAAAATGAAAATGTGAAGGAAATTACTACTACTAGCGCAAAACAGCATTACAAATTTCAGACAGCATGAAGATGTTCTCTGTTTAATTATCATTATTATTAATTAATTATACATAAATAAATTAGGATTATGTTCGACGGTTCTCATCCGCATGCTGTCTGTCAGTCAATCTTTTTTATTTCAGCCGTGTATTGTTTGTATTTTTTTTGTTTTTTTGTAACTACGTTTCCATTTTTCCGAGATCTCAAGTCAGTTGTACATAAATTTTACTAATTACTAATAATTGTAATCTTCCTTTTTAAGTATGGTCAGTCTATGTTAATGTCCTTAGCATTCACTAATGTAAAAAATAAACAATGCTAAAATGCAATATTTAATTTTTTTTTATCCTTAAATATTGCATTTATTTTTAAAAATTGAGTTACTGAAGTAACCGGAAAACGCAGTTTTAAATGCTCTTTTATTTTTCTTATTACATGCCTTAGTTTTTCAGAATTTTTTAAATTAAGGGTAAGTTTTTGTTTTTAGAATAATTCGTACCATTGATGTTTAATTTCTCAATAGGTTACGTCTAGCGAGTATAGAAATTTCTGAGACGACAGTTGACACACGTCATTGTAAATTTCTTCAGTTGAATAGGTGAGTTACTCATAGATGATTAAAACTAATTATGTATTTGTATATGAACATTGTTTAATTTCAACAAAAATTACTAATATTCCAACAGGAACGTCACAAAAACCCCAGAGGTGATATGGACTTACAATTTCACTCCTGAATGTATTAGTACCGGAAGGAATGGTGAGATAGATAGATAGCATGCTGTTTTCTGTTGAGGGAAGAAATTTTGAAAACAAATTTTCAACATCTCGTGTTCATTAGGAGTTGCTACAATCAGGAGGGTAAGTGGCATCACCATTTAAAAATAATTACACTTCTATTTAGAAAAATTGAGTTTAATCAGTTCCAACCAAAACCTTGTACATACTTAATACATATGATATAAATAGAAAAAAGACTAAAATCGTTAATAAATTATTACATTTAAATTAAAATTAAACAACAAAGAAGAAACAACCAAATAATCTGAAAAAAAAAAATAACATGAATTTTCTAATTTGCAAATTTAATGTCTGGAATTAACATATTTTTTCTCAATTTTTAATAGGAACATTGAAGAAACAATTAAACATTAATTGCTAATGTGAACCTACAACGTCCATTTCAAGAAGAACCTCCGGACAGTGATGTTTGTTACTGAAGGATTTAATTGGACAATCTTTAGATGCAACAGTGATTTGTCGTACCACCATGTGTAAGTATTTTTTTTATTACTACGTTTTTAAATAAAATTTAGAAATTATGACGTTTTGGTATTCCTATCTTTATTAAAATAATCATAAAATTCATTTATATTTAAAAACTATTCCCAGGAACATTTTAACTTAAATCATAAATTAAAATTCTTTCCGGCACTTTCAATTGTAAAATATTGTTCATAGGAATAGATAAAATACGTCTTTACTAAATTTTAATACAACTGCTCCTAGGGAATTAATTATAAAATAAATATAGGGTAACGTAACGTAACGTAAGTGGATTATAATATAATTTTTTTTGAAAAAACTCGTTAATTTGTTGAAGTAAGAAAACGTTTCGGTCGTAAATTTGATCGTAATCAAAATAATTCGAATTATTGAAATTTAACGATCGAACTTACAAACTTAATTGGTTTTTGCTAATTATTTTATCCTTAACACTTATTATTAAGATTCATTTAATTAATTTAAACTAATACAATCAATATTTCAACAGGAATATTGTACAAACTCAGGTCATCATCATGTCTTTTACCCCAAAACGTATGGATTCCCGAAAGGATCGAGAGGGAGGGTGCGTTTTCATAATTAGAAGCTGAGACAGCATGGCGAGTTTCTAAAAATGAATGGGCAGTACTTCGAGTGCATAAGGAGTTACTACAATCGATCAAAAGCGTAAGTAACACCTCTAATTAAAAATAGGTTACACTTCGTAATTAAATGAAAAATAAAAAACGGTAAAAAATCACAAATTTGTTGTTAATTTTCGTTAGATTTGTACATCATTTTTGAAGACTGGGCAATTTCTTTTGTTTAATTTAAATCGATTGTATCGTCTTTAAGCGTTTACTAAGTAGACTAAACGTAGGTGTTTTCTTTGATAACCTCTTCAGTAAACGTTTAACTTAACATAATAATTAATGCAAAATATTCACATGAATGGTCTTAAAAATGATGTAAAAATTGAAGCAAGTATCAATGATTTTCAAATAAATTCGTTGCAACTTTACCAACTGTTTTCGTTTTTTATTAATTAATAATTGATTCATTATACCATTTATTTATTGATTAATTAATTAATTAATTAAATGAATATTTTACTAAATTTGATCGGTAAAGCAGTTAATTTCATTTAATTACCTTAATTAGTTAACCAGAAAACACGAAACGGTATTGAATTAGGCTGTTTTTAATTTCCAAAATAATGTAAACGATTGATTATTTCTATTATTTTAAGAAATTCTTCAATAATCAATGGTTTATTGTATGATTAATTGAAAACATTATTGTTATTTGTTCAATTCGTCAATTATTTTGCTTTTCATTTGTTATGTAAAAAATTTCAATCGTGTTACATATACGATACTCTTTAGTAGTTCAGTATTTTATTATCTTCTCATTTTGGTGCATTTTTATCTCCCTTCTTGTTTGATTGTTTAAATTATTATTAATTCTTGCGTTTCTCTAGGTTGACTGATGGAAGAGACCGTATCGAAGCTTCTTCCAACCCCAATGCCAATATTCATTTAAAATTAGTGTTTTTTAAATGAATATAATTGGGTGGATAGGATGGATATAAGGGAAGATATGGAGGCCATACAGTAGAGGTAGAGGCGTTTATTCGTATCGGTATAACAGTTTCTAAATGTTCATTTGTATTTTATTTATAAAATACTTTAATACTGTATTTAGAAACCTATTTTATGTTGTTATTTATTATATCTGGTTTGATATATTTTTATATAAAATTGTAAAATTGAATGTATTTTCTTAAAATTTGTTTCAATAAATTTATTTATATTTATAAAATTCTTTTATTTTATCCTCAATAAATCATACTTAAATGTAATTTTTTGTCATATTATTTGCTGATCAGACTTCGTATTTTTCGAAAAATTTAAAAATTTCGATATTTGTACCAGGAGAGCATAAGTTGATTGGGAAATATGTCCGATTATTTGTTGATCAGACCTCGTATATATTGAAAAATTTCCGAAAATTTCGATATTTGTATTAGGAGAGCATAAGTTGATTGGGAAATATGTCCGATTATTTGTTGATCAGACCTCGTATATATTAAAAATTTTCCGAAAATTTCGATATTTGTATTAGGAGAGCATAAGTTGATTGGGAAATATGTCAAATTATTTGTTGATCAGACCTCGTATTTTTCGAAAGTTCAAAAATTCGGAAATTTGTATTAGGAGAGCATAAGTGGGATTTATACGAGGTCTGATCAACAAATAATTTGACATATTTCCCAATCAACTTATGCTCTCCTAATACAAATATCGAAATTTTCGGAAATTTTTCAATATATACGAGGTCTGATCAACAAATAATTTGACAATTAAAAATTTTTAAATTTTCGATATTTGTACCAGGAGAGCATAAGTTAAAGGAGTTATTTTCGAAGTTAAAGCAATTATGAGGGTTCTGATTTATAATTTAAGTTCCTTAGGGAGAAAAAATAAAACCACATAAAAAAAATTAATATTTTTATTAATAATAAGCAAGAAAACACTTACATTTAATAAAACATTATTAATATTAAACAATAAATACATTTTGTATAATACAATACATACATGTTTATATTTATTAACAATAAATTATCTAACTATTGAAATAAAAATTTGATTAATACATTTATACACCCCATTTGGTCCCCACATCTCCCCTTATAATTTATATTACCGAAAGAGTTGATTTTAAATTTATTTTTAACAATTTTGCCAAAAGTTAATTTAGGAAATTATTAATTATCAATTCCAATTCTAAGGTAACATGTACATTAATTAATTGATTTAAAAACCTATCTTCAGTAAATAGGAATCAGGATCACGGGTATGTTAAATAAAAGTTAAACCATTGTTGATTTGCAACGTTTCGTCGCCTTTATTGCGACATTATCAAGCTCTCAACATATTCAACTTTGTGTTAACATTATAAACAAACAGGAAACTTTTAATACTTCCGTCTCCATATATTATTTTAAATATTAATGTAATTATATAAAATAATTGATTAAGCTAATCAACAATAAAGCAATATAGAATTAGAGAACAATTATCAGGTATGGAGGAGGTATGGAAGTATTAAAAAGTTTCCTGTATGTTTATAATTTTAACATGAAGTTGAATATGTTGAGAGCTTGATAAAGTCGCAATAATGACGACGAAACGTTGCAAATCAACAATGGTTCAACTTTTATTTAACTTAAAGTCCGCATACCCGTGATCCTGATTCCTACTTATTATTACATTGGAATTGAACTTAAAAAATGTATACCTTCAACCTTCGTAACAATCTTGAAAGCTAATGTGCTAAAGTAAACTAATTACTAATAGCTTATACTAGAAAGAATTGGATGATGACTTGGGATTGGGGGTGAAATGCACTTCGATTCAGTCTCTTCCTTCAGTCAACCTAGAGAAACGAACAATAATCAATAATAGAAACGTAGAAAATATACGGTAATTGTTAATATGAACTTATTTGTAATTTGTTCATAATTCCTCAACAAAAAATTATTTACAAATGATGGCAAAATAATTGGCAAATTGAACAAATAACAAAAATGTTTTCAATTAATAAACAAATAAACCATTGATCATCAAACAAATGTTTAAATAGGAACGATCAATCGTTTACATCAATCCCATTTTAAACAGCTGAATTAAATGAAATTAACTATTTTATCGAACAAATTTAGTAAAACATTTTACAATTATTGATTAATAAAAAACGAAAACAGTTGGTAAAGTTCCACGATTTTATTTGAAAATCATTGACACTGGCTTCAATTTTTACATCATTTTTAAGACCATTCATGTGAATATTTTGCATTAATTATTATGTTAAGTTAAACGTTTACTGAAGAGGTTATCAAAGAAAACACCTACGTTTAGTCTACTTAGTAAACGCTTAAAGACGATACAATCGATTTAAATTAAACAAAAGAAATTGCTCAGTCTTCAAAAATGATGTACAAATCTAACGAAAATTAACAACAAATTTGTGATTCTTTACCGTTTTTTATTTTTCATTTAATTACGAAGTGTAACCTATTTTTAATTAGAGGTGTTACTTACGCTTTTGATCGATTGTAGTAACTCCTTATGCACTCGAAGTACTGCCCATTCATTTTTAGAAATTCGCCATGCTGTCTCAGCTTCTAATTATGAAAACGCACCCTCCCTCTCGATCCTTTCGGGAATCCATACGTTTTGGGGTAAAAGACATGATGATGACCTGAGTTTGTACAATATTCCTGTTGAAATATTGATTGTATTAGTTTAAATTAATTAAATGAATCTTAATAATAAGTGTTAAGGATAAAATAATTAGCAAAAACCAATTAAGTTTGTAAGTTCGATCGTTAAATTTCAATAATTCGAATTATTTTGATTACGATCAAATTTACGACCGAAACGTTTTCTTACTTCAACAAATTAACGAGTTTTTTCAAAAAAAATTATATTATAATCCACTTACGTTACGTTACGTTACCCTATATTTATTTTATAATTAATTCCCTAGGAGCAGTTGTATTAAAATTTAGTAAAGACGTATTTTATCTATTCCTGTGAACAATATTTTACAATTGAAAGTGCCGGAAAGAATTTTAATTTATGATTTAAGTTAAAATACTCCTGGGAATAGTTTTTAAATATAAACGAATTTTATTATTAATTCAATAAAGATAGTAATATCAAAACGTCATAACATCTAAATTTTAATTAAAAACGTAGTAATAAAAAAAAATACTTACACATGGTGGTAGGACAAAGCTCTGTTGCATCTAAAGATTGTCCAATTAAATCCTTCAGTAACAAACATCACTGTCCGGAGGTTCTTCTTGAAATGGACGTTGTAGGTTCACATTAGCAATTAATGTTTAATTGTTTCTTCAATGTTCCTATTAAAAATTGAGAAAAAATATGTTAATTCCAGACTTCATTAAATTTGCAAATTAGAAAATTCATGTAATTTTTTTTCAGTTCATTTGGTTGTTTTTTCTTTGTTTGTTAATGGTTTTATTCTTTTTATATATTTATAGCATACATATTAAGTATGTACAAGGTTTTGGTTGGAACTGACAGCTCAATTTTCCTAAATAGAAGTATAATTTTTTTTAAATGGTGATGCCACTTACCTTTCTGATTGTAGCAACTCTTAATGTACACGAGATGTTGAAAAATTGTCTTCATAATTTCTTCCCTTAGCATATTATCTCAGCTTCCCATGTAAAAAGAATACATTCACCATTCCTTCATGGTACTAATGCATTCTGGAGTGAAATACGTCCATATCACCTCTGGTTTTTTTGTGACATTCCTGTTGGAATATTAGTAACTAGTTTAAATTTAACAATTTTTTCTTCATACTTATACATAATTAATCTTAATAATTTGCAGAGGTAGAAAACGACAAAAACATTAATAATAAATTTAATGGTAGAAAAATTAACAATTAATTTTGAAATTTCGATCATTAACTTTTAATATCTTCATAAATTTATGACCAAAATGTTGTCTTTTCTCTTTCAACGAACTAAACTATCTAATAGACAAATTTAGGTTACAACTTATTTACAATTTCTTCTGTAACATATGTAATAAATTTATATTTATTTTGTAATTAACTCCTTAGCAACAGTTATATTAAAAATTAGCAAATAAACATTATTTTTATTCTTATTTTAATTTATGATTTGATTGAGATAAAATTTTTGTGAGAATAATTTTTAAATACAAATGAATTTTATAATTATTTCAATATAATTAAAATGTTGTATGTACATAATAATTGATTTACAAATATTGTCATCTTTTAGAAAAATATGAAATAAGTGAGTACATGGTCTATTATTTGCTCATTATTAATTTAAAAATAAGAATTGTTAATACTATGCACATATTCTCACCTTAATTAATTAACCCCCGAATGATCCCAAGTGAAGAAGTGAACACCAAACGAAGTGCAGGATGGACTGAATCTGTTTGGATCTGACCACGTAATGAACTTTACTTTGCTTGCATCCATATCTAAACCTGTAGCAAACAACCAGAAAGTCGAATTAGCTGTAATATTAGACAAGCAACAAGTAAAATATACAATAAAAACTTACCAAAAGAGTAAATAAAACGATATAATATTAAAAAGTTAAAGAACGAAGGATAAGGTCATACAAAATTAATAGCAAATGACAACTGTGGCCTTGACAAGCGCATAGATAAAAGAGGTAACTGTCAAATATTGCCCACTGATAATTTAAGTAGTGGCTCTATAACCGCTGTCGAAGATCTGATAATGGCGCTTTTTTTCAAACAGATTAGATAAGAAATATTTTCCAATTAAAAAACGAGAGTATTTTCTTTACGCAAATAAAATATTAAGTTGCATTTACATTTATATTTTCATGAATTTTAGTCAGAATACCAATAAAAAAATTGCAATAAATTAAATCTCGATTTTTTTAAAACTGCTAAAAAACAGACCCAAATTTTAAAAATTTATAAAAACTGTACAACAAACGAAACCTATAGAAATTATAATGTTATTTTTTAGTCGTTTAATTAAGGTATTTTAGATAGAAATTAAAAAAAAAAATTAATAGTTCAAATTCTTTTTTTTTTACTGTAAAAATAAAAAATTTTTAATTTGTATCGAGCATTTAGAAAAAAAATCTAGTTTCAAAATTTTCAACACAAATTTATTTTAAATTTTTATTCATTTTCTCTTTCCACCCTCCTTTTGTGCATTGTATTTTTGATAATCAATGTTAATTAAATTAAATTAATTACAATTAAATTGGTTTGATTTGGATCTGATTGTCGTAACATAGTAGTCGATTGGACACTTTTATTACGCCAAATTGCCAAAATTAATGAATTGCTAATTTAAAAAAGTTTTAAGTCTCTCGAAAAAAAGAGGATCCTATTCAGTCAAAAGAAAATAAAAAGAGGGATAGAATGAAAAAATTGGATTTGGTTAAGTAAGTTATGTTCATGTTTTTACACAAAAAATTAAATAAAATAAATTAAAAAAAGTTATGAATTGAGTATTTACCATTAATAAAATTTTCAACGATTTGTATACTTTTTTGTGGAAGTTATGGAACTTTTTTATAAATACCAACCCTCATAACTCCTGCCAAATTTTCAAAAATTTAACGCGCTTATTTTTCCTAAGTTTGTTTAAAGTTTGAATAAAGAATGGGCAAATTGGTTTCGGATACAGGGCGTTCAAAGTTCACATTTCATTTTGAAATTTATTATTAATTCAGAAAGTTCTAGTAGTAAAAATTTAGTTTTAGGTTTTTTGGTATGAAAATTTAAAACGAACTGTACGTCCACTTTACTAACTTATTTTCTTCTTTGAGCCCAACCTTTGTCTCCGAAGTCAAACATTAGAATAAATGTGTCATTAAAAGTTGTGTAAATTATTTAGAATCCGGTTCTGACCATCTATTACCGAATTAACTAAAAAAATTACGTAACTGATCGAATTCACGTACGTATACTATAAGTAGGATGACTCGATTCGTACACATACCTACGTACTATGTACTTTTAAAAATGATGTACAGGTAAATATAATATAATCGAAAGGTAAAGACTTCATATTCATTTATGTACCTGGTAAATACACAAAACAACGTTAATGTGTATAAATTATAGATACATAGCCATAGGTACATATCACAGATCGCGATTTGCGAACACATCGCAGCGCAACCTGCTCAACGCATGATATCATCATCGCAAAAAATAAAAACACACAGACACACACAAATACAAAATTATAGGCAACACAACAAAACCAAACAATATTTGAAACTCGACCAACGTTATAAGTCAGCGATTCGAAATTTAAAAAATTTTCGTACGGATTGTTTTTATTTTTTTGCTGCAGTGTTTTGCGTGCAGTTTTGCGATTATCGAACGAAAAGTTTTTTGTGTGTTTCATTCAAAATATCGAACAATACTACTATTGTTTTTGTCGCGATAATACAAGTACTATAGTACAACTGTTACGTTTGTGATTAGCAAAAATACTTAAGGGATACGACCCTATGTCTCAACGATATTACATACAACCACACAGGCATGGGGAATGTTCAACAATGTTTCGTCAATCCGAAAAAAACTTCTAAAACCCTCAAGGTTAGTAAAGTTTTATCAATTAAAAATTGATATCTATTATATATTTAAAAAATCATGAGTTACATTAACTCAAAAAACAACAACACATACGAAGTAAAGTTAATTTTTATTTTAAAGAGCGTTATTTTCGTCGATGTTTCACACATGTATTAGGTAGGTACCTACCATTAATTTATTTATATACCCATAAAGTCAAAAAGTTATTGCAACTTATTTAATTTCGACACATTTATTTTCATTTACAAAAAAACTAATAAATAAAAAAGAAAAACACAGTTTTACGTGTTTCGAAATTTGCATTCACTTCGACTTAATTCATATTTATAATTAGTGAGAATCAATATTCACATACTTTCGTTACATAAGAACAACTGTACATGTAAGTGATTCAAACATATCTTCAAGTTTGATAGCTGATACATAAACAAAAGTGGCAACAAAAAAAAACATTATTAATAACTTTTGTTAATTATGACAAAACGAAACTGCATTTTAATTAAATGTTTTCGAAAATCATGTGCAGGTACTCATATCTTTTATTGAGAACATGAAAAGATCATCTTTGGCAATGAGACTTAAGTTCTTTATGGCGCATACGTTTATAATAAATATACAGGGTGGACCAAAGTCTGTGCCTTATTAGTTGTTTCTGAATGATTAAAATTAAGACTAATGTCCTTCCAAAACTAAGCTTCATAATTTGTACAGGGCGTTTATAAAAAAAATTTAAAAAAAGTTTAAAAATTTCAAACACGAATAACTAAGTCTACCATATTTTATTTTTTCATTCGATTTCCCTTTTTGTTCCTCTTTCGATCAATTAGGATATATTTTATCGTTTTAGCTTGTTTTTGGGTTAGTTGTCACGTTATCAGTTGTCCGTGGCGCACTTTTATAACACCAAAATTATCGAAACTAGCTATTCAAAGTAAAAATTCAAAATTACTCAAAATTTGAAACTGGAGAAAAAAAGAATCGAATGAAAAAATAAAATATGGTAGGTGCCATTTAAAAAAACCCAGTTATTCGTGTTTGAAATCATTAAAATTTGGATTTTTTTTATGAACGCCCTATACAAATTAGGAAGCTTAATTTTGGTAGGACGTTAGTCTTAAACCTCTACTATAACCGGTAAAAATTTCAGTAACCTAAGTCATTTTTTAGGACAGTTACGATTTTTTATTTCTTGTATTGCAGTAGTGAATTTTTTTCGTTAAATTAAATTATCAAAAACTTTTCATCCTAAACGTGCAAGTTGGTTATCAAACTTACCTTAAAATTTAATTCATGTGTCGTCAGTACCTACTAAAGGATTTTTTCAAAATTTTTCCTACCATTAATAGGCTACTGACTTTGGACCACCCTGTAAATATTAATCGCACATGCAGACTTGCTTGACGTAAATATAGAAGTCAAATTTTGGACCCATTATCCTACCGTCCAGGACTTTTGGCTCTGATATTTTTAAATTGGTATAAAAATAATTGGAACATGATCCAAAGCAGACAAAGAAGTATCTGTTCAACAAAATTTATTTGAAACAGAATTCGTTTTAGATTCGTGTACAAAACTTTAATTTCGTATGCAATATTAAAGTTAACCTTATAAATATGTATGTATTAGGAAGGTAGGTACCTGTGCTAAATTTATTTATAATAATGTGAGAATTCAATTATCACAATCTCTACTATGTTTTTGTGAATTTGATGCTATTTCTAAATCACAACAAATTGTTAAAAGTTGTTTGAAAAACATAACAACTGTAATTTTTATTTAACAGTTAGGTATGTTTTAACTTTATGCTAATTTTTTAAAATATTTAAAAAAAAACATAATTTGCATTTTAAAAGTTCGTTCGTCGTCTTTTATTTCTTTTCTGCATTTCTACTACAGTTCTTCAAATAATTAATAGTTTGTAGTTATAGTTTATATATATTTTTATTTTATTAGCGATAGTAAATAAAAAATAATAGAATATGAAATGGTATTTTAACTTAATTGAATTTATGATAATATTACTTTCCATATTGCGAAGGCCAATAGACGACATATTTACTATTCTAAATTGTTCGTTTTGTTCGACAATTTTAATCTTGCTGGCGAGGTTGCAGGACCGTACTGATTATTGAAAGTGAAAGTACAAAATCTTACTGAGGGATTTTAGAGATTATTTTTATTTAGATTTATTTATTAATATCCTTCAACCAGCATTGGTTATTTTTAAAAAAAATTCATTTTTTTAATACCTATATCTACATATATTTTTGAATTATCGATTCATTCTATATTGAACAAAATAATCTCTATAAATACAATAAATTTAAAACGAAGAAATATCTTTTATTTTTTAAATTCGTGACCCTTTTAATTACATGACGAAGACAAGCGCCACATTTCGAATTATGAGTCAATAAAAATTAATAAAATGTTTTATTACTCTCGTTAAGTGTTATCGTAAGTTCATACGTGGGTGGTGCCCGCAGTCCAGGAACATTCGAGATTTGACAGGGTAGCGAAAACACGTGCCTAATTGTGTTAGTATTCATGAACTTTAATCGCTTTTAAATTGAACCAAACCAGACACAGCACAGGATAAAAGCACGACAGACAGATACCGTCACAAAAACAGTTTATAAATAACTGAACTTATTAAAATACCTACATAATTATTTATAATTTCGTTAGGGGCGTTTTTGATTGACTTCAAATATTATATTAACATTAATTAAAAATTCAGGTAGATAACAATTATTACACCTACATAAACATTTAATTTTTTTTCTTTTTTTTTTTAAAGACAAATTACGTTACGTTACGTTAATCTACTGTCTTAATTTAACCTCGTAATTAATGTTGGTACCTACTTGGGAAACATCCTAAAAACAGAAGGTTAAATTGTTAAGGAAAAATATCTTCTCAAATTTAATCATGTATTTAGTTAATCGGATTATAAATAGAAAAATATATATCCTATAAACCGTCAAAGATAATCAATCAGTTAATTAATTTGGCATTTATAGGCAAGGTGTTCAATTATAAGAATGATTAATTAAGAAAATGTGATTATCGAAAAACGTAAATATTACTCCTACTAACAATTGTTATTTTTGGTGTTTTAATGTTTTTCAATGTAAACTTACACTCCTACATTTACTTAAAACAACAGTTAACAATAAATAAGCACAAATTTTAGACATTGTGGTACATTTTATGCAAATTTACAGAACTCTATCTGATTAAAAAATTTATTAAAATTAAACAAAAAACGATCTGATGCTGTCTTTCTGATTTCACATAAAAATAATAATTTTTGTAATAAAAATGCCTGTATGTACTGTGTAGTTTCCGTTTCCTCATGAATATTTAAATTTATTACACGTAGATATCAGATTATGTATTTATCTAGCATCAAATCGTGCTTAAAAGAACTGTAATTTGGTAATAGTATTTTTTTTCCTCAACAAGTTCCTATTACAGTACCAAAAATGGACAAAAATTATAACAGTTACAGAAATAAGAATCTGTCTCTTATTTGTTACATATTAAGTTTAAAAACAATTTATATTTTGGTAGGGAATTGGCGCGATTATTTTTACAAAATTATTATTTATTATAATTGCTTTAGTTCCTAATAGAATATAAAAAATAATAATAATTCCCGCGTAAAATTTCAATTTCTTACAACTTTTATTGTTTCGATGTTAGACAACCCAACTTGCAGGGGTTTTAAGTATAGTAGCTAAGTATATTATGCGCCAAGTCGAAGCGCAACAGTTTTTTAGAAATATTTTTAGTAAACGGAAGCCAAAAAAGTAAAGTTGTGTAGATTACTACAATAATCGTTCCTTTACGTGATACGAACGGTGTTTGTAAACAATGTTTGCACACAGAACACAGTTTCTTGTAGTTTACTAATAAAGTGTTCCCAACTGGTTAATTAATTTCGGAATTATTTACGTACCTGTGCATTAGTTTTTAATGAGTGAATCGTTTACCTTGAGTTATTTTTAATACTGCTTCAGGTAAAATAATACGGCGTTAGTGATTTTGATTTTTTTTATTTTTAATGTGGGTGAATTTGTTTAAAATTTGCGATCACGATGCAAGCTATCTCGCGGAAAAAAGGGAAAACAATAGCAAAAACTTCCAAAATTATGGATTCACATAAGGTAAGGATTATTACTTGTTTATTAATTATATGTACGGTGACAGTAACATTTACAAAAACAATCTAAAATTACATAAATTGTACGCAATATCACAAAATAAAAAAAATTGCATTTATTAAGTTGCCGCTGAAATCTAAATTAGAGAAGTTTACCTCACGACTGCCTCGGTAGCGCAGTAGGCAGCGCGTAAGTCTCATAATCTTAAGGTCGTGAGTTCGATCCTCACCCGGGGCATGTCTTTTTGTAATTTTGAAATCCTTAGAAATATATTTTTCCAATACAAAACAAAACTGCGTTTTGTGATAAAATTGGAATTAATTTTTAGAATATATTTTATATTTTACCAAAAAATAGTTCAACATGTTTAACTTAATTTATTTAAAAACCTTGTAATATTATTCAACTCTTCAAAAATTGGCATACCTTGCTTTACACTTGTAATAAAAAAAATACTAAAATTCGCGGGCTATTTCAAATTCCGGAAAATTATTGAAACTGTTTTTGAAGTGGTTCCGTAGTGTAGCGGTTATCACGTCTGCTTTACACGCAGAAGGTCCCCGGTTCGATCCCGGGCGGAACCAAGTTCTTTTCCTTTAATTATTTAATTTGCATTTATTTACTAAAAATTCCGTAGTTTCTAACTGCGAAATAAAAATTTTTATCTAAAATTATACAGATTCTGTTTGTAAAATAAATTCGCATAGAAAATGGAATAACTTTTTTATTAATTCGAATCGTTACTGGGATATATGGGTGTAAACAAATTCTAAATTTATCGACTAATAAATTAACCAATTCGCAATTCAAAATTAAGGGCTGTTAAGGGCTGAACAGCCGAATTACAAGAAAATATCTAAGGGGTTTGAGAAACGAAAAAAAATTTTACATTGGTGGGAATATTTTATATATCTACTGAATTTAAAATAAAAATTAACGATTCTGTCGTATGTTACTGCTTATAGTTTTGTATTTTTTACATTGCTTTTCGGGTATGTGAAGGTCATCTTCTTTTTTGCTAATATAACCGTCATTTTAGTCGTCAAGAATGAAAAATTTAACGACTGTATTGTTTGTATTCGTTTCAACTTTGGAAGTAGGTACATCAACCCCAGCAAGACAATGTTAACTTTTAAATCCTTTTATCAATAACAATGACAGATTGTGCAAATAAGAGGAAACATACTACATAAAATTTTATCTGATCTTTTGAAGCACATTTTTGAGATTCTATAACCTTCTCTATTATACATATATCTATTAATATTTACCCTACCAAAAATGTAGGTATGCACAAAAAAGAACCCAATTAATTCTCTTCTACGAGCAAAATAATAATGACATTGATTATTAATATTTTTTTGTTAACAAGTATTTAATTTTTAACTTGGCATGTTTCCATGTAATGTGTTATTTAATTTAGCAAACATGAATAGGTACTGTTGGCAACTTGCCAAAGTAACAATAAATAATTAAATAGTCGATGAAAAATATGCCAATTATTTTCCTATTTTTGGTATAAAATTTGGCGTTTTTTGGGTGATGAAGTTTTCTAATCTAAGATAACTTAGCCCTTTTTTTTCTATATTGTCCAATTTTCGGCACTGCATTCTTTATGTAAATAATTTAGAAAAAATTAAAAGGGGGTCATATTATGACCACCTCCTTCCACTAATTTCTTGTTGCTTTTTGAAAATGAGCTTTATTTTTGTTTAATTCAACTCCTATACTTGTTTACATTTAAGGTAAGAAATGCGCATAGAGGGCAATGTACTAACAACGGGCACGTGTTATCGTGCCATGTAATAAACTTAATATGCACATTGCATAATCTGATATGGCCAGGCCATAATTAATAATATTACTGATGCGGCACGGTGTCGCGTGGATATTAGATCCTACAATGAAGCTTTAAATGCACCGTCCAGCTGCTGGCTGCTTCGTTTAACTCAATTTTGTACAGTTAGAAAATGAAATGCATATTGACCTTTTCGAGTTCAACCTTTGATTAAGTACCTTTTGAAAAGTCAAATAATTTGTCTTCAATGTGCATGTGTACCAACGCGATAATGACATCATTAGTACTTGTATCTATTGTTATGTTTAATTAATCCTGTGACCATGTACCTACTGTTTATGTTAAGATGAGATTATTAACGAACGATTGACGAGGAATTGTTTATATTTATACTAACTAGCGTACTACGTAGGTTATATGTTGTAGGCGTGGACGTGTGCATTTACACGAACCCACACCTACTACCGCATAACCTATGCATAGTTCGTTATCTAAACTAAAAATAACAAATACAACATGCACCCAATATTAAAATCAATCAACAACACAACTACCCATTATCGCAATGGCCCACATACGCTTTGAAGACAATAGCAAGACATTTTTGAAAATTTAGAAACTCAAAACTGCTCATTTCCGCATTCTTGATCAGCATGATGACCCTTTTGGAGTTTTGAAACTGTCTCAAGCTTTTGTGGTCATTGTAATTATGGTTAGCAGTTTTTGAACTTTTTGACTATCGTCTACTGGGGCATTGTATAGGTACTCAACGTTTCGCCAAGAAAACTTTCCTGTAGTATGTACTATGGGCGCTTTCTATTTCGAGGAAGTCGCTTAGTAAAAGTTGAGTTTAGGAAATCCCAAAAACACCTTTTTCTATAAATTTATTTTATAACCTATGGAGCTGTCCCTAAATGACAAGGAAAAAGTTAATTGTCCCATTTCCCCTTTGAAAACTGTTTGTTATAAAGATTATATCAGTGTCCATTTTCCGTTTCCATATTCGTTTGCAAAAAAGTCCACTTGTTACGTATATCTAATAAATAGTAAACATTTTGCGAAGGTCAATAACCAGACTGGTCACTCGTTTAGCATTAATTCGCAACATTTGCAACTTTAGGTAGCAATGCAACAGCAAGTTTTCCCACGCAATTCGAGACCCTTGCTGGCCTTTGTTTCTTTCAGAAGTAAAATTCTTCGTTATTGCTAATAGAAACTAACACACAATGTGCAATTTTTTTCCACTATCTTGGAAATTTTCAATCGAAAACACTTTTAGTGATATTTTACTTAAATGTATTGTACAATAATAATTCCCCTATTGTTGTATTGTACGTCTTTTAATTATAAACTTTACATTATCTTTTTTTCTTCTTCTTCTTTAATAACCCAAATTATTTGCAAATAGTCGGCGACCCTCGTTCTGGTAACTTCATTCAGTGATTTAATTAAAATTGACTGTGATATTCTCTAGTCCTTCAAGGGAATAAATGTTGAAGGCGAATACTAATCACAAAATATGCATATTGTTTACCTAAGTACGTAAGCTTGCCTTTCGTGCAAGAATTATGTTATTTTTAACTCCATTAATTCTAAAATAAATTATCTACGTCACCTATTAGGATTATGGGATAATTAAATAATTAACACAGTGAATAATGTTTTATATCTTTTATTTAAAGCGCACTCGGAAGATGCAAACGTATTCTTTAGGAGTCAAAATAAAACTAAACTACATGCGTGTATATTTTAGAGTCAAAGCCCTTTAAAAGGGGACCATCAGACTAAACACATTAATTATACTTTTTGTATGTTTCTGTCAATCGGCACGCCTCGATATCGTACCCTTCTTGATTTCCTAAACTTAAGTCTAGGTCCATTAAAGTGAAACAATAAACAAACAGAATTTTTGGAACATTTTAACTATAAAAACCAACACACCCCCTCAAAAATTAATTTACTAAATCAAGTTCAAACTTAAATAAAACATTTACATATCATACATTTTTTTTTTTTTTTTTTTTTTAACTAAACCTTATGCATCTTCCTTGTGCTTTCTGGAACATATATACAGATGGTCCAACATTCGTTGCAAGGATCAAGGAAAAAACCAGAAAACAAAAACCTTGATCAGACCATTTTAGGATATTTTATATATGTACATAAACAGTATCAATACTCTTATTTCAAGATGTTGTCTCGCAGTTCCTTGAATTTAGGTGCCGGTAATGGCTTTGTAAGTGCATCTGCTAATTGCTCACCTGTCGGAATATACATTAATTTTATTACATTTTTAACTACTTGTTCTCTAGAGAAATGATATTTTATATCAATATGCTTAGTTTTCTTGTGATTACTTGGATTATTTGCAATGCTGATACATCCATTATTATCTTCATAAATAATAATTGGCTCTAAAATATCTACATTTATACTATTTAACAAAGATTTTAACCATAATGCTTCCTTAACGGCTTCATATAATGCCATATATTCAGCTTCAGTTGATGAAGCAGCTACTGATAACTGTCTTTTTGTATTCCAAGAAATAGTCTTATTTTCAAATAATTTAAAAATATAACCTGTTGTACTTTTCCTGTCATTTTCGTTACTTCCCCAGTCTGAATCTACATAGCTTACCAATATATTATTGTAATCAGTTTTTGTGTAGGTTAATTTTAAGTCTATGGAACCTTTCAAATACCTAAGAACCCTTTTCAAACATTTCCAAAGTTCTTCATTGTTTTTATTTGTATACCTACTCAAAATATTAACAGCTGCACTCAAATCTGGTCTTGTACATACCATTAGGTACATTAAACACCCAATAAGATTTCTACAGGGTGCATCATATTTTATATCTGAATTTAATGCTTCATAATTTATTTTATTTTCAAGAGGTGTTAAACATGGCTTACACTCGTGCATTTTGAATTTAAGTAGAATTGTGTTTATATATGCACTTTGGTCCAAAGTTATTCTTCCATTATTTCTTATGACTTTAATTCCAAGAAAAACTTTAATTTCTTTTAAATCAACCATAGCAAATTTATTCATTAAATAAATTTTAAAATTATTAAGCTGTTCAACATCAGCTGTAATTATTACTAAATCATCAACATATAATACTAAATAAATGTTTTTATTAACGTCATTTCTATTTAAAATATAAATACATGAGTCAACTTCAGAATTTTTGAAACCCATACCTTTTAAAGCTTTATCAAAAACTTCAAACCAACACCTAGCTGCTTGTTTAAGACCATACAAAGCTTTGTTTAGCTTGCAAACTTTATTTTTGCCATTTTGAATTCCCTCAGGTACTTTCATATATATTTCCTCTTTTAACTGACCATTCAAAAATGCTGTTTTAACATCCATATGATGGATTAATAAATTAAATTGATTAGCAAAAGCTATTAACAATCTAAAACTTGTAATTCTGGCTACTGGTGCAAACGTTTCGTTATAATCCGCAAGATATTTTTGACTAAAACCTCTTGCTACAAGTCGTGCTTTATACTTTAATGGGTTCCCAAATTCATCATTTTTGATAGTAAATACCCATTTACAATCAACAACATTTTTACCTACAGGTTTATCAACTAATGTCCAAGTTTTATTTATTATCAAGGAATTAATTTCTTCATTAATAGCACGTTCCCATTTTTCCCTATCTTCTCTACCTTTTATTTCTTGATATGAATTAGGAATTTTACAAACAATTGATTGAGCACACAAAAGATAATCGATCGGATCGTTATCTTCATTATAATAAACTGGTGGACATGTTTTAATTCTTTCACTACGTCTTGGTTCTAAACAAAGACGTTTGTTATTACTTGTGTCAAAAGACGAGGACCTATTTGTTTGTTTACCTACTGCATCTTTAGTGCCTGATCGTGAGTCCCTTAGACCCATTCTATCTGATTTATTACTATCTGATTTATTTTTATCAGATTTATTATCAGATTTACTTTCCCAGGTAACTGATTTTGACAGACTGTCTAACGTATCAGTTTTATATCCTTCATCATTACTTGTTTCATCTGGTTTTTCATCACCAGATTTTTGCACTTTTACTGATTTTGATTCACAGTTAGAATCAGAAACATCAGTTTCACTTTGAGGTTTTACAATAACCCCTTCATTTCTTACTACAGGTCTTGACACTATAAAATTCCCTTCATCTACTATTACATCCCTAACTATAAAATATTTTTCTGTTTCCACGTCCCACACCCTATACCCATTTGGTTCATATCCTACCAGTATTCCTTTCCACGATTTATTATCAAATTTTGACTTACTGGTTTTACTGTGCACATAAACAGTAGAACCAAAAACTCTTAAATATTTTATTTGTGGTTTCATATTGTGCCACATTTCGTATGGTGTTTTATTTTCTTTTATGGCTTTTGTTGGTGTCATATTTATTAAATACGTGGCGGTGAGCACTGCATCACCCCAAAAAGCCTTATCTAAACCTGCACCTATTACCATTGCTCGAGCTTTCTCGACAATAGTCCTATTCATACGCTCAGCTACACCATTTAGTTGTGGGGTTACAAAAATCTTTCATTTCATTTGATAGGTACTCTCGACCATTATCACAATATAAATTAACGACTTTCAAATTAAAATGAGCTTCTGCTTTATTGCTGGTAAGGTCTACTCGATTAATTATATGATCAGATGCTCCGGAATCCAGTAAAAATGTAATCTTCTGTCTTTCGTCATTAGCTGCGCTGTAGTCTCCAGTCATGAATGCAAAACCTGATGATTCTGAATCTCCGCTTAACTTTATTGTTTGTAAGGTTCTCTTTTGTACATTTTCTTTGCGTTGATGGTCTCTGTTGTAGTAGTAGCACTCGTTTCTTCTATGTCCTTTTCGTCCGCAATGATGACATTTTCCTCCAAACGATTTTCCATTCGATTTAAATTTATTGAAACGTTTTCTTGCAAATTTGTTAGAAACAAACTTTGTAGGTTTTGATGAGTTAAAGATATATTTATTTCTGTGATCATTTATTTTCTCTACGTGTAAAACTTTTGTACTCGTGTCACTATTTTCTGTTGCTAATTTCACTTCATGTTCTAATAGTCTCAACTTTACGAATGCCAAACTTAATTCATTTTTCGTCAAAGTCTCAATTGCTGTAGCCACACCATCGTACGATTTCGGAAGAGTTAACAGTAGCTGAGTTATCTTATCAGATTCGTCAACTTTTGCGCCAGCTCCTAATAATTCCTCAATTAATTCATCAAACAACGAAAAATGTTTTGACAGAGATGTATCACTTTGTAGTTTCAATCCACTTAATTTTCTTCGTATTGAAACTTGGGTTGCAATGCTTTCACGTTCGTATAGAGCATCCAGATTTCGAAACATATCCCTCGCGGTGTATTCTGGTTTCCCATACGTAATTAAAAGTGAGTCGGATAAATAGTTCGTTATAATGTCTTTTGCACTAATATTTGCCTGTGTCCATTCAATTGTTCTTTCCACTGGAGTTTCTTCATCGATTACATTTATAATATTTAAATCAGTTAGCATGGAACGAATTCTATATTTCCATATAGTATATTTTTCACCATTGAAAATTTTAATGTGTCTCTTCATTTTTGCTTTCTCCATTTTTATGACTAATTCTTTTTACACTTACACAAAATATTAATCAGTATATGAAGCTCAAACTTAACACAATAAGAATTTAAACGCACTAGGTTATTTATTTAAACAACTGAATTTTAATTTTTAAACACTGCACGTAACTGGGCCCATAACCTATTAGGATTATGGGATAATTAAATAATTAACACAGTGAATAATGTTTTATATCTTTTATTTAAAGCGCACTCGGAAGATGCAAACGTATTCTTTAGGAGTTAAAATAAAACTAAACTACATGCGTGTATATTTTAGAGTCAAAGCCCTTTAAAAGGGGACCATCAGACTAAACACATTAATTATACTTTTTGTATGTTTCTGTCAATCGGCACGCCTCGATATCGTACCCTTCTTGATTTCCTAAACTTAAGTCTAGGTCCATTAAAGTGAAACAATAAACAAACAGAATTTTTGGAACATTTTAACTATAAAAACCAACATCACCAAATTGAAGAGTGATGATTTATAACTAAAAATTTTCAAAAATTGTACAATAAAAAATTATTTTAGCAATAACAAAATTCGCACTAGTTCGTCTCTATTGTATCAATTAGAGTTGTTTGTGACTAATTTTGGCTAATCAGAGCACAAGAATTTTATGAACCAAAATTTTAATTTTAATTGAGAAAGTTTTCGTGGTATAATTGTGAAAATTAATGAAAAATTAATTAATCAATTAGAAATATCAGAATGATATGTCAATTTTGACTGGATATATTTTGGTGCTTGGTATCTCCTATTTAGATATAGCCCATGGATCACCCTGTATAGTAAGTACATATATGTATATCATACTCCGGATGTACAAAAAAAATACTAAAATAATTTTAATTATGTATTAAATGAAATATTTTGTAATACATCTGGATGATCTTATAATAAATGAAAATCCCAAAGGAAAAAAAATTAGGACGTCATTAGTAAGACTACTCGATTATGTCCTGTATAGAAGTGTGTTTTGTGACGAAAAAGTAAGAAAATGTCAGATCGGAACCCACAATCCAGATGTATATAATATACGTATATACAGGGTGTCCCCTCTCAATTGGAAAAAACTTCTAGGGCATATTGAGGAACCATAGACAAGCAGTTTGAGATATTAGACTGATGTCCGGAAGTGCATGGTTTTCAAAATACAGGGTGTCAAAGTTTTTTTCAAAAAACTTTTTTTTTATCAATATCTCAAAGGCACGTTGACCGATTTTCTTGAAATTCGCTGGTGATGTAAGCTTTAATAAGACGCTCAGTTATCACTAATTAAATGGTAATTATTACTTCCAGTGTCGCCCCGGGGGACAGTGTCACGAATAAAAATGACAAAAAAATGTACGCCACTGACTTTTTTGAAAATTTTATATTTTTTAGAAAGCTCAGTTAAAAGTACAACTTTTTTGTCACTTGATATTTTTTCGTATCTCTCTCCGTTTTCCGTCCCTCGGGGCGCCACTGGAAGTAATAATTACCATTTAATTAGTGCTAACTGAGCGTCTTATTAAAGCTTACATCACCAGCGAATTTCAAGAAAATCGGTCAACGTGCCTTTGAGATATTGATAAAAAAAAAGTTTTTTGAAAAAAACTTTGACACCCTGTATTTTGAAAACCATGCACTTCCGGACATCAGTCTAATATCTCAAACTGCTTGTCTATGGTTCCTCAATATGCCCTAGGAGTTTTTTCCAATTGAGAGGGGACACCCTGTATATACACCAAGTAAACTTTATATAAAGTTTAGTTACGCAAAAAGTTACTACATACTAACAAAATAATTAATGACGCCTGCGAGTAATTTTCAACTTTTTATAAATTATGAAATCTAAGAAATTTCATATTTACTGTACCAGGAAATAGAGACGCTTTTGCCAAAAACGCGATTCTTCAGTTCAAAGTTCAAAATTCAGTTTTTTCAAATGGACTTACACAACTGCTGTGTGGATAGTTTAAAAAGGAAAATAGAACTGTTTACAAATAAATGTATATGCACACGTAAATGTAACATATAAAAGATATATATATGTAGGTAAATTGTTTATAAATATTTAACCTAGTTTCGATTTTGCAAATCAGTATTAAATTTAATTTTAATGTTTTAAAAAAATATACCGTGTAGGCAGTATTTGACGAGAGTTGTGCCAGTGGGTCAGGCGCGCAAATTTTATTTATAAATGACAGCAGATTTTTGTTTCGTAATTGTGCCTAATACACTTAAGAGGGTCAAAAACCCGTACAATTTATTTGCTTTTGCTAAATTAATTCACAGTGTCTTTCTTTACCAAGTTATGTAACAATTAAATTAAAAATTTTAGTAATGTTGTTAATTTGATGATTCTGATCTTTTTTAATTTAAATAAATATTTTTAAGGACATTTGTTCAAACAGCAAAATCTAATTTATTGTAGACACAAATTAAAGCTAAAACTGTCCCTTAACTAAAGGGCAGACATAGTTTTAATAACTCCCTGTCTTTCCATCCACATTGTGCACATAATTAACGAAATATGTGGCACGAAGGGTAAATAATTACGTTTCGATCTATGCATATTTTACGTAGGTCTGGTATCCTTGAGTCTATTTACGTTAAAATTGGGAGAAACAATTTATATATGCATGAAAATATGTATACAGCACGTATAAGACAAGGGATGCTTATTGGCATACGATTTTTATCATCTTAACTTACCCTCATATCAAGTATAAAAGCACCGTTAATTTTCAACTAAAATTTAGAAGTGATTCGCTCTTCACATCAGAAACTACGAAATAAACCAACTAAATAACTCAGGTAACTTTTTGTTTTTAACCCTTGACCTCTACGTATTTTTGTTTTCGTCTATCATCTGATGTATGTATTAGGAATGTTATTATAGAAACAACAACAACATTTTTTTCTTGTTGTTTTGCAATAACAAATCTAAAACGGCACTGTCAGTCACGATGATCAAGAACAAGAACGATTATCATTATTTTTAATTACAATTTTAAATTGATTGTATTGTTTACGTTATTTAATGAAAATTGGAACGATAAATTTCTTTGTCTCGTACTTTTAGAAGTAATGGTAAGACAAGGAATTTTATTATTTTGCTTAAGCATTATTTTAATTGTTCTCACATATGAAACGGAGCAATCGCCCATGACTGAATCCAGACATTTTTGTGGGGAGAGATTATCGAATATGTTGTCTTTAGTGTGTGAAGGGGTGTACAATGGACGTTACAAGAAAAATTCTTATGGTAAGTTCTAAAGATAACAAGTTACTAAACACCGCAGTGTTGTTGAAGTATAAAAATGTTTTCGTGGCCAAAAAATTCACAAAACCAACAACGTGCTTTCGATGGTTTACATTTTGTCTTGAGTTGGCAAATTGAAATAAATGTCGATGTCGCAAAAAAAAAGTGTAAACCCAAAGTTAATTAATTCTGCACGTTTTCAGGTGCAAATTCCAATGTTTTGAATTCCCAGAACCATTTTCTAGACTATTCATCCGAGGAAAGTGACACATCAGTTTCCACGTTTCCATTTAAACAAAGAGAAAATGCACATTTAATGTTATCTAGCGGACTACGAAAACGAACCAAGGGAATTGTACAAGAATGTTGTATTAACTCCTGTACATTGATGGAACTCAGAGGATACTGTGCAGGAAGGAAATAGGAAATTTTTTATTTAGAAAATGCTTTTTTTCTTTTTGTTAAATTTTATCACTCGCAGAGGTTTTTGTTCTCGAAATATCTGTGTACCTATCTATTCATGTTTATAAATAAATAAATAAATATTTTATTTTAATATAAGAAGACTTTTTTTTATTTTGAAATAAGTATAAAAGAATTGCCATCTGTGCAAATTTTTAACTTTCCTTTTCTAAGTACATACGAAGAAAAGGTAAAAATATAAAAAGAAAATATTTCAAAGATACTCTGTGTATTCTACATTCTTAAAAGATGCACATTATGTGATATAAAATACATGCAAGATGCTGTATCGTATTTTCAGTCGCAATAAGTACTCAGTTCCCATAATGTACATGGTTTTCTGCAACATTCATTTGCAGCACCGATACCAGATTGAAATTGTGCTTCCGGATTCCGTTTTCCGTATTTTCTAGACATAAAATAAGCTAATTCCTTAGTCAGCAAAGGAAGCAGTTTAGATTTAGAATCGAAAAATCGTTCATTTTCCAAATTGTTTGAGAAAACATTTCCTAAAATATAAATCAATATTACCAATTAGGTACCTATTGTTTGAATGTGAAGACCAAAACAATTTTTCCATTTACTCGATTTTATTTCTAATATTTTATTTTTTATAAGAAATAATTGAATACGATACCAAAAAAGCGACAATTTTAGCATCAGGGTACCATCATTTGAAAATTAAAAAAATTTACTCCTTTTAAGTAATGTATTTAAAAAAAAGGTGTATCTATCATAAACCACTTCGGTTTAAATTTTGAAAATTTGGGCACTAATGTTATTGGATATGCCCTCCTAAAATACTTTTACTTATTGGTAAATTTTGATCCTCCACTACAGAAATAAAAATATTTTTAATAATTTTCTGATGATATCTACCTTTCTTGATACATAAAAATTGCGACGTTTTGTCAACACGTGTGGCCAACGTCTTCACAAAAACTTCAGTTTTCTGAGGATGTCAGTCACGAAACGTAGAGGAAAGCAAACATTGATAACTAAATCATAACTGCAACATTTACCGCGATATCCTGGTCTATTAATCCTTTTAATTCTACCATTATAGTTACAGATCATGTTGATTGTGCCTGAAAGTTTCGAGCCACAGTAAACTCCTCTGGTATTTTTCATTCTTTCCTCGGTTAAACCATTTGCAATAATACTTTGATCACCCCTAGCACTTCTTTTTCGATCGCACGTCATTACACAAATACAAAGAAATAGTGAGAAAAAATTCCTCATGATATCTAAACGAAAAATAATTTCTGATAATGAAATTTTGATACTATAGGAACTTGTTTTTTGTTTTTCACCTGATGATGGTGTTATTCGTGTGAAGCGGAAAACACTTGTTGATTTTGATCGAAAATCTCTTAAGCTTTTATACTTATCCTTTCGTTGGATGTTAATTGTGAAGACGTGTTCACTCACTGAATTTCGCCTTAGCATATAGGTATCCTATAGTTCATGTAGGTACACATGTTTTCTTATAGTAACGTTATTTTATCATCTACAATTTTAAGGGATGATTTGATAACTCATTCAATTCATGGTATCTACTGATTAAATAGAATACTTAATAATAAAATATTAAATCAGTTACAAAGTTATGAATTTTGATTTTGGTTAGCTGTCCAACTGAACTGGTTCTAAATAAATAGATATTTGTTACACCTTCACAAATTAAGATAATATTATTTATTGAAAACACCTTTCACAATTCGATCGTTTAATTAGAGGCTTGACGAAAGTGTAACATTTGGTGTAAGAGGCTCATTACATGCGAGATTATTTTCTTAATGAGTTGCGTAATTAATATCGAAGGGATAAAGTCTTTGACACTGTTTAGCGTGGCTGCAAAACTTGATTACCTCGAAACTATAGAAACTATGAGAGTTATACTGTTTCTTTCTTATTTTTCCATTCGCATCGGCATCAGGTAGCCTCGACATCGAAAATTTGGGTTTTCGTAAACTATTCCTCAATCGTTTGATTATTGTATAACACTTTATCATCAAAGTTGTTAAAGTAGTTAATTTGGACATCTGTTTGTAAGGAACTTTTTGAGAAGGTTGTGGAAAAAATAAGTTGGAAAACAAAGGGGTGAAAATGCTATGGAAATGTTAGGTAAAAAAGACTCAAAAAATTTTCGAACATTCTGAAATATTCGCAATTGTTTTCGAACAATGTGGAACAAAGAAAATGATTCCCAACATTTTTCGAAAACTTTTCAAACATTTTGAAACATTCCCGGTTGTTTTAGAACAATATGAAACATTTTAAGAACATTCTGGAACATTCTTGAAAATTCTAGAACTTTCTCTAACACTTTTAACGTTGCTCAAGCTCAAAGCATTTTAGACTCGGTTTGTGGGAAGTACAATCTGGGACACCAAAAAATACATCCCATTATTCATTTCCCACGTCCACCCACCGCGACAACACTATCTTTCTATCGAGGGGAGGCTAAGGGTCATCTACCGTCTGAACAACGAGTATTAATAAATAATTGATCTTGAAGAAAAGTGAGGACCTACAGAAAACTCCCTGTCATTTTTTAATATGTATAATATTGATTATTATATTTTTTTTTGGGGTGTTGTGGTGCATCGAAAATTGATTTAGTTTTATTGAGTTGAGTGGCCAAATGACCGACGCCTTGAAGGATCATAATAATGGGCTCGTTCACTCTTTCAGTCTCCGAGACTGTCGCCTCTTGGAGACGATAATCGTGGGCAGCGGAAACGCTAAGAAATGCAACAGGGACACAAGCGTGGGTCTCAATGAGAGCTGTTTGTATTGATTTTGACGCCACTTGAAATTGGACTTTATACCAACATAACCATCAGATTTTATATGCACCTAATGGTCACTGAGTCTACAATGAAAAATATTAATTATTCTTTCGCCTACTGTGGGAACTCCCAGCATATAAGTGAATCCAGGAGGTTCCACAAGAATTTCGACCTTTTTTTGCTACCTATTAGGTTAATAATTCGATTATATTAATTGGGGTGTGCAATTATTTGTTTTATTTTTTTGCTTATTATTTTTACTTGCCCCCTACCCTAACCCCATTTGTCATTCTCTACTATTAATTTCGTGAACGAAAGAAATTGAATGTCGTAAATATTTGATTAAATCGTAACATGTGTTCACAAGTAAATTCCTTGTTTAAACAAGAATGTATCCGTGTTTGAGGAAATTTCTCAGCGGTGATTAATTATTTAAAATATTTTTACCAGAAAACCAATTTTTCTTCCCAGAATCGCCAATAACAGCAACAACAACAACAACAACATATGTATGTATTTGTAAAGTGATCATTCATTCAACTGTTAACGGTATAATTAACAAGAATATTAATGACACTAAATAACAGTTGTAAAATAGGTCGCCCATTAGTGTATTAGGTACATTGCGAATGTGTAAAGTACAATCGGCTTGTCTTTGGTGTGTTAAAAGCAAAATGTCATAATATGCAACGACGATAAATCACAATTACCCAAACCATAGCATCGCGGCAGCCTTGGCCTATTCCGCGATGGTAATTTGTTTTTGTAAAATTCCCATGTTGGGCAAAATTGAAATTGCCAAAATACCCGGAGAAAAATTACTTCCGACAAGCTGATGAATTGTTTAAAGCCACTTAATACGACGGCACTAACCTTTAAAGCAGAAGTGGACGAACAATAAACAATATCTAATATATTCAAAAACAAAAAAAAAATATCGAAAAACAATCGAAAATGTAGAATGCAATATTTTTTTGTTTTAAGTTTTAACAAATGAATGAAATATGACCATTCATTTGTTTTAACTTTTTGATTTGTTCGTTCACTTCTGATTATCATATAAATAAATAATAATAATAATAATATAGTTTTATACATACACAAATACGTACAGGATTATGCAAATTAATTAAAATCAACTTGACTATTAAAAATTAGTCAAATACAAAAGTTTAGATATTTTAATAAACAATCATCAGTTGTTGTTTTTCTGATACGAACATAATATTATTAATATTAACGACAATAACAGTCGTTGACAAGGGCGATTTCGAAATTTGACTGAATACATATTTTAAAAAATTTTACATGTAATATTTCAAACATTGTGCACGTACACATTTAAACATTAACGAAAGTGAAGGTTGTTGAAAATAATAAAAGGAAAAACCGTTTAATTTTATGATTTTTTAATCTCCTATGCACTGTAATTATCGATAAATGTTATAGCAAATAAAAAATGTAACTTATCAGTAAATAAATAAAAAAGTATTTGGAGATGCCGGGGATCGAACCCGGGGCCTTTCACATGCAAAGCGAACGCTCTACCACTGAGCTACATCCCCGCAGCAATGGACGACTTTTGCTGCAGGTTGCATGCTGCATCAGTTTTGAAAATGGCGGGAAAACTTTGAAAAGGTTAGATTTTTCAAATGTGTATAAATTAACGTCTTTTAGCTATATTTTTTGACTGAAATTGACGGTTGAAACGCTATAAAAAATATTATAAATAAAATTCTTAATAAAAGCCACTTGTTGGTTTCCGGAAATTACAAATTTGTGAATTTTAAGAATTATGTTTTTATTTTAAGCGCCAGTTTCTTCGGATAATTGTGTTGCAACTTGGCACATATTATTTGGCAGGTTTGCATTAAAAACCAAATTAAAGTAAGGGCCACGAATATTACTTAGTATTTGATTTTTCCAAAAAAACATCCGTGCATGACTCACAGGTATTAATGCCTGCTTTTTGAGAACCCATTTGTTACGGAAATTTCTACGATGTGGTCTAAATCGAAACTAGCAGTCAATTAATTTTATATTTAGAAATAAAATAATGAAATCGATTTAAAATGCTGAGTTACAAAATCATTAGACCTGTTAGAGGTATCTGGAGCCTTTCCTGACATCTATCTACGCCTATATACTCCTGTTTCTGCATCTAATAAATCTCTAACTAGCCTTTTATCACTCAAAAAAATATAAGAACGAGTTCGTGGTTTCGTGTTCTTATGAATCATCCACCACTGCTTTTAAACACGTAGGTACTTAACCGATATTAGCTGTCGATCTTGCGATTGCTCAGCCCGAAGAAATTTTAACCGAAGGGCATAAAACATGTTAACATGCATGTCATACAACATACTTACATGCCAATTTGAAATTCGTTCTACTTCGTGCATTTTTTTAATATGCTTTTTTTAGAATGTCTCCAATGGTGACTTATAAATCAAAAATGTTGAAGTATGTAATAATTTGTTGTGTTATTTATATAAAATAATGTTAAACAGGTACGAATAATTAAGAGATTTAAAAACTTTTGGAACAGTTTTTGATTTTTTTTTTTCAATTTTACAAGTTTTTGAAATATCGTGCCCACATTAAATATTATTATTTCGTGATCCAACATGCTGTCGATAAATTATTATATGTAGTAACAAATAACTTCCTAAACTCTATTGATTTACCTCGTTAACATGTTGAAAACATTAAAGAAACATGAATAAAAGTTGACAACATCAGGAAATGCAAATAAAAAGACAGCTGTTACAACAACTGTTGTAATTTGCCAAAATTAGACAAATTAGGGGGCGTAACTAATCAAATAAAAATATTGTTATTATTGTTTGTTCACAAAAAAAAATGTACTTAGAAGAGTACAATGATTAATGACAATATAATTGCTAGTATTATGTATTATGTACGTAAGTATCTAAAGTCTGACCACATTTAGAAATGTATTCATTTTTTTATTAATAAACATTACAATTATTTAATTGTAGATAAGTATAAATATAATTTTTTCCACCTAGGAACACACGGTTTATTAGCCCTATGATTATTTAATTTATGTTCGAAAAGTAACAGAAAATAGAAATTATTTACTACATCTATGACGTTATGGCAGAAAGATATGTGACCCGCTCGTGTTTTCGCGCCAATTTTTAATGTTAAATATAAGCATAATTTTTAGTCAAACACCTCATAGTATGAGGACAGCAAAACTCAAATTTGCACCCTAAACCCTAAACGGTCTCAATACCCGTAAGTAATCGTAAGTAATTTAACTTTTCTATCGAAAGTACCTGACCTGCATCTCAATGATTCTAGTATAAGTACCTAGCATAACACTTACATAATTTACGAAAACTTCTCTGTGGTGATTCATTTAGCCCATATGCCATGGAGGATTAGAGTTTACTTGCAGGTTGAAAAGCTAGGACACGACCAGGTTATTCCCCAATTTTCTGTAACAAAATAAAACACATTAGGTATTACACATCAAATTTGAAAACGGACATCCTTTTTGAACATCCTGACGTTTGAGGACTCGCAAAGAACGTATTTTCCATCAAAGTCATATTGTAATCAAAATTAACTAAAAGCATAATGTGTGTGCGCGTGTGTGTACATAAGACGATACAATAAACATACTTTTTTATACAATGGTTGTTCTAAAAGTTTTGGATCAATTTTTTTATGTTTTCTTCTTGTATTTATCTTCAATGTGTATGTGTACCAACGCGATAATGGCATCATTCATGAGTAGTTGTGTCGTTGTTTTATTTTAATATTGGGTGCATGTTGTATTTGTTATTTTTAGATTAGATAACGAACTATACATAGGTTATGCGGTAGTAGGTGTGGGTTCGTGTAAATGCACACGTCCACGCCTACATCATATAACCTACGTAGTACGCTAGTTAGTATAAATATAAACAATTCCTCTTGGACCGTTCCTTAATCTCATCTTAATATAAACAGTAGGTACATGGTCGCAAGATTAATTAAACAGAACAATACATGTACTAATTATGTCATTATCGCGTTGGTACACATACACATTGAAGACAAATAAAAGACATTTTTGAAAATTTAGAAACTCAATTCCGGCATTATCTTAAGCAATTTCTAGAAAATGTTAACTCAGTAAGTATCAATTTTTCATGTTTATATGTAAAATTAAAAAAAATTAAACTTTTCTAATAACCTGTGTATATAGTGTGTGTCTTTTTAGTGTCGGTTCTAAGAAGTGAGTTAAGTCAGTTCGAAGTGGGGGGACACTTTACTAAAATACTCGGTCACTGAATTCAACCGACAGTTAAAGTCTTTTGGTTTCGTCGGTACCATTTGGTTCGAAATCGTTTTGGTTGCCCGCGCCCGCCCGGTTTATTAATACATAATAACAGACACGAATACGAAAAAGTTGTTCTTTTAACGGTTTTCTAATATTTAAATCAGTGTCAACGGTCATTAAGTCATGATGAATTTCGGATGAAAAATCGACACTTAAATAAGTACTTTTGAAAAATTAGTGAAAATACTGATTAAAGTGGGGTGATTTGATAAAGAAAATAAAAAGAGTTATTTGTTGAGACGATTTAATAGTCACAGTTTATCGAAATGGTGGTGAATAAAATTAATTTTATGTCTGCACACCAACCAACTCCACGAACCATGTTCATTAACAGAAAGGTACGTTTATTTTATTAAATACCTACTAATTTTGGTAAAAAACGCAAAACATGTATTTTTTTTGTAAGATTCTAATATTAATGACATTATTTCCAATAGTAGGTACCTAATAAATATAAAAAACAATAATTTAAAATTCGGTTATTTCGTTAGTTTATTACGAACCAAATTATTATTTGAATATAAACTTTTTACAACATAAAAATAATAAAATAAATTTGTATAACATAAATAGAAATTTGTGTGCGTCACGAACGTATAGGTACCGGTTTTTGGTTTTGAGTTTTTGGTTTTACTTGTCTTTATTCCAGGTAAGATAATTTTATACGAACGTAAAGTTACTTACTCAGGTATAAACTTCTCCTAATTCCCGAAACCTATTTCTATTCAAATAAATTATCTACGTCGATAAAAGCCTTTTACATCAGAGGGCCAAAAGTATTAAGAAATAGCGCCAAAACTGAGCTAAACTAATGCCAATTTCGATATGTAACAAGTTCCTACCTATATTTTTTTAATCATAAGTTTTTAAGTAAAAAAATATTAAGCTAATAATTTTTTCAAAAAGTTGCACAAAAAAATATTGTTAGATATACCTAAAGAATTTAATAAGAAACACAATTTTTCAATTTTTTTTTGTCAACGATTTACCTATTCCGAGATAAATAATTTGAGGACAAATTCTGAAGATTCTGAGCACCAAAAGAGTTAAGGTCTGAGCTTAAAGATAACCACCACCAATATTAAAATCACCAACAAAAAGTTACCATTTTCATAGAGAATTTTTTTATGTCCATCAACAGTATAATATTTTATTATTATCCGAAAATAATCTTTACGACATCAAAGGATTCTTTAAAGAAAAGTAATTTTTTTTTAACTGCATGAATCCTGACCCATATTTATTAACAAATTTAATTTAAAAAATGGCAATAAATTGATCAGTTTCTAAGTATGATAAAAGCAGTTTTGATCCGACCAAGAAACATTTTGAAATAGCCGACATTAACTATCGGCACCCTTTGAGATCAATTTTCTCCAATTAAAAAGAAATAAACGCAATAAACCTCAATTTGCGCGCATTCATTTAAGTTACACTTGCACGCTTATTAAAATGAAATGAAATATTGTTTTCTAATTACAGCCAAACCCACAATCAACCTATTGTTAATAGATATCAAATTTATTTCTTCACTCTACCTACTCAACATTTGTTATCTCTCACGCAATGAACGAAGAATTAATTGTTAAAAAAAAATTTTTCCTTCCTTTGGAAATTTTTTTTTCCATCATTAAATTTTTTTTTTCTAAAAAATTACAACAAAAAACCTAACCGATACCTTTACTTCCCTTAAGCCCATTAACATTTATAAAAATAAATTTCGTATCTATCTAATATGTTTCTATTGCTATCTTGTTTGTGTTTCCTCAAAGGTGCTCTTGTAGAACGATTTCATATAATGACTGGACTGGAAGAATTCAGGCCAGATCAAAAGCTGTTTGGCTTATGTTTGAATCAAAAACTTATGCTTGGTTATTTTAGGCCAACCGATACGAGCTAAATGTCAGAAAGTAATCCCGAAATAGTTTCCATTACTTACTCAGTCTTTAATAGACAATGTTGAAATGTAAGAAAATTTATATAAATTCTCCTAATAGGTAATTGAAAAAAGAAATCATAAATTATGAAGTTTTTGCAATAAGTATTCAAGAATGGATCCAAAATTGAGTGGCAGTTACTGATGATTTCAGTCTACTATCAACATAAAGAATTTCCAAGTTAAAAATAGCTCATCTATAAATATGAGTTCGATGAGTGCACAAGTCAGATATCATGCACGTCAGGAATCCTTTAACCTTTACAATGCACCTGTTGGTTGGCTATTTGCCTCCTCAGATTTCGCAAGATTTGCAAGGATCAGCAGTAGTGATATGATACTATTGTTGTCCATTATAATCTTACATTAAAAATAAAATAAAAAGAATTTATTATAGGTAGGTACATATGTCCTATGTTATTAATTAATTATTAAGTTCAGATAAACAGGATAAAGATAGATATAGAGAAACGAGAGTTCTGATTATAAACATTTCAAAAATTTTGATTTGATTTGAATGACAACAAAAAATTTTTTTTAGAAGTCCTAAAAATCTAGAAACATTACTTTAGTAAATAAATTAACAATACAAGTAATAGGTACTTACTTAAATCAAAACAAATTACTTTCGCTTTTTTTTTATAAATAAAAAATTTAAATTCGTCGAAAGGTTTTGAAATAGAAATAAGAACGTGTTGCTCAATTTATATGCAAAATGCCAATAAAATGTTAATAATATTCGAAATAAATAACTTGTCAACAACAACAAAATATGAGTATTTTAACTGAATTTAAAAAAATATTGGAGAATAATAAAATAAATTATTATCAAATTCTCAAACACCCATCAAAATTTTATTATCTATTAAAAAGTATATTATACCTAATGTCTATTGCATAAGTAATTTTTACGCAAACTGAGAAAAAAATATTTTTATAAGTATCTACGTAAAAAGTACACCCCCGCAAACCCCCTATGGTAAGGGTGAGCCTAGCAATCTTAGAAGCTCAAAAAGGTTGTTTCAATTGGTAGAGATACCTATTTCGTTTACATTATAATTTTTTTTTCTGGGGTGTGACAGGTAAAAAGGGTCCTAGATTTGAAATTGCGGGGGAGCCTAGAGATTTTATGTTACGCCACTGATGAGCATTTATAATTATAATTGCTATTTCCTTCGTAAAAATATTACATTACCATCCAACAGGCGCCACTGAAACAAAGAAGCAGCAATAAATAAAGTCTGGCTTCCTTATGCAGTTGCATAAATATTAGGTATATTATAATTTAGTTATTGTATAAGCCCAGAAGGTAAGGTCATTTAGTCCATTTTTCGAAAAAAGTCTTACACTATGAACTCATTCTCTTAACTTGACTTGGAAAACCAAAGAACAAAGTGTCCGCCCACATTGTCGACGTTTATCTCTTGAATAACAATTAAAATTATATGTATCTATAATTAAAACGAAATCTAAATGCTAATGTCCACCTTGATAAAGATGAAAACATTCAGTGGACAGTGAAGGCTGAATTCAAATCGCGCGCGGAAACGAGTCATTATTACTTAGTTAGAAAATAAATTGTTGCGGAAATAAAAAGACAACATTATTATGTAACAGTTTAAGAAATTAATGTAAGGTATAGAAAAAATTAATAACTATTTGAAAAAATTCTTAATAAACAAAGACTTTTGTAAATAAGATCAAAGGTCATCGTTTAATGTTTTGATTATAGATATGTATATATAGATATTTGTTGTTTTATCTATAGGTACAAATATTTTTTTTTAATTGCTGGTAGACATAATACCACAAAGATCGATAGCTATTGGTGAATTTTCTACGTAATTACTCTAATTAATTACTGAAACAACGTGTAAATAGGAGGTACCTAAAAGGAGGTGTGGTTTATATTGTACTTTAAACAACGACTAATTATAGTAGAAATGGGTCTCATATATACAGAGTGATCCATTTTTGTTCCAATCGATAAATGAATTTCAACAAAAAAAATTTGAAATTCTAGTTGTTCAAAAAAAAAAAACAGATAAAATATGGTTTTATAGGTCTGACATAAATATATATCTGTTCAAAGGTAATTTCATAACACCGACTTACATATTTATGTCCCATTTGCGCGACAGTTGTCAGATGAAGGACAATTTTTTTTTTTTTGTAAACGGAAACAACGCTTACTCTATAGAACTACAGCTGCTTCGTGTTAGTTTCATGATTTTTCACACGACAAAGAATCGAGCAAACAACCGGTCGGAGAAGCAAACCAATAAGGACTGACAAATTTTCCATTCTTCCTTATAAGTGAACTTATGCAAATTTATGAATCTCCAAAATCGGTTCGGTCAAAAAGTGAAATGATTTTAATCTCTAATAATTAAAAAATTAACAAGACTCAAACCGTAGATTCCTATACAACAAATTGTTATAGTTCCAGTACGTAAGCTCATACGTGAAAAAAGTTCTTAAGACTTTTGTCCTTTAAGTAGAAAATGAATTTTTGTCATAGAAGTACTCTTAAATGTAGAAGAAGCAGTAAAGTATAGAGACTGGACGTGTACCTTTGGAAGAGAGCAAAAAGAATCAATCGACCTCCCTCTGTCTTTATCTACTTGCTTCTGATTGGTGCGAGTCCCCACCACTTTCATACAAGTCAAACCTTACCACCAATTGCAAGCGAGTAGACAAAACCAGACATAGGTCAACTGATTCTCTTACGCTCTCTTTAAGAAGTGCGCCAGCACCTATACAGCCACCATTCTTCGGCCCTTCTACCTTTAATGCTGTTTCTATGATTTTTATTCTTATTTCAAATCGTTTTCATAGTCATACAGATTTGGCAGAAGTAATATAAACGATAGAATTATGGTATTGTTTATTTGTTTACATTGATTTATGATTTCCTTTGGTTATTTTAATTAATACCTACTTATTAACTACTTTTTTATAATTGTTTTATACCAATAGAAGGTATTTTAATTGTGTATATTAGATATGGTGTCTGCGGGCGTTTTTAAGTACATACATACAACTCATTGTGGAATTTATTAATTAGCACCTATTAAGGAACTGAGGGAAACAAAGATTGCATGGTGGAGGTGAGGCGCTTCAGGGTAGTTCAAGGTTGCTAACACATACATACATACAGACATTAAGAGGAGCTTTGATTACTGTAATCGAAAAAATAATTCGTGTTAATTTATAATTTTATTATTAAGCAGTGGAAGGACTTAATTATTAAATATCAGTTACAGCAGAGAAAATAAAACCAAATTGTAGACCTCAGAAAAAAACAATTACATCAAATTAATGCTGCAAATGTACCTAATTAAATCGCAATAGCAAATATATTTTTTCTGAATCATTTGTATAATTACGATTCATTAATTTAATTATGTATTTTTAAAAGTTGCTAATATTGAAGGTTTAGGTAAGTGGGTAGAATCGCAATAAAAAGTTTAATAATTGTAAGTGGGTACCTACAAACCGGATGTTTTGTATGAGGCGCCACAGATTTTATGTACCTATTATGCAGCAGAGATTTATTTAATAACATCTTAATTTTTATTCATTCAACTCAGAAAATAATGTCTTTTGTAAAGAAAAATCTGAACCTAGCCTTAAAGTCTATAAAAAGAACAAACTTACAAAATTATTTTTAGGAAGTTTTGGCACTGCGTCACTTTTGCTCCTCCCCTCAGTAGCAAGTGAACACGTATAGTTGAAGCGATCGTTGTCGTCAACGTATATGAAATCTCATAGTCCAAAACTATTCTAAATAATCTTTCGGCATGTGAGGGGGCAAAATTTAATGAGGTCAAACACAATACCACCCAAGGGGATGTTTTTTGATTTGAGGGAGGGAATTTCTTTCACCTTGTATGGTGTCATTATCACTTGGAGTTTAAAAAAAAAAGTAGCACTAAAAGGCATTTTTGTAATTTTGTTTTAGAAAATGATGATAAATTAGTCAAAATAAAAAAGCTCAATAAATCACGTCGTGCAGGACATGGTTTTCGTGCACATTCCCTCATTTTAAACACGTCTGGTGGTGTCGTGAACCTGAACCACATAATAATAAAATGACTCATAAAATCCAATTATCATTCTTTAACATGCTGACCCGCGGTTCAGACATCTAATGATATATGTAGCGAGTCTATACATGTGTTTGTATTGTACCATGGATGGGTGGGTGGGGGAGGAACATTCCATTGTGAACAAGTGGCACACGACGTTACTGCCATCATTCTTATTCTACATCAGTCACAACTCAAAAACAGAAGGGTTGAAGAATATGAAATAAACTTAGAATTCGTCATTAGGTACCTACTATTGGTCCAGTTACAACAATTTTCAGGGGGTTGTTTACTATTTCAACTTGAATTAGCTAATAGTTTTTTGAAATTTATTGCTTTTTTTTATTTTTTTCGTTTAGTACCTAGGTACCTAACACAAATTTAATTAATTCGTACATAAATTGATAATTTGACGTGACTTAACAATTTAAATACCATTATAAACCAGTCAATCGAGCAAAAGAATCGTAGTTTGAACACGTTCCTCTCTGTCTCATCACCTTCAACATCCGCCCAATACCCGGAACTTGGTGACTCACCGAAGAGGATCCACTTAATAAAATTGCAAACAGTAACGGACATAAGACATGATAAAGACGACATCACGTTTGATATTAAATAATTACATATGTGTAGCCTCGCTATTTATGTATCTACCTACATAATAGAATACAAGGATGATTCATGGTGTTGTAATCACTTATCACTGACAGCAAGCGTTATGATAACAGTGATGTCTCGATACCAAAATAACTATTCTGTGTGTGTTATTTTTTTATTATTGTTGATTATACCACAATTGTTGCATCTAGGTATTTTTTTAAGTCTTTATTTTGATACGTCCCTTCTTCGTCTTATCTTAAAAATCTTGGTAATTTTTAAGGACGCACCTAAAACTCAAGATTCCTAACAATTTTGGTCTTTGGTGTAACACATTCTTCCTCAGTTATATCTTGAGAATCTTGGTGAGGTTTGCAATACTCATTTTAAATCCAAGGCTTATTACTGTTTTGGCCTTGATCTGATATCTTTACTCCATCTTGGTATCATCTTAAGAATAGTGACCATGTCTTCAACAATCAACTTGTATACAAGATTTAAGAGGGTTTTGCCTCTGAACTGGTTTCATTTTATTTAATTTTTTTATTTTGAAAACTTTGTAAACAAGTTTTAAATAGAATAAGTACGTCAGAAATATTTTGTCTTCATCTCGTTTGCAAGACTTTGGGGTAAAACCAAACCTATGACGACTTTTGGTCTTTGGTCAAATTTTCAATAAATTTTAATAAAACGCTTTTGGTTTCACTACTTTTTTGACCCTCTTAAGATTAGTTTCAAAAAACAATTTCTGCTAGGTTTTTTTTTTGAAAGAAATTCTTTAACACATTTCCAATATCTTTTTAAAATTGTAGTCATACTTATTAAACACAGAGGGTGCAGTATACTTGTATGCATTACAATGTTACAAAAGCAAATTAAATTACTCACAATACTATTCGTAATTTTTATCCTGTTATCATTATGCAGTTAGACTCTGTTCATACAGTAATAAACTAAATTGTGTAACATCCTACGTGTTCATGAATAAATATTTTTTTACGGCACTGATTCATTCATTAATAAAATTAGATGATAATATGGCGTTTCTTTTTAAAATGGTGAATCATTAAACGTAACAAAAAAGGTAAATAGAGCAGCTACAGGTACCTACATACTTAGCCTTAATAATAATTAGTAACCTGGATAATTAAAATATTTCACCCTCCAAATCTATTAGATACCTAATTAAAAACTATCTTATTTATCCTGCAAATTTTGATGATTAAATTTGCTACTATAAATGAAGTACCTAGATTATTAAAATTGTACTTATAACGATTTATTTTGACGAATGTAAATTTTTTAAAAAAATAATAATTATTTATTTATAGTTATTTTGTGTAGTGGGTGAGTAATATATGAATTATTTATGAATGTAAATAGGTATTTAATATAAAACAATTCTAAAAAAAATTCTACTGAAACGGTTTATGGTGAAAATTTTGTCAGAGATAATTATATGTCTATTTATCTAAAAATAGTAATTATTTGTTAAATAGTTTTTTTTTTGTGAACTGCATTAAAATTTACAAAATGTTTATTAAATTGTTTATTGTACTACATATTTCTGTCATATTTTATCTTTCTTTGATAAAATAATAATGCGACTGATTAATTTGTTGTACCTACCACTGCCTGTCAACCATTAGTTATAGAAATACCTATGTACCACTTCAATGTGTTTGTGTACCAACGCGATAACGACATCATTAGCACTTGTATTGTTGTGTTTAATTAATCTTGCGACCATGTACCTACTGTTTATGTTAAGATGAGATGTAGGTTATATGTTGTAGGCGTGGACGTGTGCATTTACACGAACCCACACCTACTACCGCATAATCTATATATAGTTCGTTATCTAATTTAAAAATAACAAATACAACATTCACCCAATATTAAAATAAATCAACAGCACAACTACTCATCAATGATGTCATTATCTCGTTGGTACACATACACATTGAAGACAAATATAAGAAATTATTGAAAATTTAGAAGCTCAAAAACGATTGAAGATATTGATTTATTATTATACGATAGATAATAATTCGTTTATAAAATTTGGAGTCGATAAGAAAACAATATAAATAATAAAATCGAGGTCACAATTAACGGGGGGGTTCCTAAGGCTTCTATCTATTGTGTCGCGTCAAAGTCCATCAAGAGCGCTTGTGCGACCTCAATCGGAGTTCGCAAGGTTTTTTAGAAAGTTCGCATTTGTCCGTCAATATCTGCGCGTGTTATGTTTATAATACGTAATGTACGTGGGTAAAATGGCACTAATTTAAGTCATCAACATAAACTGTACGAAACAATCCAAGAGATACTTAATCTAGATCGTAACATAGGTCACATCATTTCTCTGGAGCGAGCGTAAGTGATAACTAAGTTCACAATTATTATTGGTGTACGTGGACGTCTAATTCGTGTACCCATCATCTTATAATGACGATGCTCTACTTTTTTGTCTTATCGTTGTTTCTTCTTGTGTTTGGGGGCGGAGGAGAGGCGCGCGAAAAAATTTTTATCCGCTGCTGTTAATTCTGGCGTTACTTTTATCGCGGTGCTAATTCGTTTTTTAACCATTCATCGACGCGAACTGTAGGCGGTAGCTTTTACGCGTCCTTGCCATACCACAAACACACACACATACACGTACTTTTGTATAAACACCATGGACACAAAAGTTTCTTGTTAGTTTAAGTCCAGTTCAGTTCGACGGCAACGTCATGGCCTACTTGTTTATTAAGTTCGTGCGTGACTCCCGACTGACCAGTTAGTTGACCACTCTCGTTAGTTAACATTTTTTTAATTTTTTTATATATATAACATTTTGTTATCATCGAAGTGACCGTTTACGGATTCTAAATACGTATTTGTGTACTCTTATCTGGTGTTATAATAGAATGCTGTGTGTGGTTGACGTTTCGTGCCTTGAACTTCATCTTCAAGTTCGCGAGTGACGACGGAAAGTGTGAAAAAAGAACATGTGTTGTTGCAAAAGACATGGCCACGTTGCAAAGTTTTAAGGGAAAAGCAAAGGTACAAGCTAATTAAAAAATATTTTGCTTTATTTGGTGTACGTACAAGGGACAAACAGGAAGATCTTTAGTCAAAGGTTATATGAGCATAATATAAGGGGTGTAAATAAATCCATATGGAATGTACTTAATCTAAATGAATTTTTAAAAAAAGTTATGTTTATTCTGTTACATTGGCACTGTTATCGCATTTGCAAAATAAAATCCGTAATTAAACGATAAATATAATTATTTATATCCAGGCTCTGATGGCACATTTGATCTCCAGTTGGAAATTGCATAATTCTGTTTAAAGTCACGATAACTGCAGATAACTCATAGTAGATACACATGGTTATAAAATGTTAAATTCTTTTTCTCTTAATTTATTAGGTATATTTCTTACGTAGTGTGTTGGTACGTGCGATTAAGCGGAAAATTAATTTAGAAAAATCGTGGGCATTTTAAACGCACAAAAAGGTGCTGCGGTTCGAGGTTAAAGAACAAAAATAACAACAAAACTAAATAATAATACGTACACTTGTTACCTAGTTACGTACAGCAACAAAAAAAAAGTTTGCCAAAAAAAAATCGTACATAGGTAGGTACCACTAAAATTGTGCCAAGATTAGAACACAGGACCAAATGACCGGAATCTCTAAAAGGTTGTGTGATGCACCTTTATTCTCGTAGTGTTTCCGATTCACAAAAGTATTAAGAACTAAAAAGGCATTAATAAAATGTAATTAAATATTAAAGTTATTTTTATAAAAAAAAATATCTTGTTCATACTTAATTGAAGAGACAATAATCTTTTCAAAAACAGCCAAATAGTACCTATTCAATTACCTACTAATATTTTAAAAAATTCCGGTGAGAATGGCTTTTTTTTTATAAACAATATAGAGTAATTTGCAAGGAGATACATACTAAAAAGATTGCCAAAACGACAAAAAGAAAAAGATTTTTAGAACTCTTACTGAATTAAAAAAAATAATGAGAGTACTACGATTTAGTCGACACATTTTGTTTTGAAAATATTTCCGCCACCCAAAATTAAAATTTGAATTTCGCACAGTTTATAAAAAAATACAAGATTGTAAAACGCAAAAAAACATTCATTTAGAAAAAAAGAAGAGGTAACTAAATTGCGAAGAAAAAACAACTTTGGGGTTGGGGTTAAATTTTTTGGACTAAGTATTTGGGGGTATGGATTCTTTATTATTTATTATTGTCCTACAAGTCTACATTTTTTTCTCAATTTCTATCACCTGGGACCCTTTTGACCTTTCTATTAGGCTATGCCCTTTCAGTTTATATAAATAATAAAATAAGGAATGGGGCTATATCTCTCTCATCCTCTATTGTACTTATCTGAAATTTTTTTTAGTTTAGTAGTGGCTTTCATGAGCTTTAAAATCGAAAGCTATTAGCAATATCTTTTTTTTATACTACATACTCATCTTTGGGCTCGGTTGGTTTCTAGTTTTCTGTAGCCCATAGAGCCCATATACATACCTTAATTCAATTGATTTTTATTTTTTGTTGAATTAACGTTAATACTTGATGTTACTTAATTTTTTGGATTTTTGGAAACATTTTCTTTACTTATTAGCTACTCGAGCGAAAATTCGTGGATTTTGTATCTGATAAAATACGCATCACTAATAATTGTTTCGTTCTCTGGAAGCGCGTTTACTTGAATTTTAAAAACGATAACCGTCTTTATCTCGAATCCGCGAATTCATAATTGTTCATGTTTTAGTTAATTGTTACCTTAACCTTGGCGAATAATGTTTTAAGTGATAAGATATCGCTTGTAAGCCGCAGTCTTGATGTGACTTTCGAAACGAAAACACAATAATGTACGGATCGACTCGCAAATAATTCTTGTTGTGCCTCATTTTAGTGGTATATTTTCCATTTCCGGTCGGTTGCTAATAGAAGCCATAAAAATAATCAAAAAAATTTACGTAAACACGAAAAAGTGAAATGACTATTGAGTTTTGAGTGATACGAAAGCAAAAGTGTTTCGATAATGGATAACAACGAACGATATTTTTCTGCTTCGTCGTATTTAGACAGAAACACCGACAGTTTGAGGAGGACAAAAGAACGATTCGAACAAAGGAGGAATGATTTTTTTACCTCTGTGGTAGGGAGAGACAGAGTACGTGACTTTATTCAATTAATTTTTTTTTTTTGTTATTCGTAATAGTATCTATTGACATACACTTACTTAGGTACCTATATTGACGTTGATTATGAATTATTAAAAAAAAAAATGTCCCTGTCTCTTTTGATAAAATTCCTTATGTGACACAAAATAATTTATGGAAAATAAGTAATCGTAAATTCTGGAAAATAAATCACGTGTTTCTAGTTTACTTTCTCTGATAAAAATCTCACTCAAATGATTATTATACAATTTACAAAAACAAAAACAATTTATTAAACCAAAATAAATAAACAACGTAATTGTTGACCACTAAAAAAAATAGTCAGGGAGAACATAATCAGTAGAGCAATAAAATCCTGTTCTGAATCATTCTGACTTTAAGAAAATTGTATTCCCGGAATGTACCTATTATATTTCCTTTTTTGAGAATTAAAATTATTTGTAATATTTACACACTACATTAGCAACATTATTTTTTATCGCCTGAGGTAGGTACCTATGTTGTATTCCTTGTGAGTCACTATTGTAGGTGTACGAATGTCTACGCTACGGTGTTAAAATATTTATGTTAGTGTAAAGTTTGTAACACTTTTCATAAAATTTGTTCTAAAAACTCTCATTTAAGTATCTACCTAGTTGTTAAAAATCTTTACTGATATAGCGAATAAAGTGTACGTATTGGCTATGTTTTCTATCATTGATAATCCTTGGAAAATAACAGGTAGTGAATCTTTAAGTATCCACTTGTACATGAGTATTTTTTTGTTTATGAAAACTTTTCATTTTTAGTAGCTTTTTACATCTATTTACGCCAGATAACTTGAATCAGATATTTTTACGATTTTTCTGACCTTTAAATATGAATTATTATACCAAAGTTCGATGACTAAAATGATTTCAAAATTAGTGATTTGATCAAAAAAATTATACTCATGAAAGGAAATATTGTGTAATCTTTTCATTTTGTAAAATTTTCCTCATATCATACAATTTGGAATGCTTTCCTAATTAGAAAATAGAAAATTATGTTGTTTACATTAATGAATTAGATACATATTTGCTTAATACTTTTAGATAAGGTCTGTAATATGTAAACACAATTTAAAACTAGTGCCATAACAGATTTGTTGGCAAATAAAAAGAAAATTGTTGAAAATTTAGTTTTTAGTTTGCCCTAAAATAAAACCTATACTCAAATATGTACTCATAAAAGTGAATAAAACATTTAATTGATAGGCAGTAAAATTTTAGTCTTAATTATGTAAAATTTTGTAGTAAACGACTTTAATGACTTCATGTATGTAAATGATGTCAAAAACCTATGTTCTACTATTAAAAGTAAATAAGCCAGTGTTGTATAACAGTTTAGTGGTTAATAATGTATCTGACATAATTTTTACGACCAGGCCATTAACCCAGTTACATAAATGCAGTTTAGGCGTGAAATTAGGTTACATTAAGCGCAAGAATTCGAAAATATTTGGTGTCAAAATCATGTATCATAATATTTTTTTGAAAACAATCGAACTTTCCTAATTAATGAGAAATTTCAGAAAATCCTACAGTCATTCTAATCATGCACGTACCAAAAAAATTACTCACGAAATAAAAATACGAAAAGTGCATTTGCAGCCATTTCCGGTATTAATTCGTAATTGTGAGTCAGTCACAACGCGACGGGGTCACCCTTACGCGAAAAAGCGGACAAACAATACTAACATCAACAATAACAATATTGTGCATTCGTGTCGACCTTGCCAGCTGATTTGATATTATTAGCAAAATGATGTAATAGCAACAACGGTCTCCAAATTAATGAGCTCTTTCTTATACAATTCACTACGTAACAGAATCGTCATTGAATGATGTCATAATCATCATCATCATCATCATCATCACGTTAGATCATCAACGGATCGCGCGACTTTCAATGAATGTGTTATACGTAATCATAAACGTTTTATCCAGAACTTTTTACTCGTAAGATACTCATTACATCACTCTTTCTGGTGTATAACACGTAGTAATTGCTACTATAATGTTGCATCGGTTTTTTTTTTCTTACTATACAACACTACAACATGCCAATGATGACGAAAAGGCCTGTGAGTCATTGGATCAAGAATTTCATTCATTAATCGTCTTCTCTTTGCCAGTTCTCATTAACGATCCATAAGCAGTTCCAACGTATCCATAGGTACCAAAGTCTGTTTAGGTATTCACTGTGACATCTAGAACTCTATGATTTTATTGTCCAGTTGTATTAATTGTATCTATGTTCATGTAAGCAATAAATTTTCGTCAATAAAAAAATCGTGTTGACCCGTTTATATTCGGTACAAGATCACCATTATCTTTCGTATGATCCTTGCTGGCTCGTATCAAAGAAATTTAAAGAGATCGCGATGAAGAGCACGTTGTTTGATCGTTCGTTATTTTTAATTATAATATTAATAAAATATGAATATTTTGGGGGTTTCAAAAGGGAAATTACAAGAAACAAATGCAAACAAAACAAGTGCTTTTAAAAATAAAAATTTCATCAGAGGTTTGAGCAGAGCAAGTAAAAGATGTCTGGAATTACTTGAAAAATCATTGATTGTGAGTAGTAATGCATCACAGAAATGTGATAAAAAGAAACCAAAACCTAATGGTTCGAGTTTTTTATCATGGGTGGATTTTATCAGGAATGTAAGTTGAAAGTAATATCAATTTTTTAATTTTCTACAAACAACAAGTTGTGTAAGTCATTATCTTCTTATAAGGGGTAGAAATAATTAATTAACACATAAGAATAACCGCTAGAATAAAAAAATTTTGATAATAAACAAAAAGGTCACCAATATTCTACGTAAAGGCCATCGCATTTCAAATTAATTTCAAGAATAAAATGTAACACCTATGTACATATTTAATAATTTGTACTTACAGAAATTAATAATAAAAGCTACTTTACACCTTATCTAACAATTTTGAAGTACTTATTATTTAATTGATAAACGAGAAAAGCTTTGACGTCTACATCGTAAAGTAATAATTTCTAAGGAGACACAAAATTCTCAGACAATGTAAAAAGCAAAATTATATCATTCGGGTAAATAAATAGGCTTGGTGTTAGTTAATTTACAGCTGCCATAAAAACGTATCTACAATAAGTATATGTTACAAACAGGATATGAAGGTTCATGTAGATGTTTGTACAACATATTTATAATAGGTTTAATTAGTAGTGAAAATAAAAAGAAAGGAAACACCAAATCCACCACTTAATTTGGAAGGAAGTAAATAATTAGTTACAAAGCTGTTGAATTAATACGAAAAAAAAATTTCCGTTTATACAGGAAAACCTAAAACTCAAGAGATAAAAATATACATAAAGGGGAGAGTGATGAGTGTTATGGGGTAAAATAAAGCTTCTAAACTCACCCTTAAAAGTATTTATTACAGTTAACTTCAATTGTGAGGTGCAGGGTACGTTAGTAGAGGACGCAATATCTAATCAATTTTGAGAAAACTACCCTTAAAGTTTACTTAGTGTTTTAAATACCAAAAAATATTTAGAAAATCTCACATTGTTTGTATCTATAGATCCTCAACAAGAGATTTCTCAATTATCTGTAATCTACAGATATACCTACAAGTACGTACCTGTTCTCTATGGGTTTTTAATGTCTATCTATAGAATAAATTTCCATTGCTAAATAGCCAAGGTGTAGGTGTATTAAATGAATATAAAATAAGTAATGATAATAATAAGCATCCTAACACATTTATACACATACTTATAGGTATATGTAGGTATGAGATATTGAAACGGCCAATAATATTGTCCACTTGACTGAATAATAAGGCGCATAATTTTTGAACTCGAGATTCGTATGCAAATTAGCATTATTGTGTAAGGAAAAAATCCCTCTTGGCTCACCTTTTGACCATTGGAGGTGTGATTATTAATCTGTAAGTGGATGCAAAGACCTTGGCATATTTACTGGAATATTCCAGTGGATATTAGGTATCTAAATTTTATTCACTTGGTTGATCTCACGAATTAAAAATCGAAATAATATATTTTTTCTCAAAATATCCCAAGGACATGCTTTATAAAGTCATGTTAAAAATAATTGTTTATAAATGAATAAATAACGGTTATGTAAAGATTCAAATATGTGAATATTGAAATTTTTGGTGTTAATTATAACAACTGTTGGTTAAAGTTGGATTATTGTTAGATAATATGTTATTATTGTGTGTATTTTTTTTTTTTGAAATATAATTATTTTTTCAGATGGCCACCGAGTTTCCATCAGAAAATGGCACCAGTACAGACATAGCCACGACCATGATGAATCTGAAAAACAGACCTGGTGCAGTGGCAGTCACATCTTCACAGGTTGGTGTCAATTATTAAAAAAAAATAATAATTTATTCACCCTTAGAAACTATCACATAAACAACCGATTTTGAGAATCATTTTACCCCTAGATGAAGGCACAAAAAAATGTTTCATTAATTGAGAAAGTTTTCGTAATTTAAATGTGAAAATTGTGGGGTAGATGGTGGACATTTCCAACATTTGATTTGAAGTTTGTTATTGTTAAACATTAAATAAAATAATTATTAAATATAAACTACCTTGAACACTTTAAATGCTAATAACGTAAAACTAATAGAGTTAAACGACCTAAATAAAATTACCTTTTCTATGCAAAATTGAACGTTATTTCAGATTCTCATCTTGTAACTAGACAGATAAAAAAAATATGTTTTGATTTACCCAGATAATAGGGTGCAACGTCAAAATAGGTTTCAAATTTGTTATTTTCATTCATTAAAGAATATCAGTAAATTCAGGCACTCGTTCAGTTAGTAACAAAAAAACATATCGTAACGATATTAATAATAATTATTATTATTTATATTGTTATGCTTGTACAAAAATAAACGATTACTTGTCGAAACAGCAAGTTTATCTGCTGTTTTACAACCGAAATTAATTGATTGTAATTCCATGTCGAGCCTTGTTTGTTTACGTATCATTTACCTTACACATACCTTATCTACGTGTACTTGATGGTTACGCCGCTCGGATCAAATTCTCCAAATAAATGATAAAACGAAAAACAGTGGAAAATTTTTTCAAAATATTCAATAATATATCATTTATCTATGTAATCTAGAAGTTGTGTTATTGATTTTTTGTATTCGTTATTTTTATATTCGATTACGAACAGAACGATACAAGTACTAATGATGTTATTATCACGTTGTTACGCATACACATTGAAAACAAATACAAGATATTTTTGAAAATTTAGAAGCTCAAAAACACCATGAACTGCTCATTTATGCGCCCAACATACTTTTTTTTTCAATAAAACCGAAAAGGGGGTAAGCTATTGTGCATAATTACCTACCCTATTTATAGTCTAGCCAGTGTTAAGTAAATCATTCCTAGAATTTCCTTTTTTTAACTTTTTACCATAAGAAATAGAATCTATCCACATCGATTCCCATGGGATTCTCTTTTTTTTAAATAAGTAAGTATATCTTGTACTTCTTTAAATCTATTTAAGATGGACTCTAACCACCAGGGTTAAAAATAAACTCCATTTCCCAATATAAATAATCGATTCCAAAATGGAAGTTGGATACATTATTTGCCTTAGCAAAAGGCCACTAACCCTCGTGTACTCCTAATTTTATTTATCACGTGAAAAAATCAACCACGAACATACGTCCTTAGTAAGTGGTACGTAATTGTAAGCACAAAAGAGTGCTTCTTTCGAAAACGTTTTAACATCCGATTTTGTGAGTCATACAATTTTATCAATACGAAACACACTTTTACAAAAATAACTCAGGCGATTTATTTATAGCATTGTTTTCTGTCGTTGTTCACGTAAATTGGATTATTTTGAAACGATTTGACGTAAAACGGATTTTTTTACTTCATTTACTTCTACTTTTAATCGTTTTTAAAAGTTATCAACAAGAAGAATATACCTAATGGAAATTTTGAATCCAAAATTACGTTTCCAGGAAAAACTCTCCTCGTTGGCTTTATATACATTTTTTGGGTAATTATGCACAATATCTTACCCTCTTTCGATTTTTTTTTGAGCTAAATTTTTTACAATAATCTCTTGTATTTGTCTTCAATGTGTATGTGTACCAACGCGATAATGACACCATTATAAGTAGTTGTGTTGTTGATTTATTTTAACATTGGGTGCATGTTTATTTGTTATTTTTAAATTAGATAACGAACTATACGTAGGTTATGCGGTAGTAGGTGTGGGTTCGTGTAAATGCACACGTCCACGCCTACACCATATAACCTACGTAGTACCTACGCTAGTTAGTATAAATATAAACAATTCCTCGTCAAACAACTAATGGTGTCATTATCGCGTTGGTACACATACACATCGAAGACAAATACAGGACATTTTTGAAAGTTTAGAAGCTCAAAAACACCAAGATGTTAAAATTTCTGGAATTTTGAGGCCAGAAATGCTCGTTGCATTGAAATCTATTAACGCGCTGAGTTCGCAGTTTTCTGTGTAACGTTGTAAGTCCATCTTCAGTTCTAATAATAAATATACAAGACGGAATTAACATAAGTATATTATTGAAATACACACTTAAACGTATGCAGTTAGGACAGATGATATGAATCATCATAGAATCCAATTCTGCTGATAGATATAGTCTGAACGACTTGTTTACAGTTTGCAATAAATTTTATGATTCACAAAATCGGTTCTGAACATTTACATTTAAATTTTTAATTGTTTTCAACTAAATTTAGTTGTATGTGTGTCAAAGTATGTAAATTCTTCGAATCAATTGACCATTTAAAATTCTATTGCATCTATAAGGTCATCCTGATGAGTACAATGCTGGTAATGAAACGTATTAGGTGTGCAAAAATATGGTGATCTTTAAAACATCTAGAGAAAAAAGCAGAAGTCTTAAGGGTGGTGCGTCCTCTTATTCCCATAATTACGATAAATCCCTAAAGTTAGCAATAGTAATTTTGTCCTGAAGGTGGTGTTATCCCTATTGTTATGAAATTTTAGTTGAGTGTCCGGTTTTTTCCCCGTAAGTAATCGTTTGGCCGGAATCCAGGGAGTAGAATGGTCATTAAATATAGCCTAAGGCATCACTTCCCTAAAATACCCGATGTCTCACACGTCTGTGTCCCTTATTATTAACGGACTTTAAAAATTAGTTGCAGACGAACGCGCAAAGCAGTGCTACGACCAGTCGCGTGTCCAAAACGTTGGTGTCCTCGACCTCTTCGAGCTCTCAACGGGTGCACGTCACTACCTCATCTTCGACGACCGACAGGAAGGCATCTTCCATGAAATCCGACCTCAACGAACTCAAGAGTAACATGAACGAAATGAAAAATTTATCGAACATAAACGCTTTAAAACAGGTACGTACTTACATTATAAATGACAGCGTGTCTAGAATGTGGAGATCGTTTATAGATTTTATTTATATAATGCGACGCACACAATTTTTTGTGCGACTGTGCGACTTTGTTCTAAAGCCAACGAATTTGCGAGCTTAGGATTTGTGTCACTCCAAATTTATATGTGTCGAAATCGATTTATTGGTTTTGACAGCTCACGTTAGATCGTATTAAAAAAAATATTTCGAAGTGTAGTATTCAATGAACTTTTATAAAAATTTACAAAAAAATAAATAAATTTTGTTCCAGAAGTTACGAAGTTCGCTGGAAAACCTAGTGGACAACGAAGAAGAGGACATGCCTCAGCCTCTAGTGACTTTCCCCGATTCTGACACCCCTCCCCCAGGATCGGAGGTTACATCCCCCGTTAACAACATTGACACCCTCAAATTTGAACAAAGGACTGTTAATAACCTTAAGGCGAGTAAGGTGAGAGTGTCTGTTTTTTTTTTTTTTTTTATAATTATTAATCAAAAACTCAACTTCTCTTGGAATCTTCATGGTGATGGAAATATACGTATCTATTAGTATGGCAATTTGAGCTTTTTAATATTAATAATAATAATAATTTTTTTTTCCTTTTTAAAGTTTTTGATTTGCGATTAAATGTGTTTCATATTTTGATGCTTACCTATGCTTTGGAATTCTAGTTTTTTCTATTTATGTTTGTAAATTTTGTGTGACTAATTCAAGAGGTATGACGAGTGATTGTGAGCCAAACAAGCAAAAATTTATTTGGAAATTTTTTTGGCACTGTCATGCTTTGGTATTGTAATTAACAGCTTCGTTGCTTAATTTGGCACAAAATTTTCTAGCACATAAAAAAAAATTGATAGTGTCTATAATTGAACATGATTTTTAATTAACAAAATAATTTTCTTTTAATTTAAATAATATAATAAACTTTTAAAATTAATTATTAACTTAGTATTATTTTTACTGTCTCTAAAGAATATTCCTACGTATAAGTAAATATTTTGTAGAAAAAAAAAAAAGTTATAAATTATGCATGGAGTTGAATTTTTTGAGTTCGGTGGGTTCAAAAATGGCCTAAAGATTTTCTCTCTTATTTTCCCTCACATTACTGCCATATTTTCTAATTGAATTATTTGCACATTGCAGGTGGTAAAAGATGGTTTCAGTGCAGAAAAAGCCATGGCAAATTCTGCAGAGATGAAACGGCTGCAAGCTGGAGATTTGTCATACCAAGAGAACAAAGCTGCAGCAGCATCACACGCTAGACTAGAAGTCGATGGAATTTCGGCCGAAAAGAGCCATCTTCAAGCACAGGTATTTAAAAATATATATTTTTTAAATAAATATCTTTAAAGTTTTATCTCAGTTAATGTAATCCAAAATTTAAGTTTTTTTTTTCTTGAAAATTTAAGCTGGATTAGATGGATGTATTTCAGGTTGTTATGTAACCTAACCCAACCTAATTTTGGAAATTAAGGTTTTAAATCTGAAAAACTAGGCGATAGTTACGTTAGGATTTTTCAAAAAGATTTACAGGATCTACAGTAAATGCTGCAATATTTAAAAAATGGACTGAGTAAACACGTATTATAATCTAGCCTGGCCCAACCTACCCCGATGTAACCTAACCTAACACTGCACAGTATTCTGTGGTTCTGTACAAAAATCAATCCTAAATTTAATAGACTAAAATATTTTAAAAACTTTTTAGGATCTTATCAGAAGATCTACTGTTACTTGGGATCTTAAAATTTAAACCTAACCGAACCCAACCTAATTCATCTACTTCTCCTGCTCAAAATTCCATCTTATGTATAAAAATAAATCCTCTATTTAGTGGACAAAAATTTTACGAACTTGTTAGAATAACATCAGGACATCTAGTGCTACTTGGGAGTTTTAAAATTTAAACCTAACCTAACCCAGCCTAATGCCTTATTTTCTCCTACTTAAAATTTGATGGCCAGTATAAAATCAATCCTTAATTTACATTAAAATGCCACAAATTACTTAAGATCATATCAGAATGATATTCTTAAAATTTAAACCCAACCTAACCTAATCTGATTTGTCCTTTTTCCCCCCTCAAAATTTCATGACTTGTAAAAACGTCAATCCTCAACCAAATAAGTAGGTACACTAAAATGTTACGAACTTCTTAGAATCGTTCATTTAGGGTATTATATGCTTGAGAAAGTTAATGTTTAAACCTAACCTAACCTAAAATTTCATGTTCCTTTATAAAATTAATTGAATTTTTAATACACTAAAATGCATCGAACTTCTTAAGACCACATAAGAACATTTAATATTACCTGAGAATATTGAAATTTAAACCCAACCCAACCTAGTATGAAAATTGACATGAAATTTTTAATCCTACATTCTATGATGTATTGTAAATTACATAAGATATGAGATAGTGGCAATAAAGTTGGGATTATTTAACGTTTTCAACTTTTCTGGCTGACGATGGGGACACACCTCGTAGGGGTGTGTATTTTATTTCCTCTGCTGACCCAAATTCCAACGCGCGTTCAGGTCAAGGTTTGTCTATGGTTATGTCAAACGTTGCTCATTGCTACATGACTGAGTAGATAACTACATTTTCAAAGTAGCCTTGTTCATAAATCAATCCGCAAATGCGGTTCTCTTATTGTGTTACAACAAATTAAAAAAAAAATAATAAAAAATAACTGCTGCTGCTGTGGCATAATGTTGTGTTTATTTATTACGCGACTGACATTATAATAATTCCTTTCAAATCTTGGAAGTTACTAATGGAAATTGACGTTTATTGATTCGGGATGATTACGCGCATTTGCATTATGAATTAATTTCAACATTATGTTTAAGAGATATTGAATATTTAGTTCAACGAATGATTGCAAATAAAAATTAAAAACACTTATTTTAATACAAATAAAACAATAGAACAAATCTAAATACTAAAAAATCTAAAAATTCATAATACGTTTCGATATTTAAGGTGGTATCTTCAACTCAGTGCACTTTTTAACGTGCTTCCGTGCGATACGAAAGAGCGAACGCGTATTATTACAATATTAAGAAAGATAGTGGGAGAATTGTATACATTTGACGTGCACAGTTTAAGAACGCACGAGATGGTGGAAAATATTTGTTATTGAAAATATTAGGGATGTTCTGATTATTCTTATTCTGTCTTATAACCAAAAAAACTAAATAAATAATAGAGTAATATAATGCAAGGGATAATCGAGAAATAATTCTAAAATATATGTCATATTTTATTATTCATTTTGGTTTGCTTGTGGGTATAATTTTTATAAACAAATATTCAAATGGTTTTTTAGTAAATTCTTTTGCGCATTAGCGTGGTGGAGATCAATATCTCACCCCTGTCGCGCCGACTCTATCACACACCCCCTTCACTCTGTTGTTGTTGTTGTTATTGTTTTTGTTATTTCCACTACCCCGCAGTTTCAAAATTGATTAAAATGAGCCACCATGCGATTCGAATGGCTACCAGGTTCCAAAAAAAATCATTTCTTCTCACCCTTCAACATTTTAGCTCCTACAACCACAGTTCGTGTTCACTTTTTCGTTCTAATGTCAAACTACTATTGCAGGTAATAAATAATTGTTGGCTTTTTGGCGCTTTGCATTTTTCTTCGTTTATTTTTTTTTGACTTTTTTTAAGATTCGCACGGAGTGTCGTCCTTTTTTGAAAAAATATGCATCAGGAACATGCACGCTAACGCAGTGACCACGAAAAATTTTTCTATCACGTCTTGGTCGATTTCAAATTCATCGTCAAACATGTTTGAAAACGGCGACGAAGGGACGTTGTAGAAGATTTGGTCGGGTTTTGGTGTATTTTGTAAAACCATTGAACGAAACTGAAATTAGCACAGGAATTTGGAAAAACAGATATTTTGAAACTTACACTGACAACAATTTTTTTGTTTCAAGTAAAAAAAAATATAATGTAACTGGATTTAATATGTGCTAATACTTGTCACTTTTTTGGCCACCCTGTATATCGGTCTAAAATACTAATAAGGTCAGTACTTTTTTGGCCGCTTTAAATCGAAAACTGTAAAATGGTTTTTTTTTTGTAAAAAATAATCAATCAACCAATTCCCCCGTTTCGTAACCGACCACGTCGCCTGTCGTCCGTATCTAAATTCGATTCTATTGTTTTCGACACGTGTCACTGCATGGGCGTGATACTTAAATACGTATCTATAATATGTGTGTATGTAGAACCTACCCAGATTTATTTTTTCTTCTTTAATGTTATTGTTCCTTCGGCTTTTAACCTGAATTTTACAAATCGTAAAGATTTTAAACCTCGCCGTTCAAAAGATATTTAGGTATTTGTTTTGGACCCTATTTCGAACAGATACAGGGTGAAAGAAAAAAAAATTGATGAGTCAATACATTTTTAAACAATACGAATCGTGTGCCCTACAGTAAATACGACCGTACGCATTACACAGATCGCGATGGCAACTGGCCAAAAATTATCTTATATTTTTATACGTTCGGTGGTTCCACAACTTGTTTGACGTCGAATTGAGCGGAAACGGTGGTGGTAACGTCAGTCCATCTATTTTTTTCTGACGCGCAACATTGTACCTTTAGGTAGATACCTGTGGAACATCTTTTTTTTTATAAATAATTCGTTAATTAACATTTGAGAACAATAGTGTCAGTTGTTATTAAAAAAATGAAAAAATTGTGAACGAAGTTTTGTGAGTAAACGCGGGAAGAAATAATGTCTGCACCGTGGCCTGTGAAAAGGGGTGTTTTTAGGGAAGGGTCGTTCTCTGATCCGACTGAGCTTTTTCGAAAACACAGTCTCATCCCGCCAAAAATTAGCATCGACTTTGCGGTATGAATCGTTTCTAATCATAATACTTATACAGGGTGATTTATAAATAATAGGCTAATTGGATACCAAAATATTTCGATTGACCTCATCAACATGTCGCTGGTTTCGGAGATACAGGGCGTTCATTAATTTCATTAATGGGAATTTTCGAACGCCCATTCTTTATGAATCACCCTGTATGTAATAATTTTAATCATGTCATATAAAATTGTACGTATGTATTTATTATTTGGTAGGTCCTATCGAAATAGCTCAAATATTTAATGTTTTGGCAAAAGATAACATAAAATTATCTGTTTATATATAAATTTCACCAATCATTTTTATTTATGGAATTTCTAATAAAATAAAATTTATTCGATTTGTAAATATGCAACTATTTTCCCACATATTTAAAGTCTAAAAATTAACTGTTGTTAGCTAATTAACATTTTCACGTAATTGGGTACCTATGTGGGTGAGAAAATCCTGACAAATTAGAAGTGTACCTCTCGAGGATGATCCAATGTTTGCAAATTCTTTTCGCATTAAATCCCTACAAGTTCCTTATCAATTTGCAAACATATGGTTTATTTGCATGCCAAAATTTGAAGGTCTATTTTTAAACGTTCGTTGATAATAATTTGTTATAAAAGTGTAAAGTAGCAGAGTGTAGGAGATTATTGCGAAACCAAATCCGCGAAATTTTCAGTAAACAACATAGGTATTACTTTTGCTTATGTGTTAGATTATTAGCTTGGTATCTAACACAAGATCAAAGACTTGAAAAACTAAAATTAATAACCATAATGCATTAAATAAAATTGCATTATGTACCTACAGAAATATTTTTAGAAATTCAACCAACAGAGTAACAAAAACATGAATAAAATAAAACTATTTTTCCTTCCTAACTTCGTTATTCTCTCATCTCTAATGTTATCTCGAAACAACGTTATCATAAACAATTAAAACATTAGTTTACAGCCACATCTACAAGTTATTTTACATTATCAACACAAACACGTAACAAAGCGTACATTGTTTTAAAATAAACAAATAAAAAGATAATTAATTGTATCAAAGTAATTAAAACATTGTATTTTTTCTTTTAGGAAGCACGGTCATTGAAAACGGGCGATCTTAGTCAACAAGAGAAGAAAAATATGGCCCATACGAGTATGAAAGTTACCACAGACACCTTTAGTCATGAAAAAATCGCCTCCGAAGCCCAACAACAAAGACAAACGGTGACCACGAGTGGAGTATTTAATCAAGAGAAACACTCGTCTTCATCTCAATCGAATGTGACCTACACGTCATCATCGAAGGGTTTACACACGTCAGCCAGTGCCATGTTAAAGGCTGTTGGAGCACAAGTACGTTTAATTATTTAAAACCTTAACTTCCTCTTCCCCACTGACATACAAACTTACGAAAAAAGTTTTTTTATTACTTTTTAATAAACAATCGTTTAAAAGTTTTATGGCTTTTAATGACACCACTTATTTTTGTGATAAACACAAGGTTCGAAAATGACTTCTCATTAAATTTTTAAATTATTACTCTTCTGTTGTTTTTTTTTCTGCTGTTCACAACACAAGCAATTTACTTTAGTAACTGTAATTTTACATTATAAAGTGTTAAACGTGCTACCAACAAACTGGGTAATGTAATTATCATTAATCATGTTGCTCGTATTTAATTTTTTAATCCTTGGAATGTACCTGAGTGAGAAAAATAATTTTCATCATCATAACTATGTGTGTAGGTATGTAATTCTTATGACCATCAAGGTTCTACTAAAGTCTAATAATAATAATATTTTCTGCTTTGATGTGAATTGGACAATAAAGATGAGATAAATGACTATTAATTTATCATATTATACATATAAACTTGCCAACAATTTATGTCTATATCTCAATATTAGTCAGAGATCAAGTTTACTCTTACTGGATAGACTCTCAAAGTTTGATTATGAGTCATTTTTGATATTAAATTATGTAATTGATCTTTTGGCAGCTAAATTAATTTTTGTTTTTTTTCCAGTTTCAGTTAATGAACGGCAAACCGGAGGACGATTTGATAAACATGTCCTTCGACGATTTGGAACAGTTATCCTCAAACTCTAACGCCCAAGATGTGGAGCGCGCCATCCACAAATATTCCACGTACATGGACATGTTCATCAAAAGCCTAAAAAACAACGACCTGGACAAAAAAGCTCCCACGATCCTAAACAAAATCAACGAAATCATGCAAAAAGCTTGGGCCGTTCCGACCTACGGCCACGAGCTGGGCTACTCCCTCTGCAACGCTTTACGAAACTGCGGTGGTCTCGATCTCATAATGACCAATTGCACGAACGACGACGGCGATTTACAATTCTCGAGTGCGAAATTATTAGAACAATGTCTCACTACCGAAAACAGGGCTCACGTGGTGGCCAACGGTCTCGACAAAGTGGTGAACGTGGCCTGCAGGTGCACGAAACATTCGAATTCGGTGGCGCATTCGCGAGTGGGGACCGGAATCCTGGAGCACCTCTTCAAACACAGTGAAGAAACGTGCAGTGATGTGATAAGACTCGGTGGTTTGGACGCTTTGCTGTTCGAATGTCGAAAGAGTGACGTGGAAACATTGAGACATTGTGCCGGAGCTTTGGCCAACTTGAGCTTGTACGGCGGGGCAGAGAACCAAGAAGCTATGATCAAGAGGAAAGTGCCGATGTGGCTGTTTCCGTTGGCGTTCCACAATGACGACAACATCAAATACTACGCTTGCTTAGCGATCACTGTACTGGTAGCAAATGCCGAGATAGAAGCCGATGTGCTCCAGTCGGGAACACTCGGTCTCGTTGAGCCTTTCGTCACCTCGCACAATCCGCTAGAATTCGCCAAATCGAACCTCGCTCATGCCCATGGACAAAGCAAAACATGGCTGAAACACCTAGTTCCTGTTCTCAGTTCGAAAAGGGAGGAAGCACGAAATCTGGCCGCGTTCCACTTTTGTATGGAAGCCGGAATCAAAAAGCAACAGGGAAACACCAACATATTCTCCGAAATAGGCGCCGTGGACTCTTTGAAAAAAGTGGCGAGTTGTCCGAACGCCGTTGCTTCGAAATATGCCGCGCAAGCCTTACGCTTTATTGGCGAAGAAGTGCCTCACAAACTCAGCCAACAAGTGCCCTTATGGTCCACCGAGGACGTCGAGGAATGGGTCAAGCAGATCGGTTTCTTCGAGTACGTCCCCAATTTCGTCGAGAGCAGGGTCGACGGCGACCTCCTATTTCAGTTGACCGAAGAAAACTTACGAGACGACATAGGTCTTACGAATGGCATTAAAAGAAAAAGGTTTACAAGAGAACTCCAAAACCTCAAGAAGATGGCCGACTACAGTTCCCGCGACAGCGCAAACATCAACAGTTTCCTTCAATCTTTAGGACCCGAGTTTAGTATTTACACCTACAGTATGCTCAATGCCGGTATTGAGTCGAAAGAATCTCTACGAAGTCTGGCCGAGGATCAACTCCTCAACGAATGCGGTATTGTTAACTCCATCCATCGACTACGAATAATGGACAGCATAAGACAATTAGAACACAGGATGGCCAACTTCAGCGACGAAAACTTGGACAAATCCCTCGACGTTTTCGTCAGCTACAGGCGATCCAACGGGTCACAATTGGCCAGTCTACTCAAAGTTCATCTGCAACTCCGAGGATTCACCGTATTCATCGACGTCGAAAGATTAGAAGCCGGCAAATTCGACAACAATTTGTTACAAAGTATACAAAAGGCCAAGCACTTTCTTCTAGTGTTAACGCCGAACGCTTTGGAAAGATGCGTAGGAGACTCAGATAGAAAAGATTGGGTCCATAGGGTAAGTCAGCCCCTACCTTTCTCGAAAGTGTACAGGAGGTTTACAATTGTATTATTTAACAGGAAATAGTAGCTGCACTTCAAGCCCAATGCAACATCATCCCAATTATTGACAACTTCCAATGGCCCGAAGCTGAGGAACTCCCTGAAGACATGCGTCAAGTGTGTCATTTCAATGGAGTCCGATGGATTCATGATTATCAAGACGCTTGCGTGGACAAACTCGAGAGGTACGTGAAAATATCTACAGAAGATGATGATGATAGGATTCACGTCATTTTGATTTATTTTTTGGGCAGGTTCATGCGAGGAGAGATAAACACACGAGCTGACGGTCTGAGGGATGGTTGCAGGGTTGGTCTTAACAAAGGGGATTTGACGCCAAGCACTCCGTCCAATCCAGCGATGGTACGACAACCGCCAAACTATCAACGAATGCACAGTAACGATTCGGGAAGTGGCAAAGGATCTGATAAGGAAATGAATGGAAACTCGGGCTTGGGTAGGGATTGACTAGATGGTCCCCAAGCCTCGGTTGCCAGCTCACAACTTGCCAGGTCAGTACTCGATTAAATTTACGTTGAATCTCAATACAGTTTTGATGTTTTTGATTCACAGGCTCTACAAATCATCGAGTCCGTCCCGTAACTGGCTGATGACATCTAACAGACATCCAAAGGGTTTACCACCGCAGTATCCTACAGCAAGGAGGGGTTCAAACACACCCTCTACAGTAACCAGTTCCGTACCGGTAACCCCTAATCGATCTCGTAGTCTGGATGGTTTACTCGACGGGGATGAACCGGTCGCTGTCGTTAAAAAAGTTGTCAAAAACGAACAAACTCCGTCCAAAGATCCGATTAAATCGCAAAGTTACGAAACCAGCTTAGACTTAAACTCGGACAATGTGATACAGCCGCCACAAACTACCGACGATTTTGGTGAAGAAAAATCGACTATCGATAACGAAATTGTCGAGTGCCTGAACGAACTTAACAGAAGTATTTCAAATAATTCGGATCTCGAAAAAAGTTCAGAAACTATAGATACGAAAAGCGGTTCGATAGGCAATAATGGTAGTGATGCGGCCAAGCAAAAACCCAAATTATTAAATAGATGCGTTAGCAAAGTGAGATCTCTTATTAAAAAGTGACACGTGTTTTGTTTGTTTTAGTTGTATTAAATACGGACGCCGTTTTATTTAAAAATTTTACGTTTCGAAATTTAATTTATTTGCTTATTTTATTTCGTATTAGGACGTTTTATTTATGCTTTTAAAGTTGCTTTTAATTAATTTTACGTCTCCTAATAAGCTCGGGTTTCCATACAATATACAAATTAAATTTTTATCACGTTCTTTTTTTTTTTTTTGTTTTTTGGTTTCCGGTTATTTTTTGTTTTACGATTTTTTTGTATCCGATCTTATTGAAGAGAGAAAGAGGGGGTGAAAGAAAAAGAGAGATTGGAAGGGTAGGGGCAACTAAAACAAATGAAAGTACAAATTGACATGCAGCACTTTTGTCTTCTTTGTTGTATTATGATTTGTGTGATTTAAATTTAAAAGCGGTGTAGCTTATTTAAGTCGTTATTGTACACATATTTTCATGTGGACTTATATTTTATTGAAATGTTACGTGTATTTTAAAGAATACAGTACATAAACAGCCCTTAAACGACAGCTTACTGAAATGCCGTGACGTCGTTGAAATGCGTGCGCAACTACAGAAATACAGTCTAATCGAGAAGCAGACCTTTAAACAGTAACGCTAAGGTTTGCCACGTGATATGATAGGACCCGGGTTCGAATCTGATGTCGGGCTTTTCTTTTTTTTTTTTTTTTCAAAAAGCATGAGATTTGCTTAAGTATGTTATAGATTTTGACAATAAATTATCGTAGATATTGTTGAACAAATGTATCCGGGTTGTGGCTTTTTTAATAACGTCACAGCATTTCAGTAAGTTGCCCTTAAAGGCAGTTTGAGTTCCATATTGTAGAAACGAGGGTTTTTACGATCGAGGGATTTTTACTCCAAATTTTCCGCGTTACAACTCTGATAAGGAAAAAGTCAGCTAATAATATTAGTTTCAAACAAAAAAGCTTGTTTGATTTTCGTCGAGCAAGTTGAGTAGGTATTTTATTATACTGACCATTTAAATTCGAAAATTACAAGGTTGTAAAAATCGAATTCGACTTTTTGCAATTGCGTTTTTTTCGAATTTAAACGCTGTTGTTTTAACACTTGTGTAATGGTTTTAGTATTATATTTTCTATGATAGATGTTTTTTATTGGTTATATTTAAAAATATATTTTATTAAACAAGACTTTTTGTTTTTATGTCTTAAAACTCAAACCTGACGACGAAAATAAAAATTAATAAAAAAACTACTGTACTATTTACTACCTTGATGAACAAGGTAATATTTAAATAGTTAATTAATTAAAAACTGAAAAATATAGAAAAAAGGGATTCAGGTTGGGTTAGGTTTAGAACGTAAAATTGATGTATTTAATCGAAATCTACCACTATTTACTAGTACTAGCACTTCCCCTAAGCATTTTACCCATCAAAATCTCTTAAAACTCAAAAAAGCTCTATTTTTACACGATTTAAAAAATCATCTACGAAATAGATGGAGTAGTTCTCGTTCAGTGTTTCAGCACACATCTTAAAATGGAACAAAAAGAAGAACATCGTAAACATAACCCCAAAGAAATAAACGTCAAAAGTAAAAGTAAAACAGTTAATAATATAATTTAAACAAATACATGCCGGAAACAGAGCGTAAAATATTATTTTTTTAAAAAATGCAACCGAATTACGTAGCTTTATACAACGAACAATTCGAACTACCACCTGAGTTATGTGCAAAGCCCTTGGCGTTAGTAGGGGTTTCAGGGTTGGATACAGTTAATAATGCCGTTCACAAGACTATCTGGGAAAATCTCAGCAGTAACCGCCGAGTTGAGAGGTCACCAGTATTATTTAAGCTCATAAGTAATGCTCAAGAATTCCCTGTGGTCAAACCAAAAAGGAATTCTTATGAGTGGTACATTCCAAAGGGGATTTTGAAGAAGAACTGGCTGAGGAAACACCTCAGTGAGATCCCCGCGGTAATTGTTATTTTTTATGATTTAGATTGGAATGACCTGCAGTGGAATGAGAAGATAATTGAATGTGCTTCCAGAGTCCAGTCATTGAGGTAAGAAATTTTTAATTGCTGTAATAATTAATTAAGGGAAAGGGTACTGAAGGGCGGCAAATAGTTAAGAAATTAAATTATAAAAAAGTTTTAGTAAATTGAGAAAAAAATTCTCAAAATTTAGCATAAACATTTTTTTTTGTATTTACTTACATATAGTCAATATTATCATGTGCCTATGACGACTTTATTTACCCCATTCATTGTCAAAAAATCTCGAATCTAAACATATTTTCAAAAAAATCCTCTACTATTTTCATTTTTGTACCCAGAATTCTTGTCAGTTAAGGGCCCACTCTCCCACTACTACTTTTGTAGTTGCAGCTACCATTCTCCCCACTTAAAGGCTTTCTCCCCACTATCTCTTTTCTACTATTATTCCCTCCGCTTTAAGAACCTGCCCTCCCACTACCACCTTTCTACCACACTACTGTTTGTTGTCAAAATTCTCCCTACTTAAGGCCCCATTCTCCCACTACTATTTTCATAGTTACAGCTACAACTCTCCCCACCTAAAGGCCTACTCACCACCACTTCCCTTCTACTATTATTTTCCTATCTGTATCGAAAATTCTCTCCACTATTCTATCTCCCACTACTACATTACGATTGTTTTAATAAGGGTTGCTCAATTCACTCCTAATTACCCTGTTTTTCCTTCCAATATCTACAAAATTGTTTCAGAGCTGCTCTTGAAGGTAGAAACACCAGATTGGTGGTTGTTCTGTTACAAAATACTCCGCCATTACCAGCAGGAGAAGACTCTTTGAGTTCAGAGAGGGCAATAGCCCTGTGTGCCAGTTGCGAAATCAACGCCAAGTCTCTATTCGTCTTACCACACGGCGATCATTTACAGGGTTATATAGTTCGTTTGGAAAGTGCTTTCTATGACCTGGCCCAAAATTATTACCATTTGGAGTCCAAACATGTCGAAAGTCATAAAGAGCATCTTAACAAAAACACCCATCAGTATTTATACGTCAGACATCAGTTCAAAATGGGGTTTCTTAACGAACTTAAACAGGATATTCATACTGCTCATAAGTATATGTTTTAATTGACCAAATTAAAATAGCAGATTATAAAAAAAATTTTTTTTTTTTTTTTGAAGACATTACACTTATGCTTATAATAAATTGCACGAGATTAGAATTGTCGATACGAACGCCATGGAAATTCAAACTGTGGCTGGTTTTATCAATTATAAATTGTGCAAGTTGATGTTCAATTTGAATTTACCCCGAGATGCAATTTCGCAATTTAAGGCCCACGCGGAAAGGTTTAAATCGCGGATTGGATTCAATGAATTAACGTTCGAACATTACGCGTGGCTTTGCAAACAGTAAGACGATTTTTTTGTTTATATGAAATATACAGAGTGTCCCAATAACGTTCCGATAAAATCCTCTTGTACCATTCGATTCTTTCCGAAATTTTACCCTTTAATTTTTCCGATAATTATCGAAAAATTAACACTAAAAAATTCACATTAATTCTTACAAATAAAAGTAAAACACGATTTGTTGAGAAGTGAGCCTAAAAAAGTTTTCAAAAATAAAAACCTGGGTCCTTTAAAACGCCTTTGTGATTTAGTGTTTGGTTGTGTAAGGTTAGGGTATTCTAAATGATACATTTTTGGCAAAAACTTCAAAAAGAATCGATCAACACGAGAACTTTTTTCGAAACGTTTTCTTCTTGTATAAAGGGTGTCAATCAAGAGATACTGGTAGATCACCTCAAGGCTTATTACCTAAAAATTAACTTTTCCTTAAGTGACTTTTTTATGGTTTCAGAAACAAATTTTTAATTTTTTCTTCAACTGATTTTTGGTTTGAAGAGAATTTTTTTTTTTATTAAAAAAAATTGGGTGTAAAATAATAAATTCCTTGAGGTTCTCTGTAGTGTTTTGCATCCACTTTCTACCCTATTTTCCATACGCCCTATATACCATTCGAAACGAAAAAAATTTCAGATATAGCATTTTTGGTGACATTTTCGACGACGCTGTTAAATTGGGTTTACCGGCTGTTCAAACCCAACACCCCGGGGTTTACTATCAGCAAGCAGCCCAGTATGCTATTCAAAGAAAAAAATCCTGCCTCGAACTTTGCACCGTAAATATTTCCGTCGTTAGTGTTTTTTAAATAATATTAAAGTGTGAGGTTTTTTCTATTTGGTTTAGAACGTGACTGCATATCCTACAGCTCCAGATCCCCTCGAGGGACTGGACCATTTAGAATTTTACGGGCAAAGACCCTGGAGACCTGGCAAAATGAACATGGATAATCCGGATCCTCAGTTAGAAAAGAAGGGGATTCAGGCTTTACAGTTTTTAGAAAAACAAGTAATACATTCGGTAAGTAAATTTTGAATGTCTTTTTATCGAAATTTGATTATTACGTCTTAAGTTTTAAATACATAGTAACTTATCCCAAAACATAACCATAAAAAAATTGCTGTCGATATTAACTAAATTTCTTACTAAAGATTATAGGATTTAATAAGTAATAATTCATGTCCGTAAACATTGTTAATACAACTGCTTATTTTACTAACCTTGTAAAAGGTGAAGATATACGTTAGAGCCTGTTAGGAGCACAAGACGTTCACGACCGAACAACTGTCTCGTATGACTTCTCGCACATGACTAACACCCTTATTATACTCTAAAGAATTCAAGGCATGCGTAGATAGTGAACTACAGGGGTGGGGATACATTATATATGTTATTTGCAATCCTACATTCCTCGTTATTACATTCTATATGCCTCATGGATAAACAGCCCCTAATAACAATAAAGTTAAATATTTTTTTCTATTATAGAATGCATTTTATAAAATTGGAATATTTTTTTTGTCAAAATGCTTGGGGATTTACTCACAATATACAAGCATCTTTTTTTACATTTTTGTTATTTTATAGAATATAATAATTTCGCTATATAGCTTGGCTATATCTCAATATAAAACTTACAAATGTCCCCGAACAAGACGTTATTTGGTTGTCCAAATGGCTGAGGAATATTTCGAATTTCGAGATTACGGAAAAGCTTTAACGTAAATATTTTTTAGTTTAAAAAAAAGCTTCTAACCAACTGCATTCTTTGCTCATTTTTATAGACTTTTTATCCACATGATTTGGGACTATCGATCAGAATGTTGGTGGTCCATATTGTCCCATATTATGCAAAAAGCTTTGCAGTGTGCATTTTTGACTGCTACAGTCCAAGATTATGTTACAATATCTTTGGAACTGTTAGGTAAAAGTATTACTACCACCACCGAATATAAGGCTCAAGTTTACGAAAATTTAATTAGAGTTTTGAAAGTAAGAAAACATTAACTTACAATATGTTTCTTTATTTTTAAAAACGTTAAATTTTTAGAGACAAATTCCTGACCCTGTTTTAAATTTACCTTCGTACGATATTCATACGTCTTTAAATTTATGGAAAAAAGTTTTTGAAAGTGAATCAATTCATTTAAAAGTCGATATGAACAGTGTTGTGTCTTGTATAGAAACAAAGGCCAGATTTTTAAAAGACACGTACGAAGCTGACCAAAATGTCGTGGTCGAGATATTTATAAGGTAAAAATAAATTTTTAAACAAAGGGTAGAAGTTGATTTAAATTTTCTGTTTTGTTTAGAAGTACTTGCCCTTTTCCTTTGAACTTTACAAGACTATCAGTGACGATAAATAAAACAATAAACGCTGGTGAATATAGTTCAGAGTTTGCAATAAACGAAACAAAATTTAACAACCCAAATTTATCATTTGAAAGTAACGAAGTAAAAAAGTATGTAGTTGAATTTTTACCCGATTCTGAAACGACCGGAAACGATATGAAGGTATAGTAAAGGTGGTTATTGTTTACTCTCTATTGGTAAGCCTAAAAAAATTTTAGATAACTTCTATTAATTTGTATTTGGGGGTACCAAAAGAATGTTGCATTGAGTTAACTTTTAATGGCAATTTGGCGGATTCAAATGGAGGAATCCAAGAATTTTCGCAGTTCAGAAAAAAATCTGCGTCCCACGTGGATTTCGAAACCATTTTGCCGCAATCTTCGGCCCTGGTTGTTCCAAGAAAATCGAAATTGAAAGTTAATTATGATCATGATCAGCCAGCACTTGTTGGCGAATGGTTTAGTGTAACAATTACCGTTATTAATGAAGATATTGCACCCATAAATGGTGTTAATATTCTCATTAATCTCGCAGAAGATTTGGACGGAAGCAGTAAGTAATAAAATCAATAAAATCGACCAATAAAAAAATATTTTGACTAACAATAATTTCCAGCCGAGTTCTGTTTGAACACAGGGGGCAAAAGCGAATTGCTCCCCCTAAAAATCGGCCTTCCAGACTTACAAATCGGCGAAAGCAAATCGATTAATCTTTTCATTCGTGGACACAAAGTGGGTCAAAGGTCAATCGTCTTTAAAATATCGTACGTACTAGAATCCGACAGGTCGGGGACGAGCATTAGCGAAGATATTTTGGATGTATCTTTTGTAAAACCCTTCGAAATCAACACCAAATTTTCTAATACTTTGTTCGAAGACATTTCGAAATTTTATGTGGACGAAGAGTTTGTTATAACCCCCATAATCCACTGCATCTCTCCTTGGCCAATCGTCATCGAAAATACTTCTTTAGATTTTGTAAGTACGAATGATCCTAATCGATATTCTAAATCGATCCTATTTCTTTATCGATCACAGATGCCTCCTGTGGAATCGGTTGATGAAAGCGTCCACAGTCAGGTCAAAGGGTTGATTTTAAGTGATAAAGAATCGGGGGCGGAAGTATTCCTTGCAAAAGTTAAAAGAAACTGTGAAAGTCCTGTTAATGTGGGCCAGTACACGATAAAATGGAAAAGGTAAGACATGACCAACGGTAAGTAACTTTTATTTCGAAACTACATATTTTTTTAATTTATTTAGAGAAAATGGTTTGAGTGCTACAAGTCAGCTCATGATACCAGGTCTAGAAATTGAATGGATTCCGTTAGACATTAAACTTTCTTTACCAGCTTTTGGTTTACTTCACACACCCCTTCTCGTTACTTATACTTTATATAATAGATCTCATCAACTTTTGCAATTAGAAGTGACTGTTGAGGGTGGAGATGCATTTATGTTTGCAGGTTACAAACAGGTAGGTATATAAATATTATATAAAAATGAAATTTGATTCTGTCAGAAAAATAAATATGTAATATCGATCTATAGATTCCAATATCGATCTTGCCAGAAAGTTCAAAAACTCTCGACTACAATTTATATCCGGTGGTTGCTGGAAATATTGTGTTGCCCAAAATTATGATTATTGTTCCCGAAAATAATACCGAGGGGCCTTCGTTAAGGCAAAATCAAGTAAATGCGCTTTTGGATAGGGCACTTCCGACTCATTTGTTTATTATGGTACGTTTTCTTTTTGTGCTTTAAACAAAAAATGGGGGTTGTTTTGAACTTTTCGTTTCCAGCCTCAAGTTAAAGGATCTCCGGAATTTCCCAAGGTGATTCAAGATGAAAGATTAGTGAATGTTGTATAAATTTTTTGATACTCTACAGGGTGGTTCAAATTCAGTCTTGAAAGTTGAAAATATTTTAAAAATATTGACCATATAATACGTTTCTTTTTTTTTTTTTCAAAATTTTTTATAAACGTCTAATAGGCCACTGAATTTGAACCACTTTGTACAGTGTGTTATATTTCGTGCTGTACTTTTAAAATTATTATTCCAATAAACATTTATTTAATGAATTAGTTTTGGAAAATAAAATAACCAAAAATTTGCCAATAAAATAAAAAATTTAGAAATTTTACGAATTCATATTTTTATTTGGCGTGTCCTATTAATAAGATTTCCTGGTACTGGTACCGTTATGCAAGTGTGAAAATTGGTGGTGCAAAAGATGCAGCTGGGTCTCATTTTGGCTCGTACCATAGACGATTTATCACAAACGGCCGACTATGGTACAAGTATAGTTAGTATAATGATGCATCTCGAACTTTTAATGGTTATACAAAAGCCAACGTTGGACTAAAAGTGACTTAAATCATTTTTAGTACACAATTTTTATAATGCTAAAATCAGGTATTTGGCGTAGCGTCAAACGTCTAAAAATACAGACAAGACTCTGTCCCTGAATTCGCTACAGCTCCTTATGACATCAGCCAGTTGCCATCACGACCTTGGAGTTTTGTAGTATTTTTACAGACTGGCCCACGTGAAAGATATGTGCCATAATGCCTCGAATTCTTTTTCGCTTTTGACGCCAATTATTACTTACTATTGCGTATTGTCACACGCACCCTCAACTCTCTTACGCAAATTCATTACAAGCAGAAAAACTGTTTTCTCGATTTTTATTTTTTTCAAAATTTTAGGCTCAGTAGTTCCGTAACGAACCCCCACCCCGCCGGTTTCATCTAACTCCTTAAATAACTTTTAAATTACAAATTAATAATTTTTTAACCCTATTTAAAATTCATAATCCTATGTAAAAATTTTGATCCATAGATCAATAAAAACCCCATAAAACATTGTTTAATAGATTCAAAGTTATTGAACAATAAACTTCAAAAAACTTTTAAAAACATTGGCGGTTTTACAAGAAAATGAATCTATAAAAAATAGTTTTGTCCTTTCCGTGTACGAGTCAGTAAATGAGTGTTTGTCGTGAAGCTTTTCTATTTTTATGTTCGGTTCAAAAGCGCCGAAATGCACTGGTTTTCCGGCGGAAAAATAAATAAATAATTAACACATTTTCCAATACTTTGACTCAATCACTGGGCATCGTAAATTTGTAAGATAAAAAAGACAGGTATTTTTCCATTTGTCTCGAAATAAATAGAAGTAAAAAAGGTTTTCATAAATCATCAGGTCGTAAAATAAAAATTTTCAAAAAGCTTGACAGCGCGAAAAATTATTATTAACTTGAAACAATACGTAAATTTTTTCAGAAATATTTTAAAACGAAACAATTCACTTGTCTGCTCTACATAATAAATTTTGATATGGTTTAAAAATTTATAATCAAATAAAATTGTCTGATTCTTCTTGTTCTTGCAGAAAAAAAAACAAGATAAGACAATCATTTTTCTTAGCAAGAAGCAAGAATTTTTGTTTTTTAAACTAAAAAAAATAAATTAAATAAATTTTTATGTAGACCATCAATTAAAAAACACTCAGTATCTACACCTAACCTAACCAAACCCACAAGTTGATACCTCACAAAAGCAAGGGATTTCCTAAGCCATCAAGAACATGAAATATTAAGATTCTTCTTAGCATGACAAAAGTCAAACTACCAAGAAAATTGACAAGACAAGAATTTAAAAAAAAAAATAATTTCTTGTCTTGCTAAGACAAAAAGTGATCAACCAAGACAAGAAATCTTGCTTTGTGCATCAGTAGTCTCTAGTTTCAGTAATTTTTAAACACATTCTAAAATGGTTTTAAAATATGGGTTTATATTGAATTTTCAACCCTTGTTGGGGGTGCTATTTTGTGAAATAATTTTATAGTGGATAATAAGAATTCTTTGAACAAAATTTTAAGCTCAACGGTTTGGGAAGATGCATCAAATTTTGTACCCCCTTTTAGAGGTGGAATTTCAAAAAAAAATTCTTTAGTCCTTACGTTGCAAAAGAAAAATTTTCAAGTCAGTAGACCCACTAGGAGTTTGTGTTGTATATTGGTATATCGTCAGTATTTCAGTTGATAAATTTAGATAAATTAATTAGTACTTAATAGGTAGTAATAAAAAAAAATTAACGTCACTTGAGTTCTATTTAAAGCACAAAAAAATTATTAATAAACAATATTAAACGGCCAAATTTCTATATTTAATCAATTTATTTTTGGCGTCAATTTCGAAATTTAAGTTGCAGGAAGTGCAACGTGTTTGTTATTTAGAAAATATTGTTTCCTCATTCTTTGATAAAACTGCAAGCAACAACGGATATAATTTATTGTGTGTTTTATTAGCAATACATATATTTATGTAAACAAACACCATATTTTGATGGCCACCCGCATATAGGCCTCGTCCTTAAGCATGCGAACGTCGTAATTAAGTGCGAATAAACACATGTCTGAATTTTCACACTGTGGGCAGACATGGACAGGCATTATCGTATACAATATATATTTTGGCTATAAACAATAAGTCGCCTTAATTAAACATTCGCACGTTTCCATTATAATTTATAATCCAGGGGCGTAACGAATAATATTAAGGCACCCCTAGGACCTTTACCTCAAAGCATCAAAGCACCATCGTTTTGAATAGCCTTTATTTAAGTACTTAAAAATAAATTGAAAAATATTTAGAATAAGCAAGCCAAACAGTTTTTGTAAAATTTAACAACTGCTTGTAAAATTTATGTGAAAGATGTTTAAGATGAAAAATTATCAGATGAAATATATTAATTAGTTGATCTGATCTGTGTGTGATACATAGACACATATGTACGTATGTCAGACAATGACATAATTTACGATTCTTTGTAGGTGCCTACGTCAAAAGTTTAAAAAAAAAATTTTACAAATTCTTTTTTAAAAATCAACATTATACTAAAAAGATTAACGTTCTATCTATATCGCAGATGTAAAGCTAAAAGGTTAGAGGCGTCACAGTGCGTCCCGACGCGCGTTTCTCATCTAATATCTAGTATTGAGCATTTTATTTATAAATTCGTGTGTGATCTAACTATTGGCATTCTAGCAATTTATTCGAAATAGTCCCGAAATAAATGACCAACGGCAATTAGCAGCTGGCTCCGACTGACCGAGGAGTGTTCTAAGGAATTTTGGAACCACTGTCCAAACGAAAATTTGTTTTGATTAAATTTTGCGGTTACTACGTCGTTCATTTTTGACATGAATCACAATATCAAATAATATAAACAATTATTTCTATTTCGGTTAAATCCCCAAATTTCGGAATCATTTTGGCTGTTAATTTCGCTCAGTGATGAGCTTTTGAGCTTTTAGGACGAATAAAATAAAAGAGGAACAACTTCGAGAAAATAACCCCTAATCAAGTCGAAATTTAGCCACCCTAGTTTGGGAAAAAATTAAAATGCAGCCAAAAATAAACAATTGCTTTATTTTTGTACTTAAGAAAAATAAAATTATTATTATTCTTTACTTATGATCAACAGACCTAAGAAACAACTTAAAAATATTAAACGTTTACTAGTTTTAATTTCTTATTTGTCATCCAAGCTAAAATAGCACCAGTTAGGAATAAGCCACCCCTAAAAAAATAATCAGCGGTTACGAAATAGAATGCAGTAATTTTTTTAACATACCAAAAGGCCGTTCTGGCAACAGGAGAATGTTTAAAAGTACTGTAGGCTTTAATACGAATGTCCTTGTGATCTTCAAAATTTTTAAGGATAGAGTTAGCACTACGAAAATAATAAATGATTGACATGTTCACGTCTTTAACTCAAAAAAGAAATTTGAAAATAAATTTATAAAGAACATTCTCGTTTATAATAATAATTCTATGTTTGTTTTGTTAGACGTCAAATATGAAACGTATAGATGACTTTTGTATCTACAAATAGACATCCGAATATAATATGCGTGTGTGTATGTATGAGCCTAAAATAAAATTTCGAAAACTAACAGGTTAATGTTAGACAAATGTAAAAGTATTTGGAAAAGCTCGTGCACCTTTACTATTTATGATTTTAACGAATTTATTTCGTTACGCATCGTTTATTTTTTAGCCACTTAGTATCAAAGCGAAAATAAATACAAAAACAAAATACATTTTTGAAATCCATACACATGAGACACGGAAGATTGACTGACTGGTCGTTTTTCACGATTCTTTCAAATCCAAATGACCTTTAGACTCGTGAATTTTATTATTGACAACGCTAATGTTTTAATTATGTTTTGACGACAGGAGCAACAATTGAGTTAAAATTCAAAATTTAAAACAAACAATTATGTATTATATTCGTTTAAAATGTAATATACAGGGTGGTTCATTGTGCAGCGTACACAAAAGAATTAAAACGTAAGGTAGAATGTTCTAATTTTAATTAAATTAATTAGTTTTACGTAAAGTGTTTTTCTTTGGCTCTACATATGAAGTTTTTATGTATTTTAATTTTAAACTCACCTTTTAAAATTATCTACAGCCACGATGGCTTTCCTACCAAAAGAGAAAGGTTTTACTTCGACAAACCCAAATGAACTTAACATTGACGCTATCTAAAAATTATTGCTCATGTTCAATAAATAAACATTAAATTATTAAAAAAAAAAAACACGAACCTGAGAAATGTTTAAGGGTTTATTTCGCGACGATTCAACAATCAAATATGGCGGACGGGAAGATGGCGGATCTTCCCCGTCTAATTGCTACGAAAAGTACCAATTCTGTATTTATTCAAAAAAATGACTATTTTAACTACTTACTATGTGCGCTAGTGAAGCTCTTATTAAGTTAACTTTATTTTTGAAACTCGAAACTGCAGAAAAAAGTTCGTTGCTAAGGAATTTCCTACTCTGTTTGAATTTGTTAGTGGCGTAAATATGTGCCATTCTAATAAAAATGTACCCCGTACAATACGAGTCCCACCCTGCGTCATGAAATTGGTCGTACTTGTCTAAAGACACCCTCGGCTGTATAAGGGGAGAATAGGCAGCCAAGTGGCGTCCTTCTCCCCCTTTAAAATACCTATATAAATGAGAAAGTGTGTTTTGTTGCCATCTTTTACTGTTGGGGATGTGATTCTTCAAAATGTTAAAACTCAAACATTTTGTGTCATAAATCGCGGGAAATAATTCGTTTACAGTACGTTTAAATTTTTCGTACGATTTTGGGAGCGGATTTTCGAGATTGTGAGTCAATAACATCAAATCGGTCAGTAAATTATGACCGACAATTGGCTTTCTAAGAGACACCAAAAGTCTAAAAAGTCTCGTCACCCCCAGAACATCCAAAACGACGTTTTTATCTAAATCATTCTCTTTTGATAATGTAGCCAGTTCCTCTTTTGAGACTTTCTTAACTGTAAATTGTCCTTTATCCTCAAAGGTCCATAGAGTATCTTTGAAACGATCTCGTAGATGTTTATGGGCTGTGTATAAAATATATGGATTATAAATGAACTTTTGAAGTTCAGGAAGGACTTGTTCGTCCCCATTTTTAGCTGAAAATATCCAATTGGCTACAATTTGTCCTTGTTTGTCTAACACATTCTCTATTTCCCAAATTTGAAATGGATTAATCGCGAGTGTACCATTTTTCAAATCTTCCACCAAAGATTGTTCTTGGATTCGATTTATGTAAGGTACTCCTTCATATACAAACTAAAAAAATAGAGACCTAGATGGCGACACATGATGAATCCATCAACGAAATACCTTATTGAAGTCAAAACCGTTGTCACATAAAAATTGTAAAGACGAAGATTGACACACGAATCTTTTGTCGTTTAATGAAAAAGTTCGAGGAAACAAGTAAATTGTGAAAATATCTGCAGTGTATGAGCAAGATTCGGTGTCAAAAGTGAAGCATGTGATCCCTAGTTGAACAGGAATCAAGTGCTCACAGTTTTTTCGAATTTTTTCGTATCGTTCTGGGGTGGTATCAAATAAGCTAAAACGATATCACTTCTATTATTATTAATTAAGCACAAATAAATTTGAAAAACGAACCTCGTTTGCAAATTATCTGACACACATAAACCACTGAATTCAGTATCTATGGAAATAAATCGACACTTTTCAACAGCTTCCACTAAACGAGGATACTCGTCCTTAAAATTTTTAATCGTCAACTCGATCATTGCTAAGAGTTTTTAAAAAAATACGTCTTCACGTTAAATTACGCCAGCAATTGTAGGTTATGTTTCTGCATGTAAAACAAAAATATAATTGAAAATATAGACCAAAAAGATCAGCTGGAGATGCCGGGGATCGAACCCGGGGCCTTTCACATGCAAAGCGAACGCTCTACCACTGAGCTACATCCCCACGTTATGTGTCACCTTCATCAATGTAATCTCATGATGAAACGTTCGCTTATGCATGGTTTTTATTTATTTTTTATTTTATTCTATACATATTTTTAACCAAATGCAATCAAATAATAATTTAAATCGTTCAATAACGATACACTAAAAAATCCAATTACTCATGAGAATTTTTGCTGTAACTAATTGTAAGTAATATGCCTGTAAGTGTACTAAATAAACCCTTACAAAACTATGGCCTTGAGTAGGTACGTTACTAGATCTTTCTAGAACATTCGAGAACATTCTATCGAATTATGCGACTAGGGATGAGTCTCGCGAAGATTTAAACTGATAATTTGTTCACAATTTATTTAAATAGGAATGTTACCTACTTTTTTTTTTTTGGTTTCTAATCTGACGTCACCGTAAAGACGTAATTGGAAATATAAATGGTGTCTGTATTTCTATAATTCGTTTGATGTGCAAGCAGCAGGTGCTTGATTTATGGCATTTAGCGGTCAAAAATTTGGCCCAAGCATAGCCTGCATTGTTCCATGTTGTAATTATGTTTTTGGCAAGAGACGGAAGTCGAATCTCATGCCTAAACCGATTTTAGAGTGCAGGTAAATCACTCTGTTTATATTAACTTTAACATTAGTCAGAGACTAATTAGATAAGGCCTTTAAGTGGTCAATTTTAAAATATGTACTAATCAATTTTTAAAGTCTCGACTTTATAGAGCAGAGTTTCTCGTGTTTAGAAAAATAAAAATACGTAAAATGATTTGAAACAAAGTTACTTAATTTGGATGTGTGTCGAAACCTCACCCAGTCAGTGCCTTATGGTCCAAATAGAGCAATAAAGTGTTGCTACTGAAAATGTAAATTTCCCTATAATTTATGTGAGCAATTTATATCGGCAATTTATTGTTTTTCAGCAAACGTCGAGGTTATTTTAAATAATTCCTCTGTAACCTGTCATGTGTTTTATAGTATTTTGGAACGGGTTGAATTTTCTTTAACGCGTTATTGGCAGTTGCCCAAAGGTCCATGTCTTCTCAAAAGTCTCACCAACTTCGTTCATCATAATTTTCCATTGTGTGTGAAACGAATTCCAAATTAAATAAACATTTTTTTTTGATCGTAAATAAAAATATCCGAACTAAAAATGTTTCCTGCAGATTTATGGCAAAATACCTACCCTATTTATTTATCTATGATTATGTCAACAAAATGCTTGTTTTTGTTTTCGTTCTAAAGATATACCAAACTCATCTATGAACCGACTCAGTTACAAGTTATTATTAGACAATGGTCTAGTCTAATTAATATATTGACTAACGACGTGTTAGATAACTATAAAATTTAAAGTCAAAAGTTTTCAAGTAAATATTAAAATTATTTTTTAAAAAACTCCGGACGTTTCATCTAAAAGTTTTAGGCTTTTTCAATGTTGAAGAATGCTTGTGAAATTTACTGATTGACTTCTCAAAAATCCATTAAAAAATCCCAAAATCTTTAGGCGAAACGTCTAGAATTTTTTAGAACAATAAATTTAATATTTACCTAAAAACTTCTTTCAATTTGGAAAAACTTCAGGAATAACATTTTGAAAAACGATAAAAAATTTTAATAACTCAATAAGTATTTGAATTTAGTTCTTTCACAAAATGTACTGAAGAATGCACATATTTTACGAAACAGTTATATATCAATTAAAGATATTATCGATATTAATTTACACGATGTTTATAATAATATTGAGGAATTAGACGAAAATTCCTTAAATAAATCTTACTCTCTACAGTATGTAGATGTCATGGCGGCAATCGTTGTCTTAAATCAATTGGTTGAATTTAAAATTTCTTGCTAGGGATTGGTCAATTTCTGACGCCATGTTGTCGACTTGTTTTAAACTTTTGAATATTTACCATCCGATATATAAATCAATATGTATTTTATTTTAATAATAACCTCCAGATAAAAAAAAAATATTTCTTTTTTTGTGTCATGATTTTCCAAATTTCGAATATTTATCTAAATAAATTTGAATTCCATATATGATCCTATTAGTCATTAAAAAAATATTGTCTTTTTACCTATGGTTAATTCATTACATCCTTTATTACTGTTTTAAGAAGTTAAAGCTGTCAAAATTCTATTTACGACTTGAACTACATCGAACATCAAATGATGATGATGTTAACAGAAAGCACTTAAAGCGTCTCTTTCAACATTTAAAATGTAACATTAAACATTTGTTGGGTGCACACCTTTAATAATAAGTACTACACTCGTATTAATTACTACGATCTACATTTACAAATGGCGTGCTAAGACATGTAGAAAATAAGATGTTAGATTGCAATGAATGAAACCGAATTCAAAAATCTTTTGAAATCCAAACCCGTGTTTTCCATTAATCAATCCTTTTGAAACTTGATCTCCTTTTTACTTAATCCATTAATTTTACGTTTGGTTCTACTTATCTGGGGTAACTTTTAAAAGGAAAAAATTAAACTTAAATACTTTACGTTAGGGTAACCACTTTTATCGTAATATATAATGACACATAGTTTTTTTTTTTTAGAAATTTAAAATCCTTTTCAAGATCTTTTTTTGCCATTATTCACCTATTTCTAAAAATATTGAATTAAAAATATTAAATTTAAGAGTTTTGTATAAATACAATTATAAACAGTGTCACCATTACAAAATATAATTTAAAAAAAATCAAAAATGTGTGGCAAATACAAGTTTTAGACCGTTATTTTGAATCCCTTTTCAGCATATTATCATTTATATTTTCTTTTTCTTTCAAAACTAAAAACGACATCGAGAAAAATACACAATTCAGTTTTACATTTTTTTTTTACTGACAAAGATAAACAATGTTTGTCAGCCTTGCATCTATTTTAAAAAAGTCCAGATTAAACATTTAAACCAAAGTGTGGATGTAAGTTTTCTCTTCAAACAGGACCAACTCTACATTTTATTAAGAGACGAGAAGAAACTTCACTAGATTTAATTAGATGATTATTTGTCTTGGCATTCTACACATACAGGTCATACCAGAATGTGGTTTCGATTTGGAAAGTATTTGTAATATGGTTTTACAACAGTTTGCAGAATTTTTTTGTCACACCAATGTCGAAGTCGTAAAAATAATAGCCCACAAGTTAAAAGAAAAATAATGTAGTCCACGGTTCATTCTATGACCATCCCAATTAAATTAGGAAAAAAAACAACAGAAATTTATTTATGGCTTAAATTTTTTAAGTCCTTAAGAATAAATTGGAACATTTCCGCATTTTTTACGTTAAAAAAAAATTTGTACTGTAGAGAAAATATTATGCATTAAAAGTGGTAAATAATGGTTTGTATGCCAAAAGGACAAAGTTACAAATTAGTCAAATTACTCATACAAATTATTTTGTTCAAAATTTTAAAAAAAATCGATAAATCAATAAAATATGATAACATGGGAAGGTTAGGGTGAAGGGTGAAGATTAAATTGGGTTAGGTTAGGTTATTATGTAAATAGTCAAAAAGGGTGTAAAACTTTGTACAAATACGTCATTTGGGATTACGTTAAATCATAAGGTTAACAAAAAAGAAAAAAAGTGTCTTGGGAGAGAGGCGCGCGCTAAGGGCTCATGTGGGAGCCCCGTCACTGTTGTCGTCGTCGAAGCGTCCGGGGCTCTCGGGCATCGTGCCAGTGGCCGCCATCTCCTTCAGGTGCTACCGAAGTTATAAAAACCCGGACATTCGACGTGGGGCGTCCGTGAGTTCTGTCTGTCTTTTGGTTCGATGGGGCCCACTTGCTGCAGCCCCGAGTAGTAAACGTAAACGATACGTAATTTTATTTTACCGTGTATTAAAGTAATTATTATAATTAATAATATAGTGATTTAAGAAGAAGGAAACTGGGACCAGACGAAAGTTGTTTGTTGTTTTTTCGTTATACTTTGTGATTTAATAGGGTAAGTTTCGTGAATTTATATAAGTGCATGTGTGATTATTTCGTTAATTAAAATAAATATTTATACCCGTTAATGGCTTCGATTCAATAATATTCGTTAATATTAAGGAAAAATTTTCTGTTTATTTATTTGATAATTTCTACCTCCTTATTGTAGTTCTTTATCTTCATATTTTTATACATTTTTTTTGTGTGATGAACTAATCTAATTAATACCTAACAAATATTGCAATCAGGACTGAAGAACCCTCAAACTAACTGACATGATACTAAAAAATATTTATTGTAGCTGATTCATAAAAAAAAAAATAAACTTAAGAAAGTACTTATTAAACTTTAAAATATTTATAGCTAAAGCCTGTGCGAATTATTGAAATTTAGAAAAAGCAAACTAGAAATTCTTTTCAACTTCCCAAATTAATATTCTACAGCAATAAATAATTCAGTAAACTAAAAATATAGAGAGAATTCTATTAATAATATAAAGCAATAGATATTGCACGAGAATTTTAAAAATTCGTATAATTTTAAAATGACCTAGAAAATAATAACTGTTTGTACCAACAACAGCTGATTTAGTTTAAAAAAATTACATTTTGCTGGCCCTCTAAATCTCGCAGTTGTCAAATTTATTTTTGTGGATAAAACCTGAAAGCGTTCCAAAATGTGCAGATTTTGTAATAGGTAGGTATATATTTTTTTTAAATGAATCGTGATTTTAACACGTCACTTGTTTGTACATTATTAGATAAGAAGATCAGAAATGAAAGTTTTGAGTAGGTCTGATAAATGAAATAATGATAATACCTACGTTAATTTAAATTTTTGGCGTTGACGTTATTGGAAATAAAGGTTATAATTGTCTAGGTCAATGATTATTCCAACTACCCTCGTATAATAGGTGTGAATATATGAATAGTTCTATGAGGTTTTTTATCAAAATATTTTCTTCAAAAAAGTATCCCTTAAATGTAATAAATATTTAGTTCAATATTTTTTCAACTGCCCTCGTATAAATAGTTCCGTCATGGTATGAAAGCATGAGTTTTACGGTTTTTTAGAGGATGTTCTTGTTTTTTATTAGAAATTTAGAGGATTTTCTAAACTAGCCTCCCTTAAGGGGGTAATAAATGTTTATTTCAACAATTTTTTGAAATGCTCTGCTATAAATAATTCAAGTCTTCATATTTAGGTTTGAATATCTCAGATTAATGAGTTTTTTAAGAGTATTTTCTGGTTTTTCATCAGATATTCGGAAGATTTTTTTAAGAAGCGTCCCTTAAGGGTAATAAAAGTTTATTGCAATAATTTATTGAACTACCCTTGTATAAATAGTTATTTTTAATTTAGGTATGAGTCTCAGTTTCATGAGTTTTTTAGAGGATTTTTTGGTTTCTTATCAGATTCAGGGGAATTTTTTTTAAAATAGTCTCCCTTAAGTGTAATAAACGTTTATTTCAATAACTTTTTGAACTATCCTCGTATAAATAGTGCAAGTCTTCATATATACAGATATCAATGTCTCTGTTTCATGAGTTTTTTAAGGGTATTTTCTGATTTTTTTATCAGAGATTCAGAGGATTTTCTTAAAATAGTCTCCCTTAAGGGTAGTAAATGTATAGATCAATAGTTTTTTGAACTGCCCTCGTATAAATAGTTCAAGTCTTTATATTTAGGCATAAGGATCTGTTTCATGAGTTTCTTCAGAGGGTTTTTTTGCTTTTTATCAGATTCAGAGGATTCTTTTTTAAAAAAGTATCTCTTAAGTATAATAAATGTTTATTTTAATAACTTTTTTACTTGTCCTCGTATAAATAGTTCAAGTCTTATATATATATATATATATATATAGATATGAATGTCTCAGGTAGTAAATGTGTAGGTCAATAATTTTTCGAACTACCCTCCTACAACAGCCAGAGTATTATGGGTTTTTTAACCAAATTTAACTATTTTAATTTGCTTTATTAAAAAAAAAAAAAAAACCCTCTGATAGATATGAAACTGCGTCTCTTGAGTCAGTTGAAGTTTATTCTAATAGCAAGTTGCCAAATTTATTTAGTAGCTGTACGATTCTAAAATCGTCAGCTCCTGAACTGGCATTCCGCCCAGAGCCGGGCAAGTTTACTTCTGCCTGGCAGTTGTCGCGTTTCTGTACTCCCCGTTTATCGAAAAGACCGTAAGTTGATGGGAATTAACAACCACTAACAACTAACAGCCCCTTTCAAAAATTTTTACCTCTTGCGGTTCAAATAATGCGGGCCAGCTTGCGCGCTAGTGAGCTGTCGTCGTCCGACCAATCGCAAAGATCCACATGAGAAACGTCAGTTTGCTAGCTCGCTAGTTAGTTGTCACATCTTGATTTCATATGCCACCGTACTAATAGTTTTAGTTGTTACGAGTTTTTGCACATCAGTACTGAAACCGCTTTGTGTGTTATAGTTGTTGGGCTATTTAAATTATATCCAGCTAACTTAAGTGTGACGTCAAGTTCGATATTCGGATTATTACCACGCATACGGAAATAATGTGCTGACTGAAATGCTTTCTGTTTCGCCAATTCATTAAATTTATCTGTCAGTAGTATAATTTAGTTGCCGATTTGTGCTTTAGTGTAAACGCGAACGTTAAACTATTTTTTTAAGTAGGATTAATGATTGTTTAGAAATTCTAAAACGAAGTAAGTGAATAGGTTTTTTTTTACAACGAATGTCACGAAATAGTCTATAGGTTAGATTATCTTTCATTAATCAGCTAAATTATTTTTGCTATTTGCGCAAAACATTGCTAATTAATTAGGTACCTAGCTGTAATTTTTTTTTTAAACTTACGAACACATGTAAAAAATATGTACCTACACATGTGTGTAATGTGTTAACTGTAGGCATATCTAACCTCACTTGAAGTATGCTGATAAAGCACCTTTTGAGAACAATGAATGTATTAATTTATTGTTGTTTAGCAAGGGGTAATCCAACAACATGGAGGACGCCCATATCAAAACTGTGGATGAAGTTATCAAATACTTTTCTGTGGATCCTGAACGGGGTTTATCCACCGATCAAGTAAAAAGAAACCAAGAAAAGTATGGGCCAAATGGTAAGTTCATATTTCATTGCATAAGTACGTAATTAATTTTTAATAATTACGTATATTCTAAGTCGCAAGTTAATTTTTAATTAAATATCAACACATTAAATTAGGAATTTATTGTTTTTTTTTCTACTCGTTTAAAAAATTAAATTTACTAATGAACCCAGTTTTGGAGCAATGAACCAAACATATATTTTTATGCATCTTATACAAAATGCATTCGTTAAAATAAAATGTTTTTTTAACCCAAAATTTTTGACATAGAAAAGACCGCTACGACTGACAGACTAATTTTAAGAAAGCAATGTTTTGATTACGATAAAATTAGATCGATTCAAACCTGAATACTTCTTGTCTTAACTTTTGGTTGATTTTGACTAAACTTTACGAATTAAAGCTACTTTTTTTTACAATTTTCAAAAATTAAGAATGCCTAAGTAATGAAAACGACTACATTTGCAAACTAAAAAAAAAATTGTGCGTCCAAGATTGGAACTTATAACCCGAAGGTTCATGTAACTAAAAAGAATATTTGGTTGGTCGGAATTTGAACTCTCAACCCGAAGATTCAATTAATTGTAAAAATCAATGACATAAAAATGGGGTGGTGTTTTTTTTTACTAAAATTCAACAAAAATATTTTTTTATATGCCTAAATAATATTTATGCAGACGAAGAAGTAAAGTAACAGATAAACATAGGTACAGCTAGGCTCCAGTTTCATGTCTAGTCTATTTTTAAATTTCCTGTGAAATGCTACGTCTAAAAGAAGAAACACGAATGCATAGGAAATTAAAAAAAAAAAGTAATCAACGTCATTTTTAGAAAGATCGTTTACTAATTTATTTTTGAATGTTTTTAAAGACAACATCAGTCATTATTAATCTTTCTATGTTGTAAATAAAAACAGAAGATAATATTTCGACACATAAATGCAAATATTCTAAATTTTAATGCCCTTTAGTTCCGAAAAGGAATTAAATTAGGTACCTATTATTAATTAAATACAATGCGTTAATGACATATCCTTGAGCTACTTTAATTTGAGTTGCCAAATTACTTAATTTTGTAAAAGTAATTCATTTAATTGAATTATAAATAATTATTTTGGAATTAAAAGGAAACATTAAGTAACTACTGCTACAGAATTAATAACGTGGTACTGTTTGCTTTAATAACAGTTATTATTTGCTTTTCTCTTATAAAGAATGTTAAATCTTTATTTTCAGTCGGTTATATTAGATCGTAAAAGTTGTTTTATTTGCCACTATAAAAAGTTTCTGTACTATTGCTGAAGAAATTTTGCTAAATCATAATTAAAATGAAAACTAAAAATAGATGTTAAAATAAAAAAAATTAAATTTTCTAATTTTAAAATTAAAATTACAACACAAAGTACCTAATTCTGTTTCTATGAATTGTATAAGTAATAAAATATTTCTTATAAAAATTAAAAATAAATATTCCTTGTAATTAAAGCAACGTCAAACGTGAAAATAATTTCATCTAAAAAAAAGTTCATTTTGAAAAGCTATTTAAAGTTCTTTGCACCTGATTATAATCGGTCTATGTTGTTAATTAAATTATTATCCAAACATTTACCATAATAAAAAAATCTTTATTTTCATCAGATGCCAAAATCTTTTTAATTATGTAGTTCCTTTGTACATACAATTTTACATTGTTCGTTTATATTTTTATTCAGTTTACAACTTGTTCAAAGAGTAAGGTATAAAAACAGAAATTGTTTTGAACCTGTCAATGTTTATATGTAGTAGTACACGATTATTACTAATTGTTTACATTCTTTTCTTTTATTTGAAGTTCATTGTAATAAAAATTAATTTTTTTTATTTTACATTAGTCTGCTAATAAAATACGTACTTCAATAATGAAAAAACAGTTTACTAAGTACCGTAGTAAATTTTCACTTTACAGTAAAATTTCTAAATTCAACAATTTGATAAATTGTAATCTGTGAGAAGGTCGTTATTGATATTTTAGAAAAAATTAGTATACAACAGAAACTTTTTCTTGAAAACGGTTACAAAAAAAAAAAGGTATTGGGAAACGTTAAAATTCGTTTTGTATGTAAAGGACGTGTCACATATTGTCAAACTTTTACGTAATAGAAAACCCCCCAAACCATATTAAGTAGGAAGACCAAAATCAAGAATTAAAGGCTTTCAAAATAGTTTAGTTCTAAATTAGGTTAGGTTGGGTTATAAAAAAAGACAATTTGAATTTTGCTTTATTCGTGCTAACCTTTTTTTTTTTTGTTTAAAACCAACCCTGTCTCTTATAATGTATAATTAGGTGTACTTAGGTGCATAAATCGTTTTAAAGAAGATTAATAGCGAAAAAACAGACGCATTTTTAATTTGGACCTTTTATCTTTTTAATCGAATGAGCAACGTTACTCCACGAGTGTTTTTCATTCTTATCAGCTGCATTAAGTGGCTAATTCACGAAATAACGAGTTCATTGACGCTTTCGAAATTTTCCACCTCGTTCTGTTTTTTCTACAGTTAATGTTTTTTTTTAACCCACCTAAATAACTATTTTAGGACGTTGTTCTTAATTGAGTGAACTTTTGTGGATAAAAGAATAACGAATTTGTGCGTTTTATAATAGAATTCGGTCAGTAGAAGTAACATACAGCGTAATTTGACCCACATACTTCTCTTAGAACTAATAACATAAAAAAGGTGAGAAAACAGATGTACCTTCGCATTAAATGTAGGATATGTTTAATGTGCATGCAAGTACAGAAGTCGAAATAGAAAATTTCTCTTGTATTTTGTTCGTTTGTCTGCGCACATTAGTTTTTGTGTGTGAAGGCTAACTTTTACGTCACAACTCTGACGTTTATGGAAGGAACACAGCAGACGTTTATTCATACTTTTTTTATAATAAATTATTCGCCAATATTACTTATATATGTATTTAAAATTCCACCTACCAGAAGTCACTCAATAAATCTAATACTGTACGTAAACGAAAAATTTTTTGTTTATAAAAGGTCGTTCAAAATGGGGTGACAATAAAGAATTTGTTTAATTGCAATATTTTGGTGTCTTATTATCTCCAGTTTGAAAAAATTATCTGGAATGGGGGAGGTAAAAAAAAGCGCCCCAAACCAATATCGATATCTAATGCGTTACGTCCCTGGATTTGTTTAAACTTTTAAACATACAAGATTGTGTGTTTATATGTTTATGATTTGAGGTCTTTTTATCAGAAAAATCTATAAGATTGTAAGCATAAAAAAATTACCCTATTAATTAATTAATTAATAAAAAAAAGGTATTTCAATGGATATGTGTAACACATAAATTGTTTACAGTTGCGCGATGGTGATAAAATAAATGCGTGTAGAAATGTTTACAGCCTGATGACTTCATGTAGGTAATTAACGTGACAAATTGTTGTCTTGTGCACTTGGTGCAATGAATTTTCCGGTTCTATGACGCAGATATCAAATTTTACACATCAGAAATTCATTTCGTACTAAAATGTAAACACATTGTAAATTGTACGTATACGAAAATTAACATTTTATTGAAATATCAGTAGTACACTGAAGAAACTTAAAAATATAGGCGAAACGTTTCGATATTTCAATAAATTAATACCCATCAAATCATCAGCTAGGATTTTGCAAAAATATAAAGCAACTTTGGATTTGGTCCAGTATACTTGATGCATATTGGCATTAAATTACTGACCTTTTCAGTGGGTTTTAAAAACTTTTTAAATGTGTTTACGCAACCTGCATTTTCACGCAGCGTTTAAATGACAGTAAAATCTTCTTTTTTTTTTTTTTAAAATTTAATTTTATTGATAGATAGTATTACGTGAGCTGATAAATTCATTGTTAAATGGCGTCAGCTGAAATGATTCCAGAAACTTTAAAAAAAAATGTGTATTAACAAAATTGATACAAATATGCAGTAAATAGTTTTTTAGATTACGTATATGTATTTACTTACTTATTGTCATATTTTATTTTTTTCAGAACTTCCCGCCGAAGAGGGTAAGTACCAATAACAATAATTAATTTAAAATTAATATTGTACATAATAATAAAAATGCCAACAAGTAGACATTACAGGGTGGCCTTAATGAAAGCCATATTTTGATTCTGGCCGTGAAAGCCTTAATTTTCAAAAACTTCAGTTGAAGTCTTGTTGTAGTAATTATGCGAGAGTAAAATAAAATATCCTAAATGATTTGAGTTTACGTTGAGGCTCTTTAAATAACTTTAATGGGGTTGTTAGCTCTCCGCAGCAAACTTAAAACAAAAAAAAAAACTAACGAATTATGTAAATGACGCGGATCTGCTCTGTTCTGTGTTGTATAGTCGCCCGAATTAGATGTACTTCACTTGTTCTTCTTTATAAACGCATGTTGTTTTTTTTTTTTTTGGGGGCGCGGCGTATAATACATACTTCAAAGGAATTTTCGGACGTAGCATTCATTTTTTTTTTTTTTTTAAATATTGCATGAATAAATCGCAGTAATCTGGAAGTTGTTTCAATCACTTCGTTTGTCTAAAAACAATTTCAATAATCAAAGGTTTTATAATTTGGGCTGAATTTTTTTTTGTTCATGAGAACGTCAAGCGATGAAATCTTTATAGACATTTGAGCAATAAATAAAGTTTTCAATGGGCAAACTAAAATGGATATTTGTGGTGATGCCTACCAAGAGAGATATATGGATTAAAAATAATTTAACTTCACTGACATTTTGACCGTTGCACATTTGGAACATCTAAAATTGTTGCGTGTATTTTTGTTAAGGAAATTCCTCAGAATTTGCGCGTACTATGAAAATAATGTCAAAATGAAATGTAACAGACACGTATTGATTTAAAAAAATCTCTTTTATCGAACATAAAACTGTCCACCTAATTGCAGGAAAATGTTTTATACCCAATGGTTTTAAAAAAATTTAATTAGGTACCTACGTGTCTAATAAAAAGGTTATTTGTCTTTTACTAATACTAATAAAGTAATAAATGGTTATTTGCTGTTGTTGCTACAGGTTTCTTATCGTATTTGCATAGATTGCTATCAAGGCTGCAATCTAAATAATTCTACAAATATTAGGTACCTACTGCCACAATTAATCTACTGTTCCTACAGTAGGTAACTTAGTTTTGTCATTAATTTGAAAATAAAACGTTAAAAAAATATTTAAGAAAATCCCTGTACTTTATAATTTCGTTACAAAATTCTTTGAAATTATTACAACAGAAAATAAAAATCATTTTTGAACGAAATATTAATTTTTTATGGTCTTTGTGGGTATAAGTACAGGTTAATGAATCTCGGAAACGCGTCTTCTACGTGATCATCTTTGACGTCATTCTGAAAGCCTGTTTAGGTCTTACAATTAGACGAACATAATTGGCTTACTATGATAAATTAGCGAGATACTACACCTACACACCAAGACCAACGCACGTGTCATATAATATTTAATCGAATATGCGTAACAGATTCGCTAATTTTTTTATTTCAAACCACTAAAAATATGTATTTAAAGAAAAATTGGGTTTTTAAACTTTTTTTGGATTAATTAATCTAACTTTATCCCTAATCTAATCAAGCCACTATATCTGCCCTAATAAAAATATGGTCACCCAAATTTCATTTTCTACGGATTTGCCTTTATTTGCTTTCATAAATAAACAAACTGAAGATACGTCATACTTGTTGGCAATAACTAAGTAGTTATGGAAGTAAAATTTCTTATTTTCACTGTAAATACATATATAATACTTTCTTTTAGGAAAATCAATATGGCAATTAGTTTTAGAACAATTCGATGACCTTCTAGTCAAGATATTATTATTAGCCGCAATTATTTCATTTGTAAGTATTATAGCGTTTAAGCCTTGAATATTTTTTTCTATAAATTGCGAATAAACTTCAAGGACGAACTGTTTTTTTTTTTTTTATATAGTGGTTAGAATTTAAATGTCTTGCGGTGATTTTGTGTTTTGCAATAAAATCTATTTGTAAAACTTGCCAACGATAGACTGTTTAAAATTCAACATTATTTTTATTGAGACATGCAAGTAAATATTTTGTAGAGAAAATTGTATTAAATTAAACGATACCCATGTACCTATAGTGTCATAAACGAAAATATCCTAAAAGTTAAATAGTTTGTTAAGTGGAATTTAAACAGTTAACACGCGCAACTGACTGTATAGGATACGAGCTGTAACTTCCGATCACAATTTACAACCGAATTCATTTTCTCGAAATTAAATATAGCCCACGTAGAGGTTTTTAATATCGATCGTAAAGTTTTTGCGTACACTTAATAAGTGTTTCGCGGTTTCATGTTGAACACCTATTTTACGCACATTTATTACCACCTCGGCTTTTCCATTTATTATTATTTAACGATACGCCAATAATAGCAAACGTCTTACATTACTTTAAAAAAAATTTTATAACTTTTTCGGATTAATTTTAATTATTGAACATAACAGGTACGGTACATTAAGGAGTTTTAAATATGTTAAATGACGCGTTATTGCCGATTACGCTGTTCCAAATTAATATCATAGAGAACAAAAAGGTTTCACCATTGCCAAAGATTGCAAATCCTACCGCCAACTTTGTTTTAAAATAGCAACAGCTTCGGCCTATAATAGCAACCGCATTAGAAGCGACGACGCGACGATCCTATCTCTCTGCTTAGAGACGAACATTATACTCGAATTTGCGGTAAATTTACCTACATTTACGCATGGCTTGCAAAAATTGTGACATGAGTCACTCCGCAGTTGCGTCAATCGTTACTGGATTCGTGTCAGTTATTAAAAAAAAATATCCCTGATTGATCTACACAAATATTTCAAACATAATTTAAAATGTTTTCATCACAAAAAATAAATATTGTTCTAGGTACTCGCGTTATTTGAAGAACACGATGGGGCCTTTACAGCATTCGTAGAGCCCTTTGTAATTCTTTTAATTCTCATAGCAAACGCCGTGGTCGGTGTGTGGCAGGTATGTAAACAAAAATAGCATTTTTAATTCTCAAAATCCAATTATATTCCGCTAAGACCTTAATTGGATAAAAATTATTTCCTTAAATGTTACGCCTAAGAGAAACCTAACCGAACCTTGTGCACGTTTATCTAGGAAAGGAATGCAGAATCTGCGATCGAAGCGCTTAAAGAATACGAGCCCGAAATGGGTAAAGTTGTGCGACAGGATAAAAGCGGCGTACAAAAAATCCGCGCGAAAGAAATTGTACCCGGCGATATCGTTGAGATATCGGTCGGAGACAAAATCCCTGCTGACATTAGGATAACAAAAATTTTCTCGACAACCCTCAGGATTGACCAGTCGATATTGACTGGTGAATCCATTTCTGTTATCAAACACACCGATGCCATTCCCGATCCTCGAGCCGTCAACCAGGACAAAAAGAACATCCTCTTCTCTGGTACTAACGTTGCCGCTGGTAAAGCTCGTGGCGTCGTCATCGGAACCGGTCTCAACACCGCTATTGGCAAGATCCGAACTGAAATGTCAGAAACGGAAGAAATCAAAACTCCACTTCAACAAAAATTGGACGAATTCGGTGAACAATTATCCAAGGTAATCTCAGTTATTTGCGTTGCTGTCTGGGCCATTAACATCGGTCACTTCAACGACCCCGCCCATGGAGGTTCCTGGATCAAGGGTGCAATCTACTATTTCAAAATCGCTGTAGCTCTTGCTGTCGCTGCAATTCCTGAAGGTCTACCTGCCGTAATTACCACCTGTCTGGCCTTAGGTACCAGAAGGATGGCCAAAAAGAACGCCATCGTTAGGTCCCTACCGTCTGTTGAAACCTTGGGTTGTACTTCCGTAATCTGTTCTGATAAGACCGGCACTTTGACCACTAACCAGATGTCCGTATCTCGCATGTTCGTCTTCGACAAAATCGAAGGCGGAGACAGCAGCTTCCATGAATTCGAAATTACTGGATCAACGTACGAACCAATTGGCGAAGTATTCCTCAAAGGCCAAAAGGTCAAGTGCGCCGATTACGAGATTTTACACGAAATGGCTACCGTCTGCGTCATGTGTAACGACTCCGCCATTGACTTCAACGAATTCAAACAATGTTTTGAAAAAGTTGGTGAAGCCACCGAGACCGCTTTGATCGTATTGGCTGAAAAAATGAACCCGTTCAACGTATCCAAGAGCGGCGACCGAAGGGCTGCTGCGATTGTTGTCAGACAAGACATCGAAACGAAATGGAAGAAGGAGTTCACCCTCGAATTCTCTAGGGATCGTAAATCCATGTCCAGCTATTGTGTTCCTCTTAAACAATCCCGTCTTGGAAACGGACCAAAACTCTTCGTCAAGGGAGCTCCCGAAGGCGTTCTTGATAGGTGCACCCATGCTCGTGTTGGATCCCAGAAAGTACCACTCAGTTCCACGTTGAAGGGCCGCATCTTGGACCTCACCAGGCAATACGGTACCGGACGTGATACTCTTCGTTGTTTGGCTTTGGCAACCGGTGATAATCCTTTGAAACCTGAGGAAATGGACTTGGGCGATTCCACCAAATTCCACATGTATGAAGTAAATCTCACTTTCGTCGGAGTCGTGGGAATGTTGGATCCACCCCGTAAGGAAGTTATGGACTCTATTACAAGATGCCGTGCTGCTGGTATTCGTGTAATTGTCATTACCGGCGACAACAAGGCTACAGCCGAAGCCATCTGCCGAAGAATAGGTGTTTTCGGTGAAGACGAAGATACTACCGGAAAATCATACTCTGGACGGGAATTTGACGATCTTCCAGCTTCCGAACAAAAGGCTGCTTGTGCCAGAGCGAGACTGTTCTCCCGAGTAGAGCCTGCTCACAAATCGAAGATAGTTGAATATCTTCAAAGCATGAACGAAATCTCTGCCATGGTACGATCATCACTCATTTCAGAGTATTTGTAGGTTTCTCAAAATATTCATAATTTACAGACTGGTGATGGTGTAAATGACGCTCCAGCTTTAAAGAAAGCCGAAATTGGTATCGCCATGGGTTCTGGAACGGCTGTCGCTAAATCAGCTGCCGAAATGGTTTTGGCCGACGACAATTTCTCATCCATTGTATCAGCTGTTGAAGAAGGACGTGCTATTTACAACAACATGAAACAGTTCATTCGTTATCTGATTTCTTCGAACATCGGCGAGGTCGTCTCCATCTTCCTTACGGCTGCTCTTGGTCTCCCCGAAGCCCTCATTCCCGTACAATTGTTGTGGGTCAACCTGGTTACTGACGGTCTACCTGCTACTGCTCTCGGTTTCAATCCACCCGATTTGGACATCATGAGCAAACCCCCCCGTAAAGCTGACGAATCTCTCATTTCTGGATGGTTATTCTTCCGGTATCTCGCCATCGGAGGTTATGTAGGTGCCGCGACAGTTGGTGCAGCTGCTTGGTGGTTCATGTACTCTCCAGAAGGCCCACATCTCACCTATTACCAATTGGTAAAGCCGACAACTCGTAACGGAGACGTGTAGAGTTATTATTTTGTCTTTTAATTACAGACACACCACTTGCAATGTTCCGTTAACGCGGAAGACTTCAAGGGTGTAAACTGCAGCGTATTTAGCGACCCTCACCCCATGACAATGGCCTTATCTGTACTTGTAACTATTGAAATGTTGAACGCGATGAACAGGTAAGTCTTATTGGAATTAAGTATGTTAGAAAAGAAGATGGCTGATTGAGAGTATGTTTCAGCTTGTCTGAAAATCAATCTCTAATTGTGATGCCACCGTGGTGCAACTTATGGCTTGTTGGTTCCATGATCCTCTCGTTTACGCTTCATTTCGTCATTTTGTATGTAGAAGTACTTTCGGTAAGTTTGAAAAAGTGTGTGGTTGGGTAGGTGCGTCAATCTTTGTTTATTTTTTTCAGGTTGTGTTCCAAGTGTGCCCATTGACGGTCGCTGAATGGATGACGGTTATGAAGTTTTCAATTCCTGTCATCCTTCTGGACGAATCGTTAAAGTTTGTCGCAAGAAAGATCACAGACGGTGAGAATCCGATTTATACTGTGCACGGGATAATCCTAATGTGGGCTGTGTTCTTTGGTCTACTCAGTGTGTGCCCTATCTAATGATCCTGCTACTGCCTCATTGATCGAGGCTAGTCAATTTTGTGTGTTTGTTGGATTCTTAACTTATACATGAAATACATATTACACCACGTAGTTGCCGCTAGGTTTACATACAGCAATCCTATTATCTTTGGCTTTCTAGTTTTTTTCTACTTAGATTCCTTACTCTACACTTTTTCCAAAGGACAATAGATACGTTGTGCCAAATTACGAAATAAGTCCTAAAGTTAAATCCGAATGAATTTTTTTTTTTAACTTATGAATGACCATGAGATTGATGAACGAACATTCACTATTATAATATAATTATTCTCAATCCTTAGTAGAAATTTAACAATTTCCTTTTTCTTAGCAGCTTTTTTCATACGTACTCATATTATATTTTTAGTTGCTTCACTTTTCACTTTTTTATTTAATTTTTCAATTTTTTGATTTTTCGCTTTCCTATGTTAGTTGGTAAATGTGTGGACTTCGTCAGGACTAAGGAGCTGAATTATTCGAAACAGCGCAAGAACAAAAAGTCCTAGTATTTCACCCAATCTATCCCTGACCGTCCTCTTTTTCGAGCTGTATGTGACCTGACGGTCAACGAAAATTTTAACCGATTTTAAAAGAACCGCATGAGTTGTTCATTTACCCGTTTCGAATAGGTATAATAATAAGTGGAGCAAAATCATCACCGTGAGGTTGACCTTTGACCTCAAATAAAATAGAAGTATATAAATATACTTATAGTTAGTTATATAATTATTGTAACTGCTCGACGGTCGTCATCTTAAAAAAATAATAATAATAAGGACCTTGTGTTTTTGTGATGGTCGTCGAGTTGGTTTAAATTTCGCGCGTTTTACAGAAATAAAAAATAATGTCATATGTCATCATCGCGATCAAAGGCAAGTTGAGTTTTTCTTTGTGTAAAAGTATTTATCATTAATATTATTTATAAAAAGTGCATGGTTTTCGTGGTGCGCTACAAAGACTGACGGTGGATTGATTGAACTGCAACGAAACAAGTAGCCGTTTTGTTTTCTCCCTTTCTTTTCGTTTGAACAACCCCTTAGACACGTAGAAAAAGAAGAGATGGTTTTATTAAAGTTTGTTGTGTTCATTTACTTTTTATAATTATTATTATTAGTTAAAATTCTGATTCAAAATATTATTTTAATCGACAATAATAATGTTTAGTACGACATGTAATTTTTGTGTAAATAAATTTATCGGAACGGTAAAAGGGTGAGAGTAGAGAGAGCAGCAAAACTTCAACACCAGGATTTCCAAATCAATTTTTTTAACTGAATCCTAGGTTTGAAGCCCTGCTGGTTAAATACTTAATAACAGGTAAGACCTTGTTATAATTTTAAAAATGTTTACATTATGCTGTAAATTTTGGAGCAATAAAGGTTTGCAGTTTCAAAATTTAAAACACAATTTTTTTTTTTGTGACTGACGACGCATGGATGTCGTATATCGCAATAAAAATATTTTTTTAGAAACTGGCATCGAGAAATACTGAATTGGTCGTCAAATCTATTAATAATGAGAACTTATTTTTAATCGTCCCATCATTAAAAAAGATGTTTAAATTAAGTATGAAATTTTTTTTTCGAAAATATCTGTAAATACTTCTCTTTACATAGTCCAATTTATATATATATATAGAATAGTATTTACCTAATCTTAGCAGACTCAAGAACAACAAATCAAAAAAAAAAAAAATTAATTGAAAAGTAAACGAACACAATGAAACATTAAAGGTACCCAATTAAACTGAAGACGCATTTTACATTAAAAAATGAATCCAGTAGCAGTGCTCAAGTTTCTGAATAATGACAATTAATAAATAAATAATAAAAATATTAAATATAAGTAGATTTAACAAAGAATTCTTTGCCTTTATTGTACTTAAAGAACACCAGTCGTAGTACATATACATACATATTAGAGTGAGAAGAAGACGATGTTATTTATTTTTAATTGGGTATCTCGAGTTATTACTTACTTGTGTGATTTATTAACAAGTTTAATGTGTAAATACCTTCGATTTGCATGTGAAATTGAATTCAGGATTAATCTAACACTAAACTAAACGGCTAAAAGGGCAGCCATCCATTCGTCGTTTGATTTGTTGCTAATGTAGAGTTATTAATTTAGTCCTGAATTTGATTTTTCCCTGGAAGTCAACAATTTTGCTGATAAAAGTTAATAAAAATGCGTTTCTCGACCATTTCTTATTGTTAATTTATTTATTTTTGTCAGAACCGTTTTTAGTAAATTTTTATTTAATTATAGCCTAGCCAGACACCTGATAAAAATAATTTTTAGTTAAATTAAAAGAATATGAATCGAACATTTTTTACCCTGTGTATCGAGTTTTTTTGCAGGTGTAACATTTTTGTATTGTATTGGGCAGAAAATACAAAATACAATAAAAGAGCTATGGACGTTTTTCTTAATTTGGTTTTTTAAAAAATTACTTCAACAACTTTTACGACTATAAAAAAGAAAAAAATAATTTCAAATATAAAAAATAATTAATCATCAGCAATATTTGCATGATAACTGTTTTCCTAATTCATATTATTACGAGTGTGTTTAAGTGTGCCTAACTAAATAATCGATTGTCTAAAAAGGATCGTAATTGACTGTTTGCATAACGTAGTCTATGTATCGACCATATTTTAAGGACTTCCCTCAACCAGTAAGTACCTACATTTAACCTTTTTTTTTTTGTTTTTTGAAAAATATGTTCAGTGTCATATAAAACAAATGAGATTTTTATAAAATCACGAACTGATACGAAATAATAACTAAATTTAAATAGCAAATACTGGGAGATAAAGGTAAGCTTTAATCGTTTAAAAAAATGAAAAATCTGAAAATTCGCCTTGATACTAATTTCATCAGACGTTTTCATTAGAAATTAGTTTAATACTAAAGCATTTTTGTCTCACGGTGACCACCCAGTGGAATATTTTCGAAACTACTTCGATTTGAATTTTGAAAATTCGGGCAGTTCTAAATTAATCGGCATCTACGTACATTTTTTACGACCAAATTACGAATACGTAAAATATGAAGGTAAATTTGATGATCAAGTTGCACATTTAGGATGAACAGTTTTTGTAAATAAAAAATAATCACTACCACAACCAAACAATAAAAAACTATAACTTTCCCAAAAAGTTTCTGAGAGTACTTACTGAAATTTTTACCAGTTGTAGTAGAGGTTTAAGATTAACGTCCTGCCAAAACTAAGCTTCGTAATTTGTACAGGGCATTCATAAAAAAAAATCCAAAATTTAAAAACTTCAAACACGAATAACTTCGTTTTTTTAAATGGCATCTACGATATTTTGTTCTTTCATTCGATTCCTCTTTTTTCCTCTTTCGATTCATTGAGATGTTTCCTATTATTGTATTTTAAAATTTTTAGTAATTTTGATTTTTTACTTTAAATAGCTAATTTCCGTAATTTTGGTGTTATAAAAGTGCGCCACGGACAACTAACGCAAAATCAGGTAAAAAAACTTCTTTAAATTAATTTATTTACAAAAATGAGCAAAAACTCAAATTAGGGAATTCATTACAATGAAAAAATGGTTTTTATTGTGATTTTGCTTTGATTGTCGTTAGATGTCAATTGTTCGAGAAGCACAATTTTATTATGCCAAAATTAATGAAATTATCTATTTCAAAAATCCAAAATTCCTCAAACTTATTTTAAATAAAACAATAGAAAATATCTCGATGGATCGAAAGAGGAATCGAATGAAAAAAATAAAATATGGTAAGTACCATTTAAAAAACGAAGTTATATACGTGTTTGAATTTTTTAAATTTTTTATGAACGACCAGTACAAATTATGAAAATTTCAGTACTCTAAGTAACTTTTTTGGGAAAGTTTCATTTTTTTATTCTTTGGGTTGCGGTAATGAATTTTTTTCTATAAATTAAATTATCCTAGGCGTACAAGTTGGTTATCAGACTTACTTTAAAATTCAACGTTTTTTTTTTTTTCGAATTCGTCGTAAAAATATACCATTCCATTTAAAAAGCAGTTTCCGAAATATTCTAATGGTTGGTCACTGTGAAACACCCTTACGAAGTAAGTGATAGATTTTTGAATGAACCTCCACTAAGTAAATGTATTTTTTTTATTTCCACAGCACCCCGAGCCTTATATAGGGAATAAGATTGTGATCTTCATCATGTCCCAGCTAGTAATCCTGACAAGAACCAGGTGCTAGCGTCCATCGAACCGAAGACCCTACTAAGCCCCCAATAGCACATCTTTTCTCTCAAAATCTCTTGCACAATCTAATTAATAATGGTCAATCCGCAACTTTTTCCACTAATTTGCACGTAACATAATAAACCCATAACAATTTTGTTGCTTTCTATATCTTTCTGCCTTCTTTCAATTTCGATATTTGTTTTCTATCTGTTTCAGTTGGAGAGGTAGTTGTAGATCGATGGATGTAAAGCCGAGGGAATTATCCTATCTACTTTTGTTACTTTTAATTACATAATTATTGTTCACGTTATTTAATTAACAATTGTTCTAGTCATTGGGCTTCATTTTGTATCGCTGCGCGCCTTTTCTATTAAGACTCTCAATCATTTTTTTCATGTTGGCAGCGTGCGAACTCATCGTCGATCGAATATGATCGATTTTGAAGAGTTCTAATTTGTTATCATCATTTTTCATCATTTATGTGTTAATAAAATAAAAAAAATTGTGTTAACCAGCGTGTCGTTTGAAACATAAAAAAGTAAATGAATTAAAGTATCTACTTCTTGCTGCTATCTTTTTACTATTTGCTTAGAAGCGTGTACCTCTGTACCTAACTCGTGCTTGTTTTTCTTCAATGATGTAATTTTGTCACTATATTGCCTAAATATTTTCGATGACAATAAAATAATTTTTGATTTGGATGAACATGCATGAAGGGGCAAGTTTTACAGCTTTTTTTTCTCTTTTATGGACTCCTAGCCATAGCAATATTTACGCGTAGTTAGAAATTGTGTTGTTTTGTCAAATACTTAGATTTTTTCCCACAAACCTGTGATTGACATGAGGCGCGTTAGTTTATTAATGATCTTCTAACAAATGAAAATAATAATTAAAAATAAAGAAACGTATGATATGTATATTGTACATAAATGTAACTGTATAGTTTAATTGTTAATTTGTCATTACGAAGATGACTTTTTAAGAACGAGGTCAGCTCTAACTCTCCATATTCCCTTGAAATGTTATAGTTAGGAATAGGCGAATAGGTTAAGTCATCTCATTTATATTATTATAATTATTATTTAATCGACCACATTTGAAGTGGTCTCATTGCCATTCTTTTGTACATTGTTTTTTTTTTTTTCTTTCAAAACTCGAGCTGGTCTCGCCAAAGGCCACACGCCAGTTTCCTTTTTTTTGTGAAAATCGTGTGCGCCTCTATGTACAGAAGATTAAAAGACGAGGATATGTAATATCGCAAGTTTTGTATATCTTTAATTTGTGTAAATAAAGTGACGGCGTGACCGAAAAGTTTATATCTTTTTTCTTTCAATTTTCATTTTTATAAAAATAATGCCCATACACATATGTATACATAAATTTTAATTTTTGGTAGTAGGTACATTTGGAAGTATTGGACGCCTTTTTGAAAGAGTTAACTCAAAAAATCGTTCGTTCCAAAAACCATTTTCGACGTAAGTAAAAACTAATTCACGTGTGTTTTTCCATTTTCTTAAGATTTGCTATAGTTTTCAAAAGGTGACTATTTTTTTCTTGCAATTTTTCAATCAATATCTCGTTTGCTTTCACTTGATTAGTCATATCGGTTAAAGGATTTCCTGAAATGCGGGAAATTCATGGAGAACTGCATTTCCGTTTGAGCCATTAATTAATTAGTAGGTGGTAACAAACTTTAAAGGCATTTTAAAAACACAGAAGACATTTCGATCTTTGATTTTATCATCCCCTACTCCTAATGAAATAAATTTAATTTTTTTCAATGGTAAAAGGAAAATTCCAAGCTGGATACTTTTTCACGATTAGGTAACAGCGTTTAAATTAATTCAACCTAATTAACGTCCTACAGACAGGAAAATTATTATACTGTCAACTTCCCGTAACATAGACAGCGTGCCTAATTAAATAATATCCTGAATCGATTTAAACAACGTAAAAAGCATCCGAGTTTACGTTACTAAAGGCCCGACAGTTTACGCGTGACGTCATGTATTGCCGGCCTTGTCCTACAGCTTTTTTTTGGTCTAATAGCTAAAGGATTTTTAATCGCAGATTCTTGTAGAGGTTGATAAATAAGAAGACTCACCCTCTATTTTTATGCCGACGTTAATGCTGTCGCCTCTATCCACCATGTCCTCCTGATGCTTCTTGGGGGAAACCTTGGCAGCTATGACTTCCTAAAAATTAAAAAAAATGGCTGTTTTAATTTATTGTCAAAATATTTAACGAACCCAAAAATCTATAAATAACCTAACAACAACCTAATGATACATCAATACCTTTAATTTATGTAAAATGATATTGTACCGCTGTATGGTATTTTGATACTCAAAGGTACTTTTAGCCAATAAATTGTTTAATTCTTGATAATCCATGTCGACTTTATTCAAATGAGTCTTAACTTCAACAACAGACGCGTGAGTGTTAGAAATATTTTTTTTTAAATTTCGATTTTCACTATTTTCGTCTAGAAATCTCTTTTTCCACACATCTCTCTCTGCGTACAACGATTTCGTTGTAACTCGAGCATCTTCAAGTTCTTTCTCCAATTCAGTTTTCCTTTTCTCAATTATTTCACAGTTTTCTTGAACTTTGCGTATAAGTAATTCTGCACTGTTTAATTTTTCAGAATCAGACCGAAGCTGTTTTTCCAACTGATGATTTTTCAAATGCAAATCGTTATATCTGTCATACAATTTGTTGTATTTTTGTTTATCTTAAGAACAAAAACATATTACTAAATTATTGAGTATAGAGATTATTTTTAACAAAATAAAAAAAAAACCTTTTTGCCCATTTTCCGAATATTCCGCACACATAATTTCAAGTCTTTTATGTTCCCTAGATAACGATGTGCATTCAAATTCTTTATTTTGTAATTCAGACGATAAATTACGTATTTGTGATTTAAGTGAATCATTTTCGTTCCATATATTTTCCACGCTTTTTTCTATCTCTTTCAAAAATCTATCAACACACGCATGTTGAGTTAAATTGTAAATATTTTTACGAATAGCTTCCCTAGAATATTATTTCGAATTGACGATAGCAAACAAAAAGTTGTGACGATTAATTAATACTTTTCTTGAGTTATTCCGCCAATACCAAAACGTTTCTCGAAAAGTTCAATGATCTTCTTAACAAAATAATTAACGTTAGTACAAGTATAGCAAGTATCAAAAGATGATACGTCGGTTTGTAGATTTTTTGAATTTGTCCATGAAATTGGACTGTCTTTGCAGACCTTAACGATTTTCTAAAAAAAAAAAAAACAGCTGCTAAAGAAAACTTTAAATGTTTTTAAAACTTTACCGGTTTAATTTCGGTTATTTGCTGCCACAGCAGTTTCACTGTGGTTCCTAAAGTCAAGTTTTTTGGCCTGACCACGTATTTGTTTTTTAAAAGAGGATCTTTGTCATAGTATTCGATCTCCACGAACCTTAACAAAGAGTTCAAAAAAAGATAGATCCTAAAATGGTACAAAAATTTTTAATTGAATTTCCATAAAACCTAAATCACCTGTCTATAATTAGTTCTAGAGTAGACAAATATCTTTCGTGGTTTCTATTTTTGTCGTTAGTTAAATTTAATATTTCCTTTTCGTCTTTGCAACTTATTAAAAGCCATGTAGAATTTTCAGAATTGTCCACTAAATATTTACCGATGTCGTCGTTGATTTCGTTAATTTTTCGGATGTCTTGTGTTAGTGATTTTAGTAGATCTTCGTTTATGGCATTCATTTTATATTATAATTGAGGCAAATCAAATTGACATTTCTCAAAAAAACATGTATATAATATATATATATGTATTTTTTAGTTATCTATGATACGACTTCTCTTCGTTAAAAAAAATTCTTTTAATAAAGTTATACGTTAAGAATATGAAAAGATAGGACCCAAAGTAAACAATTTTTATCTCAAAATAATATTTACCCTTACACGCATCTATGTATCTACATGATACGGAAATTGTCCCAATGTCAATGACTTTTTTTTACAAAAACCATAGAAATAATCACGTAATTAATCTGGTCTCTTGTCTTACTGTTTAAAGTAGATAATTTCTCTCAGTTGATTGGAACAAATTTATTTTCAAAAAAAAAAAAAAAACGAAAAAGATATTTGATGTTTTGTACTGTGTAAAAGCATTGAAATAAAAGTTATTTTCTTAAAAATTTCCAACTAATTTAGTTCTCAAAAACCAAAAGAAGGACTTTACTGGGTAATAGTTACTTGAAAATCCTCAACAAATTCGTTGTTTTACGAATAAAATTTATTACAATGTGCAAAATACGTTGTACACAATTTTGTTGTGGTCGTTGAAATAATCCAAAACATCCGTTATTGCGGTTTATAACGATGTGACTTAGATTTAAAATAGAATACATATCATTTAAAAATATCTGCTGCCAGGCAACGCACATAAATGCGCTGGCAAAACTTTTTTTTATACGAACAAAATATAAGCTAATCTTGGCAATAAATCACAAACGTTTCAGTCGTTAATTTTGGTCATCACCAGGTATAAATAACGAAGTTTTCATTAATTAATGTTGATTATAGTCAAGATTAATTCAAAATTAAGTAATAACTTTTTTGTTATTTTTTTTGAATACTATAACAACTTTCTCAATTAATGAGAAATTTCAGAAAACTTTGAACACCCTGTATGTTGAGCTCAATCGTAATATTTTAGTATCTAGTACCTCCAAGTTAGAGATCGCCCATTCTTTAGGAATCACCCTGTATATACGACTCCAAAACTTTATCTACGACTGTTCATCTAATTTTGAGCTGATAAAAATTTGTTAGGTACCCGCATCATTAATTAGTTCAAAAATAAGCATTATTTCCGATCAATAAGTCGTTTTATTGCCGCCGAAAATAGGATACGATCACGATCATTAAAAATTTGCCATAAACAACCAGTCAACGATTAAGAGCAATAACCGCCGAAGACACAAAGCCGGAAGATGTTTGAGAAAGGCATGATGATAAAATAAGATCAAGAATAACATTTACTATTTTAGTTTTGCGAATGGGAACCTAAATATCACGCAACAAAAAAAAATAGCGAAACATCAAATGGCATGACACATTTTCCATCAGTCGCTGTGCCTGTGACGGCATGATATTATTATATGTTAAAAGGTGGCATTCTGGCTGATATTTTCATTTTCCAAGTAACACTTGTCGAAGAAACCTCGCCGCGGATTCCACTTCCATACCAAATACATACTCTGACCGGCTATTCTATTGCAGTAGTTTAAGAGTGGTTGAAAACATAACGCAGTGACCGCGGAAGCTCTACACAATACATATTAATTAATTAATTTAAAAAAATTATGTAAAACTGTCTACTGATATAAACGTATGTAGATAATGGAGCTGAGACAATGTGTAAAATTTTTGTTGACTGTAGTCGTGGTGTGTGGTGCAAGTGTGACGTGTTTGGACTTCAAATATCATACGCATGAGGAACTTACGAACTATTTGAAAAATTACACCAAAAGTCATAAGGACTTTTACAGCAAATTGTATTCAGTTGGAAGATCTATTAATGGTACGTTTTATTAATAAATATATCTTTGTGTTGTGATTATGAACGACGATAGCTGCTGTGACATTTGACCCGAAATAACTTCAAAACATAAATATAAAAGCATAAAATACACAATTGTAAAAGTTTTTGAAATAGTTTTTAAAAAAATGGTGATAAGACAGGTTGCAAACATGCTCAACTTATTGTGGAAAAAACAGAAAATAAAATTACTGTATATAAAAAATAATAAAAAAGTTGTATTTTTAAATAAACAATTTACTTAATAAGAAATATGCAGGTTAAACAAATAAATATACAACCTTGACAAATTGACTTTCACTGACTATGTTGGTAGGTAGCAACTTTTAAATTTTATCTACTAAATGTTACATAAAAAAACATAAAACAAATTATTTAAATCGAACGATTATTTTGAATAAATGACTACGCCAATTTTTTTTAAAAAATTAAATAAATGTCTAAAATTTATCTTTCGACAATAACAATTTAGCTGTGATTCAACAAATCCACCTACAGGTCAAAGAAACGTGTAAAAAGTGGTCAAATATTATTTGGGTACATCGATTGCATCAATAAATTTGTAATTCGCATTAGACGTATGCAATTAATCCCACGTTTTGAAATTAGTAAGGAATTAGGTATAAAAACACAATCTCGATTGTGTCGTAGGTATTACACACGAAAGCAATGACCCTGTAAAAGAACTGGGTCAAAAAGAAACTGGAATGTTAAAAAAAAGAATCATTTTAGGTCCCTCTAAATTAAGACAATTTTGAAAATATTTTTTTTGGTGTACATCACACAAAACAGTGTCTATATCTATAATGTCACGACCCTTCACACAAAAAATGCAGAATAGGTAAAAAAATTTTGCGTGTCTGCAAACAATTTTTATATGATTCATGTCATTACATATTATGATTATTACGTAATTTGATCTCGTCATCAAGATGTCATTTTTTTAAACTTCACACAACAAAGAAACAACACCGTTACCATACATTACCATTACTGCACACACAAGGTACCTATACTCCATTCGGTTTAATTTTACCAGATTCTGGATTAAGTATAATGCTACGAGGGGCCATCGATAAGTATCTGGACTATAGCTTCTTCCTTTTCGATTTTTTTAAAAGTATGTGTCGTTCATGTTTTTTTTTGAGCTTCTAAAGTTTCAAAAATGTCTTGTATTAGTCTTCAATGTGTATGTATACCAACGCGATAATGACATCATTAGTACTTGTATTGTTGTGTTTAATTAATCTTGCGACCATGTACCTACTGTTTATGTTAAGATGAGATTAAGAAACGGTTGACGAGGAATTATTTATATTTACACTAGCGTACGTACTAGGATATATGGTGTAGGCGTGGACGTGTGCATTTACACGAACCCACACCTACTACCACATAACCTATGGTTCCTTTTCTTATCTAAAAATAACAAATACAATATGCACCCAATATTAATTAACAACACAACTGTTAATGATGTCATTATCACGTTTTACACATACACATTGAAGACAAATATAAGACATTTTTGAAAATTTAGAATCTCAAAAACATTCTTGATTAGCATGACGAACTTTACAAAGGTGCATAATTTTGTGTCATTTTATATAGTAGGTCAGATACTTATCAATACCTCCTCGTAGGTACATATGCATGGGCAAAATCAAACTGAACGAAGTATATATAAAAATATGTCCCTACACCTCTTCCTTTGTATTGTGCGTACATGTACATATCTATGTTTGTGTGTATGTTTACGCAATTGCATTTGCAGAATGACTTCATTGAACGTCTATTTTCGTTATTTATGAGTTAACCTAATGAATTTTAATTAAAGCAATTCCGGCATAAGCCCAAGCGAACAAGAAAATGGGACAAGGAATGTTTGTTTATTATGTGCCTGTGCCTGATGGATGTATCTGTGGATGGATATATGTGCACATAATCGTGCTTTTGTATGTGTCCACGTAGTATCATCATACGTGTTTGAGATAAAATTAGATAGATAGGTACAGCGGACAAGATAATCGGCATGCAATGCAAATGTATACCTAATTATGTATTTAGAAAAAAGAAACAACGGTAATAACTGTGTTTATGTTTGTATACTTCCGCATTATTTATTAACCAGCACAATTTTTTTTTGTTAAATGGATGTGAACCGCACCCTTACAAATTGGGTCATTTAAGGAAAGGGTGCGACTTGGGCACTACCCTACACGAAAAAAATGACATGCACAGGGTGACTTAATGAAAATCTTTTTAACAAAAAAAAAGGTACTCAATAAAAATTCATTGCTATAAGTACAGAAAAATTGGCAAAATATTACGATTAATTATTTGTTATTGAAAAAGTTTTCACAGGGTAAATGTGAAAATTGAGGTAGATGGTGGACATTTCCAACATTTTATTTTAAGTTTGTAAAATAATTGTTATTGTTAAATATAACTACCTTAAACTTTTTAAATGCAAATTACTCAAAAACTAATAGAGTTAGACGACCTTTTCTATGTAAAATTGAACGTTATTTCAGATTTTCGTCATGATTTAACAATAACTAGACAGATCAAAAAAATATGTCTTAATCATAATATTTTAGGGTCTAATATCTCCATTTCAGAGATTGCCCATTCTTTATGAATCACTCTGTATATCAATGGTTTAAAAGCTACTTATTTTTTTAATAAACAAATCTCTGAAATTGTTTGTTTTATATTAAAACATCAACGAATGAAAATCAATAAAAACTTTTAGCTCGTAAGTAAACTCTGATAAATTCAATGTTCATTTACGTAAACGATGGGCGTTACGACCTTTGTCAACGCATAAATTGAAAGGAAAAACATTGTCCTTATATTTACACCATCGAGTTGTTCTCACATATCAAAGACCAAACAGTATGAACCTTGAAAGAACTTATGCATTCTTATCTTCATTTAAACATTCCACACAATTGTGATATTTATAATAACGAAAATTAATTGCAAATCGAATAAAAAGTTTTATCGGTTCATAATTCTGGGAACAACTGATGCACAAAAAATTAAACTGAAGAAATAAGAAACCGAAAAACTAAAAATAAAATAAATATTTTAACAGGGACGTAAAATACACCCTCACACACCCCATTTATCGTATGGACCCAAGATACTGGACTCCTAGAGACATACCTACCTACTTTACACCAGATAAATTATACTTAATATCTAGTGTTTTTCTTTTTCCTACACTTGTTAGTGCAAAATAATGCAAGTATGTACAATTTATTTATTGTACTTAATAAATATGTCCTTTACAATTAATTAATGCCAATAGAGTAAAGGAAAATGCGTAGGAATAAATAATTTCTGTTTTTATCATCAAAACTAAAAAATGCAATTCTCGCCTATAAAACAAAAAATTAAAATTTCTGTACCTTCAAAAGAAATCCAAAAATATTATTTTAACAATTTTGATCATTTATTATTGATAGGAAAAGACCTGTGGGTTCTAGAAGTTGCCGCTACCAACGAATCAAAATTAGGCACCCCAAATGTAAAATTGATTGGAAATATTCACGGAAATGAACCCGCAGGACGAGAAGTACTACTACATTTTCTTGAGGTATTAAATACTAAATTAAATTGAAATAATCGAATGCCACAAGAAAAAAATTTTTTTTCTAAGTACTTAGCAGAAGAATACACGAATAAAAACGCTACCATTCGATGGCTTTTGGAAAATACACGAATCCACGTGATGCCAAGTATGAACCCTGACGGGTTCGAAATTTCGAGTATGGGTGTTTGTGTCGGTGACCATGGTCGCCCTAATGCCAAGTTGATAGACCTGAATAGGAATTTTCCTGACCTTTACAAACCCAGCGTAATACCACCCCAACCAGAGAGTTTGGCAATCCAAAAGTGGATGCAGCAGGTACCCTTTGTCTTATCGGCTAGTTTACATGGAGGAGCTTTGGTGGCAAACTACCCCTATGACACCGTTAAAGAACAGAGTAAGAAGAATTTTCATTATTAAACTATAAATAATTGATTCATCAAAGGAAATTTATTATTTTGTCAATTCCAATAGGGTATTTGTATACTGTTGATTTTTTTAGAATGGGAAAAACTTCTAAAAGATTTATCGAACATAACTACACAAGAAGAAGAACTTAAATTAAGACAGGGATATATTGGTATGATTAAGACTTTGTGTGGTGGTTGTCTTTCGTAATGTTTGTTTGCTTTGTACTGATTCTAATTTTTCAACCCCTAACAGAAGCGTATTTTCTTTACGTTCCTATTTGTGTATTTAATAAATAACAAAAACACTTTTTAATTTTGAAAGCTTTTTTGTGTTTGTCTTCACATTTTTAACACCCCTGTACTATTTATTTTGCCTGTAACACTGTTTTGGGGCTTTTTGTACCATCATCGTTTTATTTGCAACTTCCTAGCATTTTTTGAATATTTTTTCAGAATCTCTTTCAAAAAATTCAGCTTCTCTTACACCAGACGATGATGTATTCATTCACTTGGCCAAAACGTATGCTAGTAATCACCCTGCAATGCACCAGGGATTCCCCTGTCCGGATTCTAATAGGTCGTTTAACAATGGAATAACAAATGGAGCAGAATGGTACCCCATCAGAGGTAATAAAATTAATAAACACCTCGTAAACAAATTAAAAATATTTTTTTCTTCAGGTGGAATGCAAGACTACAATTATTTTAGACACGGTTGTATGGAATTAACTTTAGAAATATCCTGTTGCAAATACCCTTCATTGAAAAAACTTCCTAAAATTTGGTTAGAAAATAATGGGGTAAAATTGTAAATATTACATGTAACTTTTAGGATAATTTTGAATGTTTAGGCCCTGATCCATTATCTGATACAAGCAAACCGAGGAGTAGCCGGGCAAATTTTGGATTTCGAAACAAATAAACCTGTCCCATTTGCATCCCTGAAGATTGTAGGAAGAGATATGAATTTTACATCCACAAGAAACGGCGAATTTTGGAGAATTTTGCTTCCAGGAGTGTACAGGCTCGAGGTGGTTAATATAATAAAACAGTCTTAAAATAAAAAATATATAAACATCTCTTTTTAAAGGTTCAAGCATGGGGTTATCACGGAAAAAGGACATCTTTTACCGTTTTAGAACACGAAAACGAGCTTCCAAATCACACGTTCATTTTCGTACACCTTAGAAGTTTAATATCGCGCCCTTCCAGTGTACAACCGTCTACAATAGCAACCCCCCCAATAGTACCTGATGAAAATTCTGGAATACCTCAAACAGAAACCAAACTTTCTACCTCACCACCCGAACCAACGACTACGCCTATTGTTAAAGAATATTCTTCCACGACCAAAGGGGATGATAAGAATCTAGTCCAAAAGGAGGCTTTAAATAAGGCACAAGGAACCATCGAAAGTACATTCTTATTTATTGCCTTACTTTTTATAAATATTAACGTTGTATATTTATAATTTTGTTTGTTTCGTTAAAAGTTATTCTATTAATAATAAACTTTTTTTTTTAATTACTGTCTTTTTTTAAGGTTTCGAAAATAATTATTTACTACTGTCCTCTGGTAATTTTCTTTTACAATTCAAATTTTTTAGAATACAATTTGGCCCTTTTTTAATCATTTCTTTTCGATGATGACATTAAATGAATTATTGAAAATATTTCTGTTGTTTTTTGACTTGATGACGATTTTCAAAAAATGTTTTCTAAATTTTCTTCAACATTTCTGGATTGTAAAAAAAATCAGTAAAGACATTATTTTATCGACAGAGACTACAATAATAAATTTCAGTGACGATATAGCTGTATATTATGTAAATTATTTACTATTTGTAATCAATTAATTATTTAAATCAGTAAATAAATCAACTATTGATTATAGGATTTCCAATGTACGCATAATGGAATTGACTATTTTATTCCAGAACTACAACTTGTTCACACGCAATTTAAAAAAAAATGTTTCGCAAAGTAATAAAAATTTTAGGTTTCCTTTCCAGTTACTTAGGTCTATCAAATTTTATAACAACAGAACGCTGCCATGAGTCGAAAAAAGTGAAAGTATTTCGAAAAATTTTATCTTTTGTTATTCCAACATTTTGCTTGTCATCAGGCTTAGCAAATGTGTTCGATTTGTCAGTAAGTGCATCAAAAACAACTACATTTCTCAATAAAATAATAAGTTTCCTGGAAATTTTGAACGCAATTTATTTTGTGATCTTGTCAAATAAAGGAAATTTTCAAATCAAAAAGTTTATAAAAGAAATAGACGAATGTGATCGCGATTTAAAAATGTTGTTTCCTGAATATCAGTCTCAAAGTTTCAACTTTAAGAAAAGACAGTGCATCATTATTGTTACCAACACAATAACAATTTTGGGAGTTCTACCCACTTTATATGGATGGGATAAAGATGTAGATGTCCCAGGTGGATTGTATAAAATCGGTTTGTTTCTTCTAACAACTTTTTATACTATTACCATAACATTTACTTTATGCGGAAACGAGTTATGGTACATTTTCAAAACAACGAATAATATTATTCAAAATCTAATCAAATTAAAAGATGAACTTAATCCGAATGATAAAACAACAGTTGAAAACTTGGAGAAATTTTTTGTGAAAATTTTAACTTTGTTCGAAGAGGTGGATGGTTATTTTCAGATGCAATTTTTGGGATGTATTGCATACTGCTGTTTGGAGCCCGTTTGGAGTTTGTACTTTGTGGTCACCAATTTTTCGACAAAAAATATAGAAACAAAGTGTGCTTACATTTACTGGGGTGCCATTCAAATATTTCATTTCAACGAATGGATATGGACTTTAAATTTATCAAGAAATGAGGTACGTAGAACTCAAAATTAAAGATCGAAATTGGCTCATCTTGATACGTAACTGAAGGTGCCTAATTACAATATATGTACTATATAAGAAGTTTCAATAAATAAATTATTGAGTCATTTTTTTTTTACAGAAAATGAAACTAAACAACAATTTCTATAAACTGGCCTTAAAATTCCCCAATTCTTTACTTTCTGGAATGGTACGCTTTAATTTATTTCTGTCATTGTTTTCATACTCATTTTAAAAATTCTTTTAGACGACTTCTCTCCTAATTACAAATAACAAAACAACTGATAAAATGTTTGGCACGTTTCCTACAGATTGGACATTAAACACTGCGGTAAATAACAAAATAAAACTAATATGCAATTTCAAATCTGATTGATTCTTTTAAAAATAGCATTAAATTTTTTCTTATAGATATTCGCAACTATAATTTCATATCTGGTGGTGTTTCTTCAGTTTAAAATAAAAGAAGAATCCGAGAATAACATTTTGGGATTTTAAATCAAATACATGAATATTTAGACTTTATGTGATAGTTACAGATTTTTTAAATGTTCCACACTTTCAATTAGTAGGTATTACACATGAATGTAACGAATTAAATTAAATAGAATATACATTTAGTAAAACAAAAAACATTTTGTAATAAAATGTAATAAATTAATCAAATTAATATTCGTACTGTTGTTGAATTGAACGATAATATAAAATTAAATAAAATTATTGAAAGATAAATTGATTAATTAATTATCTTAATCCCTCCATGAATTATGCAGACATTGATTATGGAATTACTTAAAAGCACATTACAAAAATTAATGTCTATTCTATTCAAGAAATACAACTTGTTCATATGCGGTTTTTTTTCCTCATTGAAAATAGAAAAAATGATTCACATAGTAACGAAAATTTTCAGTTTTCTTTTCGGTTATTTAGGTCTTTCCGGTTATATTATAACAGAAGGGTTTTACGTGTCCAAAAAAAGTGAAAGTTTTTCGAAAAATTTTATGCTTTGTTATATCAACATTGTGCATAACATCAAGTTTAAATTGTATATTCGACGTATCAAAATCTACATCAAAAACAACCACCCGTAAATTAAATAGAATATTTATATGCTAATTGGATATAATGAATTATACCTAGATGATCTATAGTTCTTAGATTCATAATTGTATTAGTCACTCAAATGGGGTTTTAAAAATGTAGTTTTCATTCAGTAATAAATAAGAATTTGTCTGCGTAAGGTTTTTTGTAAAAGACAAAAAATGTTCTACACCGTAATTGAATATTTAAAATTATTAAATATATACATGGGTCTTTCCAATTTTGCAAAATTATACTCTTAATTGATTAAATTGTAATTAATGATTAAAAAAAATTGACCCACATTTGCAATTACCATAAATGTAACGAATATAAATTAAATAGACTACACTTAAATCATTTTTTTTTTTAAATTTAATCAACGAAGCAAATATAAAAAAATTTATAACGTAATATGTACGTATTAAATATGTTCATGGATAATTAATGTTTCCTGGAATACACAATCGATTCCGATAATCAGTTAAATCGGGTTTTAAAAATGTAATTTTCATTCAGTAATAAATAAGAATTTGTCTGTGTAAGGTTTTCAGTAAAAGCCAAAAAAATGTTTTACACCGCAATAAAATATTTAGGTTTCTTTAGTAAAATTTTGGGTCTTTCCAATTTCGTTATAGAAGATAGTGATTTTCGGTCAAGAAAAATGAAAATTTTGCAAAAACTTGGGTCCCTTTTTATCCCCTTAATTAGTTTAATTGTGGGTTTCAGAAATATTTCAGCAATTTCGCTAGAAAACTCTAAAACAGCTATGTATCTCACACGGATAACCCTTTTTCTTCAAATTGCCATTTGCTGTTATTTTCTTGTTATTTCAAATATGAAGAAGTTTCACTTTGAGTTGTTTAAAAAATTGAACGAATGTGGAGCTGATTTGAGAAAATTGTCACCAAGTGGAAGTCAAAGCTGCGCTCGAAAATTAAAAATCGTAATTTTAATAAATTTCGTGACTTATTTTGGTGTTTTGAAGAGTCTTCAAATAGACATTGAAGATAATAACCAGCTTTACATTACATATTGCGACGTCTTATACGCATCTTTAGCTATTTACATTATTACTCTTACATTTACTCTTTATGCCATCAAATTACATCAACAATTAAAATGTGCAAATGAACTACTCGAAAATATTATTCAACTGGAAGATGAAGCCGATATTTTATACGAACAGTCTGCAGCAGACAATTTGGAAAACTTTTTTTTGAAAATATATTTTTTGGTGGACACTTTTGGCGGTTACTTCGAAGTTTATTTTTTGGGCTGCCTTGCCTATAGCATTCTTCAACCACTTTGGAGTTTGTACATTATAGTTATTATTTCCTCAAAACATAGTATTATATATTTTTACTGGATTGGTATTCAATATTTTTTAATTAACGAGTGGATATGGGCACTAACATCGTTAAATAATCAGGTGAAGTGTCAAAATTATTTTCCTTTTTATCTGCTCAACTATTATTTTTAAATGACCCTCGCAAATTTTTTGTTATAGTTATCAAAACTAGACAATAATTTTTATAAATTGGGCCGAACAATAACTACTAATAATTGCTTTTCTAACATGGTAAGCATAAGAGGGAAACTATTTAACTATAAGTACTCATATATATTTTCGTATTTTTATTAGGCGACCTCAATTATGCTTATCAGAAATATCGGAAGAAGCTCAACTAACACAATGTTCGACATATTTACTGTCGACTGGACCCTAAACACTTGGGTATTTTTTTATATTAAATTAAACGTTTCCTTATTGTTAATTTTTTTTTGTAAATTTCAGATGGCATCAACAATTGTTTCATACCTGGTGATTATTCTGCAATTTAGAGTTCAGGAATACGATTGGGATTTTGCTAAACTTACTAAGTTTTAAATGATACAATATTATACTCTTAAAAGTGTATAAAAAAATAATTATTTAAATTAATGTAACACGATTGAATTCAATAAAAGTTTAAAAAAAGGGAAATTTATAATTGCTTAATTTTGACATACTAATATGTAATAGGGTTATTATTTTTATTTTTTTATATTAAAAAGGTGTAATGGTTGTAGATACATAAAGAACTTTGGTTCCTACTTGGCCCAATTATTCTAAATATGACATCAAAATTAGAAGAACGATGAAACTAAAAATAATTTTGGTCAAATAGTTTTAACGAATTACATCTGGGCTCTACCATGAATAATTCCAATAACTATTTTCTTTTTTTAATTTTCAAGTCCCTTCCAATTGACCCACATTTTTAAATTATTTCAATCGACGTAAATTAAACAGAATACACTAAAATCATTTTTTTTTTTTTTTTAATTTAATCCACTAAGTAAACACGTAAACAAACCATTTAATATTAATCAATTAATATTAAATGTGTTCACTGGATAATGAATGATTAGAATGATAATAATTGATTTATGTATTTGTAGTGCAATCAAAGAATACAGAATTGATTTTAACAACCACTTTTGAAAATTGTAATTTTCATTTAGTAATAAGTAAGAATTTGTCTCCGTAAGATTTTCTACAAAAGCCAAAAAAAAAAATGTTTTACACCGTAATAAAATATTTAGGTTTCTTGAGTAAATTTTTGGGTCTTTCTAATTTTGTTATAAAAGAGAGTGATTTTCGGTCAAGAAAAATAAGAATTTTACAAAAAATTGGTTCCATCTTTATCCCCTTAATTGGTATTATTCTGAGTTTGAGAAACTTTTCGGCATTCGCCCAAGAAAAATCTAAAACAACATCGTATCTTACACGTATTACAATTTTACTAGAAACTTGCATTTGCTGCTACTTTCTTGTTATTTCAAATATGAAGAAGTTTCACTTTAAGGAGTTGTTTAAAAAATTGAACGAATGTGGAGCTGATTTAAAAAATTTTTTACCAAGTGGAAGTCAAAGCTGTGCTCGAAAATTAAAAATCGTATTTTTAATAAATTTCGTGACGTATTTAGGTGTTTTGAAGTGTTTTCAAATAGGCAAGGAAGTAAATAACCAGTCTTGCATTACATATTGTAGTACCATATACTCATCTATTGTGGTTTATACTGTCACCCTTACATTTATTCTTTATGCCATCAAATTACATCAACAATTAAAATGTGCAAATGAACTACTTGTAAATATTATTCAACTGAATGATGAAGCCGATATTTTATACGAACAATTTGCAGCAGACAATTTGGAAAATTTGTTTTTGAAATTATATTTGTCAGTAGGCATCATTGGCAATTACTTTCAAGTTTACTTTTTCGGGTGCCTTGCTTATGGCACCCTTCAACCACTTTGGGCTTTGTACGCTATAATTGTTACTTCCGCAAAACACAGTAATGCATTACTAATTGCATATTGTTACTGGATTAGTATTCAATATTTCATAATTAACGAGTGTATATGGGCATTAACATCGTTAAACAATCAGGTAAAAACCAAAAACAATTTTCTTTGCTGTACCTATAATTTTTAAATGACCCTTGTATACATATTTTTTGTTATAGTTATCGAAACTAGATAATAATTTTTATAAATTGGCCCGATGTATACCCAAAAATCGTTTTTGGGACATGGTAAGCGTAAAAAAGCAATTAAATGTCCGCATGTATAAAATTATGTAAATTTCGTAAATTTATATAGGCAACCTCATTGACACTAACACTTTTTGGAAGAAAATCGACCGATACAATCTTTGGCGCATTTACTGTCGACTGGACTCTCAACACTTGGGTAGTTTTTATTTTGTTCACAATTATAAGAATCATTTTTGTATCAGATAAAAACAATTCACCCAAATTTCAAATTTTAATTTGGAATTGTTATCGAACTGTTTACAAAAAGCACCTTTTTGGCCTTTTTCTAACAGTGAAAATATAAATTATCAGATAATTTTTTTTCTCAAGTCACGAAAAAACGTTTTTGTAGTAATTTTCAAATTTAAAGTCATTATTAAAAATAAATAAAATTGAAATAATTTTTTAGTAGAAACACAAATAAATACGAAAATGTTTTAACTATTTATTAAAAAACTCTAACAATTGTTTCGACCAAATGCTCATTCTTTACATCTTCTTAAATATCTGTTTGATAATGACCAATTGGTCGAAACAATTGTTAGTTTTTTAATAAATAGTTGAAACAGTTTACATTTTCGTATTTATTTGTGTTTCTATTAAACATGTTTCATCACGAATGCACCATAAACAGTTTATCTTACATTATTAACTTTTTAGTGTTTTTGAAAACATGACTAAAATTTTACAGGAAATGTCTTTTATATTTCTTTGCTTTTTTAATTGTTTGATTTGTGAAAAAATTAAATACTGTTTTTATCTTAAATTTACGAGTTCTTTTGACTACGAAGTCATAAAGAAAACAGTATTTATTAAAGCGAGACTTTAGATTTAAGAACCATAAATAATATGTTTTTTCATGTCTTTAACTTAGCTAACATTTGTTAGCATATTATGTAATTGAAATCGATTATTTTTTTACTAATTTCAGATGACATCAACAATTATTTCATACTTAGTAATTGTTCTGCAATTCAGAATACAAGAAAGTGGTTGGGACCACCTTTAACTTAGAAAATTATACTCTTAAATAATATGTATAAGACTGCACCCATTTGTAATTAAATTGATGTAACACGACTGGCCCCAATAAAAAATTAAGAAAGAAGGGTGTTTGATAAATGGATCAGAATAATAACTTTAAAGATATTGACGTGTTTAAACATTTCCTAGTTAATAAGTAAATAATTTGAGTGAATAAATGTATTGATGGTGTTCAAAAAATTGCTTGAAAAATTAAACTGCATAATTTCGAATCGTACTTAAGATGCGAGCATAGAATTTCAAAATACCCACTGGGTATCTTGATAGAATTTTTGTAATTTACAAGTACATAGGTATCTGTTAATAATACCCAAGTATTAACCATGAGGTCATCTGTGATTTGATCACTTCTCCTTCCTCGTTTGTACCTGTTACATGGAAATAAAAAAAGCGACACAAAATACAAAAATAAATAGGGAAAAGCAGGTACTCCTTGCCTCCTCCTGTATATAATAAAAAAAAAAACATGGCGGAAAATGCATAAAACCTTACCTTAAAATAACTAGAGCCATCTCTTGATATACCGTCTGCATTCTCCTACCATCCATCGTAAACTTCCATTCACTTTAACACTATTTAAAAGTCTATGTCCGTTATTAATTCCGTACGATTTCATTTCGATCCAACAGAATCTATTTATGCTTCATCAATGTGCGTAGCCATTATCCCCTAAACAACAAGTCCACGCCCCCCGACACTTACAATTCTAACATTATACGATAAAAAAGTAATAGATCCCGATCGAAGCAAAATAACGTATCGATACTGTCCACGGAATTAAATAGATTATCTGGATCGAAATGAAAACCGGGACAAATTAATTAAAACACCGGAATAATAGGAATCAAGTCTGTCCACACATCACTGACTCACGAACCCGTCGTCTTCCTCGGCAAGATGAAGGAAACGGATATCTAATAGATACTATTGATGTACATACTTGTAAAAATCACCCTAACACCTTACGCAAACCATAAGTCCCCAGAAACAATAAAAATATAGTCTCGTTACATACGACAACGATATAAATGCTTGTTGTTAGTTGTTAGTGAAAAAGTAAATCAAAAAAAGATTAGAAAGTTATTAATTTTAATAATTAATGGAATTAATTAATATTTTGTTTTTTACTGACACGTACGTGAAAATTGGTTTTTTAAAATTGGTATCACCTGCCTAATCACAGATTGTTGTTGACATATTTTAAAAATATAACCAATAAAATCTGAGACCTAAAACAGTACTTTTTTAACAAAAATACCATTTTGGGCCACAGTGTTTATCATTTTGAGAATCGAAACTGCAAAAAAAAATACATTAGTGATAGTATTTTGTTTCTGGCGAACTTTTGTTTTCCTAACCTGACACCTGTTGACGTCTAAAAACTACCTTTAAAACACGAAATAAAGCGAGAAATACTACCAAAAACCAACTTTTGATGAACCAGGGACCCAAAAAGAAGTGTCTAAGACGAAAACCTAACACCAAAAAAGATCTACACTAAGAAAAATAATGTTGCAATCACCCAAATCACAGCTGATGAACAGGTCTGAAAATTGCTGTATTCTAACAGAAAAACCCTCTAAAATACCTCCCAAGAGCTTCGAAATAACTAAAGAAGATCTAAATTTCTATATACAAACATTAAAAAATTACGAAATATTTTGTGCAGTGTCTAATTTATCTTAATCTAAACTTGTGCTTACCTCTTGTAAACTGGAAGAAAAAGTGTATTATTTTTACTTCTAAATTATACATTTTTTAACAAAACTTACCTGCGAATTTCTAGAAAACTATTTCTTAATTAAAAAAGTCCCCCAACCTCAGTATTAAACACTTAAAATTATTTATATTATCACAGAACGTGAATGTTTTTAATTTAGAATTAAGTAAACAAAAAGCATCTTTTAGTTTTAATTTATTTCCTTTCAAAAAAAAAGGTTGATTTATTTTTTCATTAAAAACACAAATGTTCAACTCGCATACGATTTTATTTGATAAATTCTGTAACACGAAAGTTTAACATTTACCTTAAAATTATTCTAAAAAATACAAACGATCAATAAACTTTTGAAAACGAATTAAAAACAGCCTTTAACGGTGAGCATTATCATCTTTAAAAAATCGGTTATTTAAAAATTTGGCAGTCTTAACAACAATCAATTAATATATGGGATCAAATAATAATAAATTAAGCTATTCATCACTCAATTCCTTCTCCCTTTCTTTCTTTCTTTCTTTAAAATTAATAATTATTACCGCTAAATTATGTATTTAATCCCAGTACAAACGCTCAGCGGGTAATAAAATATGAGTAATTATTAAAAAAATAAGACGAAAAACATCAATCAATCAAATCGCTAATAACCGAGTTAAAGCTCGTACATTAATTAACGCCAAACACACAATTTTATTTAAACATCCGACACTTTCACGTTTATTAGTAGATACTTCAGGCGATCGGTGAAAACTTAACAAACCGATTTCATTTCCTTAAGGAGCTAATGTGACTTTTTATATATAATTTTGAAGGTGCACCGATCGCCTAATTGTGTTTATTTTTTTTAACTAACAATAAGCAGGTTATTTTTCGAAAAATAAAATAATTATGGTGAAAAACTACAGCCTATAAAATATCATTATCGTTAAGCTAAGTAAATAGTGAAGAAAGTTACAATGGCCAGACCTAAGAAGGCAAAAGTATACAATATCATAATTCTCACACTTTTCTTATATTCCGCCTGTTTTTTCCTGGCAGTTTCGTGGCTGTTCTTTCGCCTATTATCGAAAAGTAACGGTTCGAAAGCCACATTCCTTTTGGGCCTTTGCAACACGTCCATTTTACGTTTTTGTATCAGACACTTTTCGATCTCGTCTAACGTCAAATATTTCGAAACACTCTGATCGGTGGTGGCGGACGAGACTTCCTCTTCAACGGGCGATATCTCGTCCAAATTTGGCACATTATTCATTTTTGTAAACGATTTTTTGCAATAAAAGCTCTCGCCGTGGCCGAACGAAACTCTCGAACATTTTTCCGCGAACGTTTTACGATTTGTCAAAAGACTAGAAACGTTTTTCGAATTGAAGATGATCATTGGCACGTAATTTTTATATGAAACTTTGCTCAGGTCTTTGGTGCTGATGTTATTAATGAATTTTTTCGAATCGGTTTTCGTATCGTTTTCGGCATTTGCACGTTCGTAAAGCGGCATGTAATTGAAATGGATCAAGTCGCGTCTGTTTGATGAAAACAGGAGAGATCTCTCGTTTTGCACTACATCTCCCACATTCCTCGAGTACACGAATAGGGAATTACCGTGAAAAAAATAAAAATCGCTATAAATTCTAACGTTCGTCCTCGACAGACAGTCGTAGGGATCGCAATAAATGTTTTCCAAAAGTACGTTGTCAAATGTTTGCAATCTTCGAAAACTGTCGAATTGAACCTCGATACTGTCCGTCGACAGGAATTTTTTTGTTACTTTCGGCGGCCTTTTGAACAAGTCGCCGATTTTCGGACACGACTTTATGTGTTTGCGCCAGACTTTTTTCGATGGTTCACGATCGGCTCTCGACAGGGTGAAAATGGGATCGTGATTGTGACGCGGCTCGGCACTACGTGATAGTGTCGAACATGAGGATGATGTCGATGTGAGAGACGAGTACAATGCGTTAAGTCAATTCAAAATAATCGGCTGCTTCGATTCGATTTTTTGGAGGTCGTGGAGAACCTACGATTTCAAAAAGAGAAAGAAAAACGTCCATCAACTCGCATCGTCACCAAGCAAATCAGTTTTTACTACAACATCCGCTTCAAAAAATAGTGAATACAGAAAAAGACTCACCTCCAGAATGCAGGCCATGCTCCAAGCTTGGGTGGCACAACTTCCGTGACAGAAGGTACCGTTTGCGTTCGTCAATTCCGGGAGTCCCCTCCACACAGACGTCTGCAATTCCGTAAAATGTCGGGACAAAACCACTTTAGTATTCGCAATGGTACGACGGAGGTCGCCGTTTTCGGCGGCAAAGTGCAATTTAGCCCTCAAATAGAATCCTATGGGCCAAACCCATTCCTAAATATGAATTACACATAATAAGCAATGTTTGATTAACAAAAATTAAGTGCAACTTACAGGTCCTTGATGGTAATTAAAACCATGGGCTGTGTTGTGATCTTCAGAGTCGTTAGAGTTGTCATAGATTCCGTTGTAACTCCAGTCTTCAGGGTCTAACGTTTTCATACCGAGGGGTCCCAATAAATATTTTTCCACTTTTTGAATAGCAGTCCAAGCTCGTTTTGAATCAAACAATTCAGGCGCCTGTTGAATTAAACATTTACGATTAAAAACATGTAAATTTTTAATTAACTGTATCATCGTAAACCATAAACTTTGTCGTAGAGGAAACCGATAAACGACTTTACAAATCGTAAGTAAATCATAATAAAAATTTGAGGATTTATTTGCTGGAACAATTGTTGATTCTGAAGGAACGTTTCAGGGGCAGTTTTTTAAACTTGGTCTAGCTTACAAGCTTACATGTTCAAAAACGTGTTAATTCTTGCTTAAGCTCAGAATATTGTATTAAGAATAACTTACCACGACCATACTAATTGGAAAATTGCATCTCAACTGAAAATCCGCATATTCCTGACTAGCCCCGTGCGAGTCCTTGTAAATCCCCCTTTTATTTATCAAATCCGGCCGATTTTCACCAGCAACAGGCGACACATTTACCCAAAAGTATTTTTCAAAATTCGACTGTATTTTATCGGCCCATTGCCTGAAAGTCCACTTCGTTGTGTTACCGTTCTTGTAAATCCTTTCAACGCCATCATAAGGATATTGCTTCGACTGATACAGCTTGTCCAGCCAAGTCGCCACCGCCTTGGAAAGACCCACCAACTCCACCGCCGAACCGTCCCTTGGAGTTGCCGGTTTGCCACGGTTACCAGCTTTATCAGACGACCCCATTTTGTCCATCCACGTCCCACAGTTCGATTCGTTACCACCAAACACAAAACCTTCAACGAATAAATAAATAGAGACAAACAAATCTTGGGAAAACAGTTATATACCTGTTTCTGGGTGGACACCAATTTGATTATTAAAACCTCTGTCAGTCATGTGTGCGTCAATTTGCCTTCCTGCGTTCCGTTCCCGAAAGACGAGACCCTGGAAATGAACCTTAAGTGCCTCCTGCATCACCGCATGGAGTGGTTGATCTGCGACTCCTGGTGCCTGTGCAGCCGAGTTGTCAGTCGGGAAGAGGCGCGAAACTGTATCTGAAAGAATATCCACCCCATTTGGAACCTCCTCTACGTACGATTTGATGCAATGTAACCACCACCAAACTGCATCTCGACAATTATATCTGTAACAAATTTGAGGGCATTTTAAAATGTAATATCTATGTTAGTTATAAATATTTACCTAGGATTTCCACTGTCCAATAAATTAGGTATCAAACCGTGTCTTAAGCATGCTGCGTAGCCTAAGATGTGGAAACGGGCTTCTTGGTGACGACCAGTTAGAAGCAAAAGACCACGCAAAGCTATAAAGGTGTCCCGGCCCCAACTCCTCATGTAACCAGTGGAGAAATGGGGTAAACCTGCAGATAAATAATTTGTGAAGAGCTTATATCTTTTAGAAAATAATTAATTTACCTGCAGCTAAAGTGGTACAAGCTTGAATTTCCTTTCCGTCATTGGTTCTTATTTTTGGAGGTACGGGCGGGTCAAGATTTGGAGAAAACGGGGGTAAACCGGCCGATTTACAGTAAGATACGCACTGCAAGGATCCCAAGGAAAGACCTTTTACAAACGTCGAACCATTTTTTACAAAACTACAACAAGAATTCGTTAAATTCGTTACAAATTTAGTTTATTTTTGTTCTCGTACTCTGACATTAAACTGAACGACTGGTCAAGCAAGAGCATGTAAAGTCCAGTTACAAAGGCATCAAAATAAGAGGGTATTAAATAGCGAGGTATGTCCTTCAAAGGTTTAATATTTTCCTGAATCCAAACGCCTAATTCGTTCGTTCCTTCGCCAAATTTTAGTCTTTGCCATACGTAATCTGATAATAAAATTTATTTTATTAATTAGTAATTTAAAAGTTGAAATGCTTACCTATCATCCAATTTCCGTCCCTGAGGTTACCGCACATTGGATGACCCAAATCGTTAAACGGTCTTATTTTAGACAACAAAGACATTAATCCTGCAACACAAATAAATAAAAGGAGCTTCATGAAATATTTAAAAATGCTATCATTAACCAGTGAAGTATTAATTAATGTAAATTTGCAATAACAGATTTACTAGCCTTGAAATCCACAATAAACCATAGGACCAAACCCAGGGATATCATACACTCCAAAGCCATTTCCTTCGTCCTTTTCTTCTTGATCGCAGTGATAAAGCGCTCTATTTAAATCGGTCAAATTCATCTTACCAATTATCTGTTTCAACTCATTGGCTTTAGTTTTCGAGAACAAACTCATTAAATTTCGCACTTTCTTTACAGATTCTCCAACTTCTTCAGGCAAAGACACCCTAAAATACAAGATGAATAAATATTTCTCTGTATTTTTCTTTCTTTATGTCTCGAACTTTAGTTACTGTATGGATTAGCTTAAACATTTATGTAATATTAGCATCAAATAGTTTATTTGTATATTTTTTCCCTTTTTTACTTTTACTTTTATTTATAATTGCCTGATCTACAAACAGGTAACCTCGTTTACCTCTGTAAGATCAGATCTTGTATCTTGGGTAATAAAGTATATAATCAAAAGAAAATAATAAAAATACTTTATAGCAACGATGCTTCCAGGTTTGAAATTCTTGAAATTCAGACGTATAGTGTTCGAATTTCCGCTATCTGCACTCTGGAGGACTTCCGACTGGGGCAACGTTATGTGACTACGCATATCAACGTAATAATTTCCCAAGCCGTTGATCCATTTAGGGTCTTTTTCGAAATTTTCTACTCTTGTATATTTGGATCCTCCAGATCTTTTAACAAAAATTATTAGTCTAGGAAATATAGCGAAAAGACAGTTCCTTACTTGACGCTAATATGATTCAGTGTTGCTTCCAGGATAATTTCATCTAAAATTCCTTCGACATGTAGAGGTTTTATCTGTCTCTGGTAGTTGGCAGCATCCAAAGGAGGATGTCCAAACGCAGTAAAAGCCACCAAAATAACACTTTCGTGTGTCAAAGGGTTGTGACGTGTAACAGCTACAACATCGGAGTCCATTTGGTCAACAAAAACCTATTATTAATAAAAAATTACATCAGGTACTAAAAAGTATAAAACAATCCAACTGAAGTTAAAAAAACTCACCTGATTGTATCCACCTTTTCCTAAATTGTAGTGGAGATCGTGAATTATTTTTTTAACGGCAATAAGTCCAGAAGAAGTCGAAACGTATTGAGAACTCTTTGATGCCAAATTTTCGTCGTCAGTCCATTCTGTGTATTGTCTGTCTTCGTCGACAACATGTATCTAACGATTTTAATAATTTAAAAAAAAAATAGTTTTTACAATCAATAACTTACATGATGAGGAACTAGTTCGTCATATCCTCTGTTTGATCCACTGGCACAGCAAGCCATGTTGACTAGGGCAGTACTTGGCAACAAGTCGAAAACAGATCTTTTCTCAACAGGACTAGGATTATCGTGGGTCAAGTCAAGGAACAAAGCGTGGGCTACTGAAGGCACAAGGGGTCTAATATGGGGCTGCATGAAAGCCCCGACAGGATAACCTCCGTATCTATACACCAGACGACCTTCTTCATGGGAATCCCAAGCAGACATCGCTTCTGCAAGATCAAAAAATTATTAAACACATAGATACACATCGTTTTAATATTTTACCTCGTATCAAAGACGAAATACCCAATCTGTTAACAAAAATGTTGTCTTTCTGATCAGAATTCGTAAAGAGTTCTCCCACAACGTACAAGTCCGGCCTAATTTTGCGGGCACAATCCAAAAGGTATTCTGCAATCTATATTAACACCAAATATTATAAGGAAATAAAAATTTAAGAAAAAATTACCGGAATAGGAGTAGAGTGGCAATTATCCAGTCGAACTCCATCAAAAATGTTTGCCGTTAATTCAACGTATTCTTTCATGTGATTCCATAGGAAAGGACTGTCTTCCGGTTTCTCCCCGTATCTAAAAAAGAATATTTCAATTAAGCAGGTACAGTTGCAACTTCTAAAATCGTACGAACCTCAATTTAACACTGTCACCCCATGCAATCAATTCTCTCCTGATATAAACGTTACTGTCTGAAGCTGCAAAATTTCGTAGAGGATCCGAACCCATGACCCAACCGTTGTGTGCCATCAAATACTTGGAATTCGGTCCGTACATTATTTCCTCGTATTCTTTAATAGATGTTGGCTTTCCAAAATCAGTAAAATATCTGAAATGTATCGTAAAAAAATTCTAAAAGGTTCCAAAAGACGTTTTAGAATCTTCTCGAAGATTCTAAATACTTTCAAGAACGCTCTAGAATATTGTACAATTTATATTAAAAAACTGTTACCTAAAAGCCAGCGGATTTTTCTCAGAAACCTCTTTAATTTTAGGTCCATCAGATTGCACCCTAAAGTATTTCATTCCAGCAATCGTGTTCTCTATAGCTGCATTGATATGATCGTTCAATTCACCTACAACACATGCATTTAGTTGATCCAATTTATTTTTAAATTCTTCGCCGCATTTTTTCAATCTAAAATCTTCATCAAAACAGTCTGATCTGAAAAGCAAGAAGAAAAAGTTTTTGATTTCTAACGAAACAATTACATTATCATTCGGCATTTTACCTGTATATGTTGTAATATCTCAAAGCTACATCCATGTTGACGGTAGATTCCAGTCTTCGGTAAAGAGGATCCTGTAAAAGTTTAAGTTCTTCAACAGGATTTCTAGATTCGCTAATAGGAGGAACTTTGTTGCGAGCATGGTCCAAAAATTCTGCCACCAATTTGTTTACATTACAAATGTACAATTCCTGAAGATTTATTTGTGGTAAAACGTTAGTGTAAAGGGCGTGACGAACGGCCTAAAAAAGGGACAAATAAATTTTCATTTAAAAACTTGATGTAAATACTTGTTCTTACATTTAAGTGATCTTCACTACAAACTTCAGATGGAATCCCTCTGCTTTCGTACAATCCCTTTTGAACGTCCAAAGTAAACTGGTGAAGAGCGGCGTCTAAAAGATAGGCAGGTCTCAAATAGGGGCAGTTTAAACAGTTGTACGTTGCTTCTGGGTGTTCTTCAAGCCATTTCGTTTCGTTAGCCGTGTGATTTAGAACAATATCACAAATTGACAACATCTGAAAGTAATTATGATTGTAAGAAAATTATAAAATGTTCTAAAAAGTTACAGAATTATCTAAAAAAATCTAGAAGGTTCTAGAAATGTTACTGTATAGTTTAGAAACTTTCAGAAAGTTAAGGATTCTCCAAAAGATTTTAGAATTTGTTCCAGAATGATTCTAAAGATTTGAAAATATTCTGAAAAGTTTATATCTATAATTCTGGCATTTTTAGGTCTCCTACTAAATAAAAACAATTATAAAAGCTTTAAAACAACGTTCACCTTCCACTCTTTCCGAAGTTTAGTAATGAAAGATTCTATGTCTTTGAAAGTTGTCTTCTTGTTGTTGTCGTCAAAAATGGGGTTCAAACGAAGCTGTGCTTTTAAACTGTAACTGGAATTCGATCCTCCAAGAGCCTACAAAGACATAATAAATGTGTTTTTAGAACAACCATAGACCTTATAAAGTCAAAAATAAACTAAATAAGTACCTGAATAGGTGTAAAGTGAATCATGTTATATCCAGACTCTTTTGCCACCCTGAGTTTATTCTCCCACGTCGAAAACGGTCCCAAACTTTTCGCTAAAACTGTCTGGCACTGTATGCAATCCAGAGAAAGTACTTCATTATCTCCATACTTTAAAACGGGGTCCACAATGAAGAAACCGGAACCTTGAGGTGTTGAACTTTCACTGTAGAAAGAAAATACGTAATTTCCAAAATAATTTTCCGAAATTTACTTACACATCTTCGTAGGTAAAATAATAATGATAACTGCCAGCCTTTTTTACTTGAATTTGAATCTGCAAAGCTGTGTCATCAGAGTGCTCGCATCCTTCATCCTGAGACCATGGAAGAAGCTGATAGCTGTTTCTTTTAAAATCAGCTCCTTCTTCAGGGTAATTACAATACAATAGAATTTTTCTCCCAAGCAAAGACGGTCCTAATCGAAACTGCAACGTCCAATTTTTTTCTAATCGGTACAAAACCGAATCTTGATGTTCTTTGTCATTGAGAGTTAAAACTCTAACTTGATTTTTCACCCCCATATTGTCCTCGACCAAAGAAACGGCTTCAGTGACGACTTCCTCTGTTATTTCTTTTGATACTTTTCCAATTTCTTTCACGTTATTAGCAATTTGTGGTTCATCATTATTTACTGAAATTTGAATGTTTGCTGCCTTTAGTTGTTGAAAATGTTCAATTATTGAACTTCCTGATGAAGACTTGTTAAGAGTGTTTTTAATAATGTCCTCGGTTGAATAAGAAGCACGTTCCTGTTCTTGTTTGATAGGGAAACTCATAGGCTTTGAATTTTTTTGTTTGCTATCTCCGAAATGCTTGGCTTCATATGAGTCTCTCAGGAAATCATCTTTTATAGATAATTTACTCTCAGACAGTGCTTCTGGAACTGGATTCTCAGAATGGTCTTTGGCTTCTTCTGCAAGAATATTCTCAACTGCTTTTTGATTAAGAGCCAATTCTACTACAGTTGGGGAGATGATCTCAATATCTTCGGATAGATCATCTGGTTTGGATGAATCTTCAACATCTAATTGTGTAAATTCATCACTGGAACTTTCATTTTCTTCATCTGAATTACTTCTTCTTGGCTTATTATTTTCTGAGACGTTTTTATCAGTTAGTAATTTACTAGTAGACAATTTTGTTTTTTTCTCTTCTTGAACTTCCCGACTTCTACTCACCTAATGTAGAAAAAGAAAAAACACAAAAATTGATGATGAACGTTCATTCGCAAAATAAATTACCAAAATAAAAATACAACAGTATAAATTAATGTTTCTCTTAAAGCTTAACAGGAGACTATGAGAAATTAATAAAGAATAAAAGTAAATGGATTAATAAACACATGCAATATAATACCCTTTACAAACGGATTTTCATAAAAGAAAGGCAAACAAGTCTTACATGTTTCAGTAATTCTGATACTTTTATGACCTTTTTAATACACCACAAAGAAACTGAAACCACAGGTGAGACTGTAACACTGTAAACTTTTTTACACAACTTTAAAATGTAAAACAGAACAGTTGTTTTATTATTAGATGCACAAATATCTTTAGAGGAAGTATCAGCAGCAGAATTTTCATCACTTTCTATAAAAACGTAATCAATTTCATTTAATTTACTCATAATCAAGCCAAAACATACGTAGATTTTGCAAACAAAAAAAATATAAAACCAGTTTGAATAGAATAAAAGTTTTGAGGAAAACACAAGTAAGGTTATCCCATTGATAACTTTCAATATAGGGCAATTAAATTTAATATAAATAACGAATATATATATAAGAGAAGATACACACCGTGACACTGTATCGTTATTACTATATATCCATTTTCAAGTAGTTAATTATTCCTTGGCTATAAAACAAAAATGTTTAATAATAAATGGCTTACCCTGGCTGCATTGTTATTAATGTATAAGTATAGTTTTATTTTATGTTAGTCCTACCTTTAAAGAAGCATTAGTCGTCTCGGTGCATTTAATTAAAACACAATCACTGCTTTAATTAAGTAGCCGCGTATTTATTTTGATTTTAAAATGACCTCTGAATTTATACCGTATTCAAAATATAAACATTTTGAAGGTGACATTGTTAAAAGTAGTCTCCCCTACTTTTTGAAAATATTTGTTTGTCAAAAAGATATAAAAAAACACTTGGTAAAATTGTTTCACAATATAATGTTTCACCAGGAGATAAGCGAAAATTCAATATCTTCCAAATATTTGTTTGTTTATAAAACTAGTGTTTAGAATGAATTAACAAAATTATTAAAAATATTTGTAGTTACTATCCACTTTGTTTATGTATTGAATTTTTAATTCAATAATAACCAACACTCCGCCATCTTTTTTTTTTTTTTCAAGGGAGTAGCGGACTATAACAAACTATCAAAAATATTAGTTAAACTTTGTGAGCATTAATTAGTGCGATTACTTTTAATGATAACCATTATACTATTTGACCGTCAATGTTTGGATTAAAAAATCTGGGTTTTCCCGCTTAAAAGATTTTACGTATTTTTTGTAAATATTTCTGCGGTACGAGAACCACAATAAAATATGTCCATAAGTACCAACGTTGTGAGAATACAAAACCAAAAGAATTACTAAACTCAGCTGTTGGACAATGATGGACATATAAATAATAGTGCAAGTGGAGGTTTTGCTTAGGAAGCTATATACACCGATTGAAATAAATGATTCGTAAAATAAATAAACCCAGATTAACAATAGTTAAAAAGTGCTCGGAAATCAATTATGGACAAAAAAATGTGCAACATAAATAAAAATTTTGACAGCGAACCTAGTGAGGGTGCCGAGTTGGAAGAAGCCGAGCTAAATAATAGAATTTTTAGTGTTGAAAGTGATGATGAACTGCCGGTTTTAGCACAAAATGACCAAGAAAACCCTGTGATTTGGCTTAACGATGAAGATCTCGATCTTGAAACAGTCAATATTAATAATTTTTTCCATAGGGTCGATAGTGACCAAATTATTTATCAAACAAAGAAAAAGCGTCTTAAAATGATAGGAAAGTACGTAATGGGAGACCTATTAGGAGAAGGCTCCTATGGGAAAGTTAAGGAAATGTTAGATTCAGAAACCCTATGTAGGCATGCTGTTAAAATACTTAAAAAGCATAAGTTACGAAGAATACCTAATGGGGAACAAAACGTACAAAGGTGAGGCTTTAATTAATCATTTTGTACGAATATGGGGTGCTATTGAATCGTTTTTTAAATATAAATACGATTTAAACTTACCAAAGAAGTCACCCAAGCAAACACCCCGGCCATAGTGGCGTTCTGTCTGAAAAATGTTTAAAAAAAACAATTTTTATTGTGTTCTTTTTCTTACTGAACTTAAATGTTACAGGGAAATTAAATTATTAAGAACATTGAGGCACAAAAATGTTATAAAACTAGTCGACGTTTTCTACAATGAAGAGAAGCAAAAAATGTATTTAATAATGGAATTTTGTGTGGGAAGTTTACAAGGTATGTTGGAGAGCACACCAACGAAGAAATTCCCTCTTTTTCAAGCACATGGATACTTCTTGCAGCTGGTAGACGGTCTTGAATATTTGCACAGCAAGGGGATTATCCACAAAGATATTAAACCAGGAAATTTGCTTCTAACATTAGAAGGAAATTTGAAGATATCTGATTTGGGAGTTGCAGAGGTATAAAAACTTTCTAAATTTTTGTTTTAGAGGATTCACAGAAAGAAAATTAAGCTTTTTATAATACATACTGAATGAAAAATAATTAATTTGAAAATATTCAGTTATAATAATAATTTCAAATTAATTTATTTTACAATTAGAAAGCCAACTTTCTGGGGTTACAAGAAAAAAAATTAATTTTATTAATATTGTCATCACAAATGGCACAATTTTTTAACTAACTGTTTAAGATGGGAAAAATAATTTTTTTCTCTTGTTCTTCTATTATTAGATAAAAAAAAATAGGGATGACTTAATCCATTTGAAAATAATTAATTGCGTTGTTTTTGGCTCAATAAATGAACCTAATTACGTATTTAAATGGTAAAAAATTTAAAAAAAGGCTATAATTGTCTAGAGTAGATACGAAAAATCGAAATACGAGCACGTTGGAAAACGTGATCAAATAACAATTTTTCTCTTTAAATATTTATTATTAATTCTACGATCTTTCGTTAATTTTATGGTCCGCAATTTTAAAAATGCATTTATTTGGCACTAATCCTACCTCAGTTGCAGCACTTACTTTTTTTCCAATGCAAAAATAGATTAATAATAACTCACAACACGCACATCGTGTCACTGTCGTTAAATGTCAAACAAATAAAGGCCTTTCGAAATGCAAATAAAAAAACGACCGCGTAAGTCCTCTGTTATCGTTGTTAAACTTTTTTTTTTTATAAAAAAAAAAGCGCGCGCGTTATTAAAAAGAACATTGCTTACCTGGTCAAGATCACGATCACTGTTCCACAGAACAGGGTTGAAAATAGCAGTACAAGAAGAAAGTCCATGTTTTCGCGTACTTATCATGCACCGATTAAGTGAGCACGCTTGTCCTGACCTCACCACCTAATCAGGGGTCAGTACTTTTTGGTCATTTTACGTTCTAAAAATAAATAGTTAACGCGTCAATTAGAAAAATTAATGAAGACGTCTTTCTAGCCGAAACTTGCGTACTTATGTACTTAGCTATTATGTTGTAAGTACACAAATAAAGTTTGCATTGTGTTTGTCACGTGAAAGTGCGGTGTTCGTATGGAGATGAGAGTAATAATAAGGTCGATGTCTTGTTTCCTTTTGCGGACGATCGGGCAACGTAATGAGGCGTAAAAGTTTGCTTATCGTTAGACGAACTTTTAATTGAATACGAGGTTCACTCTAAAAATTTACAGATATTTTTGTGATAAAATCTTCTACTAAACTATCGGCAGATAATTTTTAGTTTATTTAATAATTCCCCATTTTTTAATTTTTAGGCCTTAGATTTGTTTGCTGCCGATGATACCTGTTATACTAGTCAGGGATCGCCAGCGTTTCAGCCTCCCGAGATCGCCAATGGTCTGGAGGCTTTCTCAGGTTTTAAAGTCGACATATGGAGTAGCGGAGTTACGCTGTACGAATTATTTCTTGTTTTTTTCTATTTCTTTTTGGATTAAAATTTAATTTTTTTATACCCAGATACAACATAACTACGGGTAAATACCCCTTCGAAGGGGACAACGTTTATCGACTGTTTGAAAACATCGGGAAAGGAGATTTTACGGTGCCCGAAGATATTGACTACACCCTCCAGAACTTACTCAACGGGATGTTACGAAAGGACCCCGTCGAACGATTTAGTGTCAAAGAAATAAGACAACACGAGTAAGTGCAACGTTTCGAGATTTTTTCAAACAATAATTGTTATATTTTTAGTTGGTGTATCCGTAAACCTTCCAAATGTGGTCAGGTTGTGTCTATCCCTCCGCTCCGTGGTGACGAGTTCCATTCAATTACGGTGTTGCCTTACCTTATGGAACATTATTACGAATGTCAGGGGAGTGACGATGGAGAGTACGAGTATTATACGGAAAGACAACTAAATGGTAAAGTTTTTAAACATATATTTGTTACTTATTAAATTAATTTAATGATTTTTTGTTTTAGAAGAGAGGAGAAAGTCTGAAAGGGCGCACCGTTCATTGTATGAGAAAAGTGCTCACAATAATGGCAGAGCCCGTGTGTCCAGTCAAAGTACAAAACGACGATGGCCAAAGCCCATCTCTTGTATAAGTGTTAACAAATTTCCCGGTTGCAAACAGTCGTGACACAACTGCGTCGATCAGATAATGTGAACGATAATAAATGTAAAAACGAATAATTAATTGTCTGCCTGCAAGGCGAAATGAAAAACAGATTCGTTCCTTTATATGAACTTAATGAATACAAACTAAAAAAAAAATTGTTAGTCCCAGTGAATCGATAGAATTTTCTTTTTTAAACATGATTTTCTTAATTTTAATCTTTTTAGTAACCGCGTTACATCATTTTGGTTTGTAACCTTTTAATTTAGTGTTTTCAGGGAATTGTTTTTGATTTTTTAACAGAGGGAAAAAGAGCGATTCTGTTTTCGCAGTCACCCTCTAAACGCATATATATTTTCACAAAGACACCTGCGATAAAATTATTGTAAATGACAAAAAAGACCAGTGTTCGTTTAAAAAGTAAAAAAAAAAATATGTTGTTGTTTTATCCACGCTTTAATTTTATTATTGTTATTGTTACTAATTCTGTACAATATGCTCAGTGATTTTTCAAGTTACAGTTGAATACTAGATTTTTTTATGAGAATACGGGGAAAGAAAGAAAAAGAAGAGTGCCATATGTAGAAATACTATTAAATATATGAACAAATAATAAGAAAAAAAAATAAAATATGTTGAACTTGACTTTGGTTTTTTCTTATTCATTTATGACCTGAGTGTGGAGTAAAGTTACCGTGGAAATTAATTTCCGATTTTCCATTATAAAGTTTAAAAAACCGTACCGGCAGAAAAATTAAGACTTAAATATTTAATCATACATTTTAAATGAAAATACTACAACCAAAAAGTTGCTTTAGCTACATTAACCATTAATATACGATTTATTTAGTTATTTCTTAAAAGAAAAATTAATTGCTTTGTCATTTTTATTTTAAAACTGTTATGATGAAGGATAATTTTTACAACATTCAGGTATTATTAAGTACCATTAATTGTTATTATTACTATTAGTAAGTTACAGATGTGTATGTATGTAGTTAAAATAAATCGTCTAAAGCTTTTTCAAAACAAGATTTTGGTCTACAAAGATCACAATTTGTAAACGAATTCTCATCAACAAAAAGCAACAACAATAAATAGAAAGAGAACGAATAATAAATTCACTAAAAAATTAATAAATTGACTAATAAATTCTACTAGATGACGATCGATAATTTAATTGAATTATCAAAAAATCCTAGTGCAATCCCATTACGATTATTAAAAAATACCTGTTTTTTTATGTAATGTTAAAAATCTGACCGTTTGTCCCTGTTCTTCGCCCGCGAAATCGTTCTGGCCTTAAAAGCTGCAGCGTTCATCAAGTGCTAAAAATAAAATTACGCTTAGAAAAATGTTTTGAATTTAACTTAGACGCTAAAAAACTTTTTGTTTCAAAATTACCCTTTCTAATTTATTGGATTTCTTCAGAGGTACTTCTCCGACGATAATTCGATCCCCCAACTCAAATATTTCCCTCAAAAGTTCATTTTCGGCCAAATGAATGTTCAAACCGGGCCCCAAAACGTAACAAAGGGCATCATACTGTTTCCTGCGTGTCCAAGTGTCTAAAACCAACACTTCCGTCCCGAATTTTACTTGAACGTCAGAAAACTCGTCGTTCTAAAAAAAACTAAAATTAATATGGAGTTCTTAAAAGTGTTAAATTGATGACCCACTTCAATGTAATGCAGTATATCCCGAAACGTTGCCCTCTGCTGTTTACGATCTTTTTTCGCCCTGTATTTATGCGAATCGGTGGCCAGTTTGCGAAGAGTTTCCACCAAATCGGCGACGAAATCTTCAGCGAAATCATCGTGACAATCTCTTCCCAATTCGAAAACTGTCGCCAGGGCTTCGCCTGCCGTCAAACGAACCTCCAAATGAGGAGAAAGCAAAAGATCCGACAGTTGAGTTAATGATCTGAAACAATGCCAATAAATTATTCTATAGAATTCCATTATTTATTAATGAAATGGGAATAAATCATCATTTATTAGATACTGATTTCAAAGGTATGAGTCACTCACGGTTGAAATGTTGCAGTATTGCCAATCATTGTGTAAACATCACAAGCAGCCATCAACGTAAGAAGAAGCGTCCATGAATTGAGGGCCGCAGCATGAAGGGAGGCAATTTCAGGTGTTATATTTGGTACTGTGCCGTCTCCTTTCAAAAAACTAGCCGAAAATATATGCTGAAATGCTTGCATCAATTCCAGAACGTCTCCCATGTCGCCCCCAGACAAAAATGTTAACAAACCAAGCGCAGTACAGCACTAAAATAAATTTATTAATTATTATATGTACTTAAATAGTTGCATGTTTTTAGCAACTATAAACTACATAAAATTAAGTTACAAATTAAAGATTTTAACTAATTAACCGAAAGAGAAATTCAATTAGTTATTTTTTAATTAAAATAGAAATAGTAATTTTTATAATGTCAGTTAATCGTTTAATTAAAATAATAACAGAATGTATTAAATGGTAGCTTTTTTTTTTGCTTAATTAATTTTATCTTATCAAAAAAGTTTAGAAAAGAATTGAAGTATTTAATATTCACCTGTTATCATTACAAACACCAAATAATACACCTGTTATCATTTCCTTTGTGTTCAATATTGCTACTTGAAATAATAAAAATAAAAAAACATTTTTTTAACATACTTTAGTTCTAGCTGAAGCTGCCACTGTTTTATCATTGGCAATATTGGAAAGAATTGGTTTCAAATTTCTTGTAATTTCTTCACTGGCTTCTCTGAGTCCTAATTGTACACAAAGAAGTGGAGCCAATTGAGCTGCAGCTGCCTGTTCAGCACCTCTTCCTTTACGTAAACCCCTTTCTATGCAATCACTTATTGTTAACCGCCTAAACAAATAAAAAACAGTATTAAAATACAATTAATAATTAATAGAAGAACAGTTTACCTATCATGAACAAAATCAGGATGATATTTTGAGATAAATGCTTTTCCAACTGCAGTAAAACAGTTGGTACGGCCCTGGGACGATTTCTGAGTCAGTCCATCAATAGCTTCAGTAATTTTTGCCTCGAATGCTTCTTGTTGACATGTCTCATCTACCTCTTCGCCTCCATCCTCAATACTATGATGATCTGAATAACCGCTTATGAGGCTTACATTATCAATAACTGAATCGTCATCAGATGTTTGCACTGATCCCTCATACTTTCGATCTAAAAATTCCCATCTGGATAACTTCACCTTACTAATTATTAGTTGTGCAATAAATAGTTTATGTCTTAAAATATGAAAACTGGCATTTTCTTTCGTTAATAATCTTGTTTATGATAAGGAAATTAATTGCAAACAATAAAAAATGTTAATATTTGCTAATAAATAATGATGATTCATGTTCATAAATAACCCTAAATTACTTAAATTGTTTCCTAAAACTAATTGCATCGATTATTTTGGTAAAAATTGCGTTAATTGTAGTAGTAACTATGCAAAATAATTATTAAATCGTCCATATGCCACAATAATTATCAAATTCCTAAATTTTTAGAAAATATTTGACGTAAATTGAACAGGCATGAAATGTAATTTTCGTCCTTAGGTACACGGACATAAAGATCACTTTTCTAAAGAACATACCAGACTTTCCTTTTCGTTTTCCTTTTGGCATGGTCACAAAAAATCTCACTTTTTCTTAATTTAACTAGAAAAACAACTACTTTTGGAGTAGATCAAGAAGGAAAATTGTTCGTTATACTTTTATGGCCACGTAAACACGACACTTGACATTTAATTTGAGTAAAATTGATGGTAAAACCCAATAACATGTTTTTGGTTAAGACACGAGACGGTCAACTTCGCTACGACCGCGAAATAAATGCTTTTTATACTCGTGAATGTAGCTGCAAGGTTGCGTAATTAGAACACATATTACGAGGGAGATTCAAAAATTCGCTTAACAAGGCCATGGCTTTTAATCATTAATTTCTCTACAGAAACACAAAACCAAATTAAACAAACAACTAAATAAATATAGGACTTGTCAACTTACCTGCCATTACTATTTTGTTTATGTAAATAACTTGGTAAATGAATAAATAAATAAATAACTAAAAGTCGTACAAAAATATAATTGCCCAATTTATCATAAATTTTTTTGAGCAATATCAAAAGTAATGTACTTATTTCGTTTTGCTGACGTTTATTTTTTTTATTAAAATTATTTATAGTTGGAATACTCAGTCTTTATTAAAAAAAATGAAACCAGACTAACTCAAAATAAATTTGAAATTAATTGTTTATTCTTCAAAAATGAAACATCAGTTATTAATTCTGTCGATTTATGTAAAGGAAATGTGACCTATTTAATACGTACGAATTTTTACAAGAAAGAAAAAGTTAATTGAATTATTGATACTATCAACTTTTTTATTATTCATTAAGTACAGCCTGTGTGAAATAATATAAATGTCGCTAATAATACAATAAACTTAATGACTAGTACCTAATTGAAGCCATTCTTTATAAAAAAATTTTTCAGATCCACCACTCGAGACTTTATTTCAGGAGAAATGTCTTTAGTCAGCTCTGGCAATGCCGCAGTAAAAACTAAGTACACCTTCTGCAAGTGTTCTCCTTTTTCTACAAAAATAATTTTAATATTTCCTTTTTCTTCTCTATTTTCAACAATAATACTTATTACTGTTTTTAAAAATCAAACAAATACTAGAAACTTACCCTTAATCTTTTGAGCCAACGAAAATAAAACATTCAGCGCTTCTTTTCTTAATCTAACGTGCTTCGAAATACCTAAATAAAATGTTATTTATTAATCAAATCATACGAACTTTGTTGCTAATTAAATATCGCAATTACGAGAGATATTTCGAGGAAATCTAAAATTCAATTAGTCAGATAAAAACAATATCTTTTAATAAATTTTAACTTCAAAACAAAATAATTTGAAATTAATAAAAGAATAAATACAATAAATAAACCCGGGACTGATATACCTTAGATATAAGTTTTGCAATGAGTTTTATACTCACCAAAAGAGTATGTTACGGTTTTTAAAACGTTTTCGATAATTTTTTCAAGACTTTCCTCCTCATCTGGAGCCAACCGGTCCTTTCCCAGTAAATCCAACTTTTCAACAAACTCCCTCAAAGCTGCCATCACGCAAACCTGCACAGATCTCGTGTTGTGGGGCAAACAATCCACGCAATGTTTAGCAAACAGTTCTCTGTATTTCTCTTGGGTTCCTTCATTATTTTTCTGGGGCCACGCTTTACCCAGCACCTCGTACGCCACTTCTTTCACTTTAATATTATTATCTCGATTAGCAGCGGTTTCCTCTTCATCTTTGTCCTTGTTCAGTGAAGATGAAGAAGAATCTTCGCATCTCAAGAGCGTCTGCGTGATATGATACACTTCCTCGAACTTGTCGATTTGAAGAGACGATAGAATTTCTCCAAGGGCTCTTAAAGCATGCGTTTTGTATGTCACTTCGTCTTTACGGCTCTCTTTAATAATGGCTTCAACTACCACCTGCGGATTGAAATTCGGGTCATTTTTAAGGGAATCCCTAAAATAACAACAAATTATTGGAATAATAGTAAATAAAAGATCACATAATAACGTACTTGCAGCTAACGCAAATGCTTGCTAAAGCGTTCATGAGTTTCTCCTTTCCATTCCAAGTCCGTCCATTCAAACCGGTTAGAAGTATTTCAATGAGGGAATTTCTGTGTTGGCCTTCCATGGAGGTGCCCAATTTATTGGCCACTGTACTCACAGCATTTGCCGCCTGAAAATAAAACCAACAATAATTGTTAATCAAGTGTTTTGTTTTAATAAATACCTGAGCTTTCATTGTCCACGATGGAGACTCTAAACCAGTCTTTAAAATGGTACAAATATCCTCTATGTTATGTCTTATTCCACTTTCCATTCCTGGACTGTTCTCCGACCAAATATCGTTCCATGTTTCGATAGTTGTCTCGGTTTCTTCCGTTTTCTCGGCATGCATCGCGAAAAACACAAGGGGCAGAATTTCGTTAGAATACTGCTTTAAAATCTCCTGGTTGTGATTACCAATAGACTGAATCGTGTAGGCACACGCTGATCTTATCGAATTATCTGTTAATAAATGACATAAATAATTAATTCAAATATGAAAACAAATAATAGAGGTAACGGTTGGTTACCTTCTCGCTCAAAATACCAATGTTTTATTTTCGCCAACAACTTTTCAATACTTGAATCTTTAGCTCGTGATACTAGATGTCCAATTGCAACTGCATAATGCTTCCTAATAGCAGCATTCCGATCTGTCAGGCCGTTTACTAAACTCGCCAAAAATTTGCCTAGAAAAATACATTAGACGATAATAACAGATTAAAAGATAAACTTATGTTAATTTAATATCAAAAATATGTAATTGTTTTATCAAAGTTATTTAGTAATATACCAGCGTATGGTTGTAAATCTTGCCCCAATTGGACTACCAGAAGTGTAATAAAATGAGCACAGGCGACCCTCGAGCCCAAACTGGACGAACTCTTCATAAGTTCTGTTATTTTCGGAGTCAACTCTTCCAAAATTGAACTGTCAATATATTGAAGACACTGAAAAAAAATTATAATTACAACATATTTATAAACAATTTCCATAAAATAAACACGTACTTTCGTTACAGTTTCAGTGGTAAAATGTGATTTTGCAAAAGTGGCCCTGACACTGTCCAGTTCTTCTTGAACTTCCCTGTGTCCTCCCAAGTAGGTACTGAGATACGACAGCTTATTCGACTCCAATTCGCCAGTGGCTTGCAACAAAGCGGGAATAAGTTGCACCAAGAAAGGTTTCAGTTGATTACCAGCAGCACCCACCAATTCAGAAATAGTTTGTAAACTGTAAAGAAGTTCATACAGACTCTACATCACCAAATTAATATCGTCACAATACCTCACAGCCCTAATTTCGGCCACACAACTTGTAATTCCTTGATTTAACATAACAGGCAACACAGCTTCCACCATTCGGACACCTGCCTTACCTTGATTCAAATCACAACCTCGAATACACAACTAAAATAAATAAATATATAAATGGCACACGTTGTTCTGCTTATTCCTAAGGAGAATATTAATTTCTTACTTTGCTAAATACCCTAGCAGTCTTATTAGCCACAAGTCTTGTAGCTTCGTGATGATCGTCCATAACTCTGAATAATTTAGTCCACAATTCTTCTAAACGATCCACACAATCGTGAATCGATTTGTTACCTGCTCCCTTAAGGACGTCTTGAAGCGCCAAACAACAAGACTGGCGTACCCTATATTGTGACGAATTCAAGTTCATCATCAAATCTTCCAATATTTCGTTATAATATAGCTCCAACTTAAAAAAAGGGAAACAAATAGAATATTTTTAATATTCAACTAAATAAACCTACAGTCTTTTGAGTCTCGGGAACCAACACGTGCCATATATTCAGCATTGAAGCCTGTATATTGGGATTGGGGTCGAACTGATACCTGTACAGTTTGGGAATTATTTTAGGAAGGTGCGGTTTCAAATGTTCGCCACATTTTTCAGCCAAAGACGAGAAGCCGAAGGCAGCGCCTTTCTTGGAATTCCAAATTGCGTTGTGATTTGCAAGATTCATGAACTGATAGATCAAATCTGGTTTGTTTAAGTCAGATGCTAAAGCACATAGTTCTTTGTATGTGGTTAGATTACCCCTAATGAAAACCGAATACAATTAGTACGTTAAAAAATATGATTTTCTAGCCGTTACTTACCCTGTAGGTGACTTACCCAGCTGCCCCTCTTCAAATATTTTCGTATCACTATTGACTTGCATTGCGTGTCTTCTTCCCATCATTAACTGATCGACCAGCGAATTTAATAGTTCTTCAGACTTGGAAATATCATAAATTAGACAAATTCCTTTTGAAGCAACGTCTTGAACAATATCTGAAATTCATATTTTTCAAAAATAATCGCTTGAGATAAACAATTTGATACCGACCGTTATTTTCACCCAAAAATTCCATGAAAATTTTCTGAATAACGTTTAGCTTATCTTTCAAAGGTTCTCTCTGATCGCATCGTTTTATAAGTGCCAAAAGCCATATGCAAGACGCCTGACGAACGTTCGGGTGAGTTTGGCTTGCCAAATTGATCAATTTATTGAGCAGATCAGCCAACGTTTCGTCAGAAGGTTGTTCGGACATTGTGTCGACAGGAGTGTGATCTTCCGGTAAAACAGACCAGTAATCTCTCGCTTCGGAAGACCAAATGCTCTGTACGCACATTACGAGTGATTCCCCGACTGTAAAATGTACTTCTACGTCTTTCGTCTTAAAAAAAAAAACAATAAAAATATATTCCAAATAATACGATTAAATATAATAATGTATTTACTTCTTTGGCAGTGTTAAGAAGTCCATCGATAACGTATTGGGTGTGAGGAAAAATTTCGCCGACGCAAATCAAACCTAACGACCTGGCAGCTGATTCTCTCAACTTTGCAGAGTTTCTAACGTTGTTCATGACGTCTAAAAGGCAACTGACGACACTAAATTTAGTAGTCTTGCTGTTTGTAGGCCTTTTAGCGTCCGGACTGTCGCTAGTGTTGTTCTTGCCGTCTTCAAGGGGTAAAGCGGTACTTCTACCTATCAAACCGATTCCCGAACTGGCCGCAGACAATAAAAGCGGATTCTGACAACTGAAGAAATGCACTATTTTCTGGACGCTCTCTTTAAACAAATCCCATTTTAAAGAATCTTTTGGAGCTCTTTTAGTTGTAATTCTTCGTTCTAATGCGTTGGCAAGAGCCAAAATCGCTCCATGTTGAACTTCCAAAGTCTTACTGCTCGTCTGTGAAATGAAAAATTTAATTTCCTCCTCAAATTTACTATCGTCGAGTGATTCGTTAATGATGATCGCGTTTAATATCGAAACACCGTCACGTATTTCTTCTTTGGTCGAATTAAGTTGGTCTCTGATCCACGGGCATTTATTTAAAAGAATTTTGTGCAATTGAGGGACACATCCTATTATTTCGACTATGCAACTCAACGGTTCAATCGCTACGTTTGCAATAAGCAGTTGCTTGACCAACGTAACGTACTGAATCAAAGGACTTTTGTCGACGGCAAGGTTTTCATTGAAGAATCTTTCCAGATAATTGCGAATTTTGGGGGAATATTCGTTTGGATGGCGCAAAACTTCGCGGGTAAGGGGGACGTCTAAATTTTGTAACATGCATAAACGCAAATAAATTATGACCTGAAACAGACACATAAATACGTAAGTAAATAAAAACTGTAAAATGTGACAAACCTCAGTAAATACTGCGGATGAAAACGGTAAAATATGGTTAGCAACGTTAACGCACTTGGAGGCGACTTTGACTCTGTTCTCGATTTCGTTGTAAACGTATTTAGTTATCTCCTCGAAAGGAGGTAATACGGCCCTTTGTCCTTCGAAAGACTTTTTTGTTTTACTTAAGTCTACCTCGTTTTTACGAGCTGTCCCGTACAGAGCTTTAAACGCTTCCATCGAAACGTCGTCTTTGCTATTGTACAAAAAAGAATAATAATTTACGTTGTTACTCTTTAAATTTTAAGTACATATATGTAAAATATTTACTTGTCTCCTGTCGACATTAAGAGTAAAAACTTTGAAGGTACGTGGTCTGGTGGAAATATCGTAGCTATTGATCGTACCACCGCGAACCTCACCATGGGCTCTTCAGAACTGGCAAAATGTTTAACCAACACAAAGAGAATGCCCATTCGACCGTCTTTATCTGCTTCTTTGGGATTCACGTCATATTTGTACGCTAAAATAAGATTTAACAGTCCCTCACGTATTTGGAGTCTCAGGTCCGGATTTGCGGTTTCTAAATTTTTAAAGAACATCTCCAACAACCCTACGTCGTGATAAACTACAGAAGGAAACCTGCGGCCTATCATCCCTATAATTATGAAAGCTTGGCTTTGATGTGTTTCTTCTCCTTCACGAATCAATTTCAAGAGACCAGACATCAGAATAGCAGCAACTTTACACAAACTTGCTTCTTCAGCACTAGAAGATTTACGTTATAATAATGTTTAAATTTAGAAGAAAGAATGTTCACCTTCTAACGAGGTTTGTGGCAAAATTTAGAGCCAACGTTTTCAATTTGGCATTCGTATTTGTTCCATAAAGTGAATCAAAAATAACTTGTATACTGGCTGGTAACACAAAACCTGCTCCCGTCACACGACCCAAATGCGTGAGCAATTTCAAACGAATTCGTGTAGTTGCCGGGGACTTTTTCATATTTGGCTTCACATTCTGTGACTGAGACCCCAAGAACAACAAATATAAAGGCATTGGCAACAAGGGTGAACTCCAGTCGACAGAACTAAGTATAAACATATTATTAATTTTATTTAGTAGCTATTTTTTATTTATTAAATTTAATTATTACCTTATTACTTTTTTAAGTTCCAAATCTGCAAGGTTTGCCACAGTAAAACGGGTGTCTGCAGCAGCTACCACTAAGTGTATTAATATTTCTTCATCTGGAAATATCCCATGCGCCAGGAACTTCACAATTCCTACTTTAATCTAAACAATTTCAGACGAAAATTATAAAAAACGTTTGCGTCATTAATTTAACGACTTACTTCCTCTAGTTCTTCTGGCTTCATGGGATTATCGACGGTGACTCTTTTAAATGAATACTCACTCATACCTGGTGGAACTGGCAATGAAACATCATTAGAAGTGTTCTGTTCCTCGTTTGATTTTTGAGGAGCCAAAGCACTAAAATTATTCTTATTTAGTTGGAGTGAATTAAAATAAAATGACAACAAAATACCCATATGGTAACAGCAACATATCCAACAATAAACCTAATAAATGCTTTGAAACTTGTTGCTTTTCATTTAAACTGTACAAAGAAGATCTCTTTGACGGATCTGTTGGCACTTCAATCTTACCAAGTAATGGTATTATAAGCAAGAGAAGACTGTCCTGGTGAGACTGTGGTTTTGAATCGATTGCATTTAACACAGATGGAACTAATTCTAACTGCTTGTCTACTGGAACCCTGGGAAATCCCAGCTTCAAGTAAATTATGGTAAAATTCTAAAACAACAATTTAATTTACATAAACTCAGCCCTCTTATACTTAACATATTCCATTCTTTTGTAGAAGATTTAGATAAACAAATCAATTATGTAACAAAATTACTTACAGTTACAAAAGAGGTTGCTGCAGGGTCTTGATACTGTACTAATAAAGCTTCCACTGGAAGTTGTACGGCAGGTCTGGATTTGATCCTTTTATTTATATGAACGAGTAATTCCATCACCTACATTTTGAACTAATTAATAAACAGTGAGAGTGTGATGCAAACCTTTACCTTTTTACGAACACCTTCTTGTTGAGAAGACAATTTAAGCAGAACCGGTGGCAAAAACTTCGAAACTGCATTTTGTAATTGTTCATCGGTCTCTGCTGATCCAACACGAAGAAAAACTCGCTCCAAAAGCACTGCAAATTAATATTAATGCTTGTCAACGAAGCATGACTTCACACAATTTTAACTCGAAAATATTTTTATTATTTATTATACATAAGAAAAAACTATTATAACGATTAATTAAGACATAACAAAGTAAACTTATGTTCACAGTTTTTTAATAAAACACAATTAATACCTAATTCATCGGCAGCTCCAGCCATTTCACAAAATAGTGAGGTTAACTTACATTAAACGTCAAAATTTTACAACTTTTAGGTTAGGTTTTTAATAAATGGGACATTTGAACTAATCGAATCAATTTGACAGTTCTAATACGAAAAAAACAAATAAATTACATTTTTGAACATTTTCATGTTTTGTGTGTATTATTTTATAAATTAAAAATGTCAATGAGACCTGATGACCATCGAAGAAAATGGGATCGAGCAGAATACGAAAAGCTTGCAGAAGACAGAAAAAGGGAAGAGAAAGAAAAGGAGGAGGAAGATGACAAGAAAAAGAAGGGCCCCCCAGTGAAGAGGGAACTGCTTAAGAAACGGGATTATAAAGTAGATCTCGAATCAAAGTTAGGCAAAAGCGTAGTTATTAATAAAAACACTCCAACATCCCAATCAGGGGGTTACTATTGCAATGTTTGTGATTGTGTCGTTAAGGACTCTATTAATTTCCTGGATCACATTAATGGCAAGAAACATCAAAGAAATTTAGGTAAATAGTCAATAATGTGTTTCATTTAAGCTTAGTAATTATTGTAATGTCTATTAGGAATGTCCATGAGGATAGAACGTAGTTCTTTGGATGCTGTAAAAGGCAGATTTGAAATGAACAAGAAAAAAATTGAAGAGAAAAAGAAAGAATATGATATGGCTCAAAGAATACAAGAATTAGCTGAAGAAGAGGAAAAACTTCGGGAATATCGCAGAGAAAAAAGAAAAGAGAGCAAAAGGAAGGCAGAAGAAATGTTGGAAGAACAAAATGAACAAGCAGACGAACTCAACAGTATAATGGGGTTTTCTGGATTTGGTTCCAAGAAGAAACATTAATTTCTATGTACTATTTACTTAATTATGTATTTTATTATTAATTAGGAATATGTATAATTTTTTAATACACTAATTGTAGTGTGGGTGACTGAAAACAGTCAACATTTTCTTGTAAAAATCAAAAATAAAATAAAATAACGCAATATTTTTCAAATACTATTATAAAACTAGTCTTTAGCTATCTGATGGTACCCCATTTAACTCTTATGTACCATTTTTAAATAAGGGTCTCTATCTTTTTCAATTAAAACATCCCTAAATGTTTTTTTTAGCAAGGATCCTTAATAGTCCTTCCTCAGCTTACATGAACGCATCTGTAATGATTTGCGCACAATCAAAATCTGGGATCGTTATAATCGTCCCTTATCAGTTGATAAAAAATTGTTATCATAATTATTATGAACGTTTTAAAAATAAAATGATACGGTGTGTGAATTTATTTTTATCGATATTATTAAATTTTATTTTCTTTCATTTCGGCGCTGTCAGTTCTTACTATACACCACCAAAAGACATTGAACATTGTGCAAATTTATGCGATAGTAATTTGGACCTACTGCCAAAAGTGCGATTTTTTTATTGGTCAGGTAATTATCTAATCAATTAATTAATTAATTATAGGGTGGTAGTTTGGAAAGTGATTGCCAAAGAGGATGTAGATTTTTCTATCTAATTGATGTGCAGAGTAACAGTCAACTTAATAACACCAATTTAGAATGTCTGAGCTGTAAGTTGAATTAATAGTGTTTTAATTTGTTAATTATTTATTTTATGTTTAAGCTTGTAAAGAATCCTATGATGATACTCAAAAAAGTAAAGCTTGTAATGTGGGATGCAATTTAGTGTTGCAATCAAAAGAAGTATATATTAATTTAAAGTAATATACAGGGTCGTTCAAACTTGGTGGACGTTTCAAGCGTGTTAAAATTTTGAAAAATTAGCAGTTGCGGAGGTGGAATGGTATATTATTTACGAAAAATTCAAATAAAATGCGTAATTTTGATGCAGCTTGATAATCAAATTGTTTAAAAACTTAAACATGAAGTTTGAAAGTCCCTGTATATTACAATTATTTATTAATAATATTCTTACTGTTCCAGAATCTTTTATTGGATACGATTCCATTTGAAGTGATTTATCATAATTTAGAGTCTGATGGAATAATATCATTGAAGGAATTAAATGAAACTTTCTCAAGTTACATACAGTATAAAAATTTGTTTAAGCAATCAAACTCGATTAGTTTTGAGGAAAGACTTGGAAGGTGGGTGGAATATACTTCCAAAGATTATGGAGTTTTCAAGGGGTTTATTGTAATATTTTTTGTAATGTTGACCCTTTTCTTTCTTTATTTTTCATCAGAAAATTCTATGACTGAGAAAAAGATAAATAAAAATTGTTACGAGAATTTGCCGGTTTATGAATCTAAACTTAATATTTGTCAGAAATAATTTAATATGTATTAAATATGTACACTGATAACAGTATCTATGCATATCAATTAAAAATAAATGATGTTTAAATATTAGCAAACGAATTATTTGTCCCTTTCTCGAACTAATTATAAAAGAAAATAAAATAAAAAAAATTAGTCACCTGTATAAACTTAATATAAAATATCTAATAATCGGCTGCGGTATTGGCCAAGTAATCTCTTCTTCCAATGTTTGACGCCTGTTTGTTTTGAAGAGCCTCCAGTTTGGGACAATCGGTAATTCTATGACCCAATCCACCACAATAACTACAACCTTTCTCGTCTAAAATAGAAATTCATATAAAAAAAAGTATAAAGAGACCGAAAAAACATTCTCTTTTACCTCCAAGATTAAGATATTTTTCATTTTCTGAGCACAATTCTGCGAGAAACGTTGGAATCTTTTGTTTAGCTTCCATAAGTAGATGTTTTAAATCTAAAAGAACCGATTCGTCTGTCGATTTGTTGATAAAAGTTGTTGCCAGTCCAGTTCTTCCAGATCGTCCCGTTCTTCCTATTCTGTGTACTGAGGAAAATTAAAAGAAATTTTTACATCTGCAGATATAACTCAACTAATTAACTTACCATAATTTTCTACATCGTCTGGCATATCGTAATTTATTACGTGTTGAATGTCACTAAAATCTAAGCCTTTCGAGGCTACGTCGGTGGCTACTAAAACGTCCTTTTGCCGTTTTCGAAATGCCTCCACTGACCTGGACCTTTCTTCTTGATCTTTAAACAAAAATTAATTAGCAATTTAATAAAAAGATAATTTTTAAAAATAATAATCTACCTTTTCCACCATGTATCGCCACAGCTTCTACCCCTTTTAATAGTAAATATTCATGTATTGCATCAACATCTTGCTTCTTCTCAGCAAAAATTAAAACTGGAGGAGTAGTCTTTTGGAGACATTCCAAGAGATAAACGATCTTTGCCTCCTGTTTAACATATTCCACTTCCTACATATAAATAAAATTAAATATCAAAAAAATATTTAAAAAAATAACGTTCTTACTTGAATGACGTTCATTGAAGCAGCTCCTGCTCTGCCAACGTTTATTGTAACTGGTTTAACCAAAGCTGACCTGGCAAAGTTTTGTATTTTTTTCGGCATAGTAGCAGAAAAAAGAAGAGTCTGACGCTGGCCCTGTAATGCAATTTTTTTAAGAGATTTATGAATGCATAATAACAATTTTAAAAAAGCGACATACACTGAAATACGAAAATATGGTTCTAACATCTTCTTCAAAACCCAAATCTATCATTCGATCAGCTTCATCCATGCATAAATATCGACATACACGCAATCTTACGATTTTCTTTTCCAACATATCCATTAGTCTACCGGGAGTAGCCACCATTATATGTACACCCCTTAAAATAAATAAAAGTTTATTATCCAAATAAATTATTCTTTTTTTATAACAGTTTAGAATTAGATATCTAAACGTTTTATTGAATTTTTTACGTAATTATTCGTTTAATACAAACAAGATAAAGTTACTGTATACATATTAACTTACTTCTGGATTATTTCAATAGATTCTGAGACTGGAACTCCTCCAATGGCCAGACAGCACCTTATTTCGGCCATACCACTCTTCCTGAGATGACCACAAAAGTGTTGAATAATGTCATACGTTTGTTTAGCCAATTCCCTTGAAGGACAAATAATAAGACCATAAGGTCCTTCATTTTTAACAAAAGGCAGAGCTATCTCCTGTTCCAAGCAGAACATTATCAATGGAAGTACAAACACTAGAGTTTTTCCAGAACCAGTGAATGCTATTCCAATCATATCTCGTCCAGATAATCTAAACACAATACATTTGTTATCATAAGCATATTTTAAAACAATTAAAAATGTATTACACTGTAGGAATGCCTTGAATTTGTATTGGTGTCGGTTTTTTAATACGTTTTTCCAAAAGTCCTTCTATAATGGCTTTGTGGAATTTCATTTCTTTAAATGATTTTAATGGTGGAGGAATATCTTCGCCTTCTACCAAAATGCGTAGGTCTCTCCTTAGTCTTTCGTGCCTTTCTGGAGGTAAATCTAAAATGTATCGAGGAGGATGCCAACTAAAATAGACAAAAATGTTCTACATACACCAACTATTATTAATTTTAATATTTGTTTACCTTGTTTTTATAGGTTCACTGTACTGAATACCTTTTGCTAATTCTGAAACTCCCATAAGGGCCTTCTTTTCTGCTACACTTTCTAAAATTTCCTCTTCTTTCCTCAGCTGTCTTTCCACTGCACTCACTTTTTTAGCTGCAAAATAACAATGAGGTAATTTATATGAAATTACACTTTATTTTAGAGTTTACACACCTTCAGCAAGTTTTTTAAGTTCAGTGTGTTGATCAAGAAGGGAAACATTGTTTTTTCTTCCCCAAATACCTTCATCATCATCATCTTCTTCGTTTGTCTCATTTTCACTTGATGATTTATGTTTATTCTGTTCAGCTTCTTTTAACTGAAAAATGCAATTTATATTAAAATTATACGATTATAAATAAGGCACTTTTGGTTACCTGTCCTAGCCGTCCCAATTTTAATAGCTGCTGTTTTTTCCTTTCTTTGACTGGAATATATGGAGTATAATTATCGTCTGAATCAGAGTCATTATTTGCCTCATCTTTCCTGTATCTCTACAGATAATTACGATAAAAATTAATTATTAAAAAAGGGAATTTAATACGTTGTCCTTACCTTTACAGGAGGTTCTGTTTCACTCATTTTCGCACTGAAAATAGTAAAATCAAATTATTGTGGGTTATTTATCATTAATTATCAATTATTAACGCGAAAATCCTTTTTATTAATTCAAAATATTATTATAAAACACTAAATTCAACCGTAATTTATGTTGGGTTATCTTCTATATTCTTTCTGTGCTAGTGCTGTCACTTTGACGTAAGATATGTTCATATTTGTTGAACTAATTTGATTCAGTTACAGTCGATTCACTTGCTTTTCTTTAATTTCTTTTAAAAGTTAACATATTTTTATTTAAAAAACTAAATTTTGATATAATTTTTTGATAAATTATACCGTTATTTTACCGTAGTGAGTTAATATTATACTCAAATTGTAACGTTGATAAAAATGTTGATTTTTCTAGAATATTATAAGTGAACGTTGCCAAAAACGAACCCATTCGAGAGCATTGTTTTTTTTATCGGTCAACGATTTACCGGTGTATAATTTAATTTTGTGAACATTTAAGCGATAAATCGCTGTATTTGTGTAAAAATAATATTTTCTAAAGTGAAACGTACAACATGAGTTGCCCATTTAACAAAGAAAGCCTTGCACAATTGAAGGCGTTTGTTAATTTTTGTTCTTCAAACCCTGACGTGATTCATAATCCAGATTTGAGTTTTTTCAAGCAATATCTAGAATCATTAGGAGCTACAATTCCTCCTCAAAGAAAGATGCCCAAGGAAGACGTTAACACAGAGGAAGCGCCTCCAGAAGCAGAGGAAAAGATTGAGTCAGAACCCGAGTCAGATTTAGAACTGGACACTGAAGGATGTATAGAACCAGATAAAGAAGACCCATCTCAAGAAATGGGCGACGTTTCTAAGGAACCAACCGAAGCAGATATTGAAAATGCTAATCAGAAAAGGTAAGACAATTAATACGTTTATTATATATATTACGTATTTATAATTCTTAAATTTGTTCTGCATAGATCAGAAGCAGTGTCTGCATTTAGTGAAGGTGACTATTCTAAAGCCCTGGAATTGTATACTGAAGCAATTAAACTGAATCCTACCTCGGCTGTTTTATATGTAAAACGTGGCCAAGTTTATCTGAAATTAAACAAGCCAAATGCATGTATTAAGGACTGTTCTCGAGCTCTAGAATTAAATCCAGACTCTGCAGCTGCCTATAAGTTTAGAGGCCGTGCATTCAGATTGATTGCTGAATGGGAAAAGGCAGCTAAAGACCTCAGACAAGCATCCAACATTGATTTTGATGAACAAACCGACGAATGGCTCAAGGAAGTTACACCAAATGCACAAAAAATTGAACAACACAAACTAAAAAAGGAGCGTAAGAGACTGGAAAAGGAAGAAATAGAACGTGCTGAACGTTTAAGAAAAATAAGGGAAGCTAGAGAGAAAGCTACCAATGAAGCTAATCAACAAAAAGAACAAAGTCAGAGTGGTGATGATACATTCACTCCACCTGGTGGAATGCCAGACTTTTATAAATTACTGCAAGACCCAGATATAATGGCAGCTTTTCAGGTTTGTAACACCTTTAAAGAGAGTTGCAGGAATGATAGATGACATTCTAAGTTCTCTAACATTTAAAAATATTTTAGGACACAATAAATCATTTTAGAACATTCCAATACATCGGGGAATGTTATGTTTAAATATTCTAGACCTAGATCATTATTGTATTAATTTTATAGGATCCTGAAGTAGCTGCAGCTTTCCAAGATATCTCAACAAACCCAACCAACTTCATCAAGTACCAATCAAATCCGAAAGTGATGGCTATAATTTCCAAACTGTCCAGTAAATTCCAAAATTCAGGGATGAACTTCCCCGGTTTCCCAGGAGCAGGTGGTGCAGCAGGCGCCGGTTTTCCAGGTGGTTTCCCCGGGTTTCCTGGTGCTAATTTCAACAGCAAACCCCCTGCACCTGATGATGACGGTCTCGATTAATCTGTTTTTTTTTTGTGTTTCCATTTTCCCTGATGTTGTTCTTACCTGTAAAATTGAATAAGAGGGAAGAGAAGTGTTTTTGGGACCTAGAATGGATAATTAACATTTTTTTTAACGTTGATTTTTTTTATACAGACTGTACTAATAATGTTCACGTTTATCACTTACTAATATTTTCGCCTAAAATATGCATATTTTTGGAGGTTTATTTGCTTTTCTTTTTGTATATAGTAGATGTAATGCTTAAAGATGGTTAATAAATCTAAAATGCCTTCGAAACTGGTGCCTAATTTTCTTTTGCGTACGTTTTCGTGGTCTGGTAAATAAAAACTATAACAAAATGATTGTAAAATAAAGTTGATTTTATTTTTAACACTAGCAATTAAATAACAATCAGATTTTCAGTAACAAAATTGCTTGCTTTTGAAGACGACCGAATTTAAACTCAAATTTTTCCAATAAAAGAATTTTCGGTGGGCTTTTATGGTTAATGCTTTATTTATTAAGAGTATCCAATCTTATATAACTAAATATCATTATGTATATTTTTATTTGTTTAGTTTTGTATGGTACGGATACATTCTTCATTTATTTGCATTTTTTACAAAATACTTAAGCACCAAGCTCTATTACATAACTGTATAAGTACAAAAATCTCTTTATAAGTCACTTGTAATTGAACTTTATATTTTCAAAATTTTATGTCAATTACAAGCGAACACTGGAGGAAGAAAGAGGCAACGCTCGTTTAATTTTGCTACGTTTGTGCTTCCTTGCAATTAATCTGCTCATGGCACAATAAGGCAAACTTGTTCTGTATTTTTTGTATAATTAATAGACATTACACACACTTAAATATTCAGACTCGCAAATTAATTATTAATAATTAACGTACATTTGCCAATAAGCGAAATATTACACGGAAATCTCAAGTTTTACCAAAACAAAATTGAGTCGTTCGTTATATTTGAAGATTTTTACGATTTCTAAAACATCGATTAGAAATGACTATTAGTTTCCCTGATTTGATAATGTTATTATACGAGTTTATTATTTTTTTTAAGTGACTCGCAAAAAGTATTTTTTCTTCTAATATACACATTCTAGTTATACAATTCGACTGCATCTAAACAAAAAAAAAAACTACTGACTGTATCATGTACTCTACTTCTAATTTTCTTCTTGGAATGGTTTGGATCACAAAGTTTTAATCTCGTTTCTTTTACGACTATTGCAGTTCTGTACATACGACTCAATTTACAAAAATTACATTTAGGATAATCAGTAACATCGTTATTCAATAATAGGGCCTTCTTACGACAAAATTTATTACATTTTACAATAGCCTTTTTCTCTTCTAGGCATATTATATTATATATCATAACGATTCATTTTACTTATCAATTTCTTCCACACTTGAGCACTTCATTAATACTTTGTAAATTAATTCTATTATTCACGGAGTGAAAACACGCACAGGAAAAGCGTGAAAAAAATTATAATTTGCTTAAAAATATTTTTTCGAGTTTCTCCACTTAATCGCAGAGCTGTCTATTAAAACTGATCTATCCCCAAAATATTAAAGCAATAACTATATTCTGATTTAAGGAACAGCAGCATTAAGATTTAATAATTCAGGAGTAAAAAATAAATATAGTTCCAGAATTTCGGGGATAAACTAGTGCTATTTGTAATATCCAACTCCTACATAAGCAGGGAAAATGCATTTTACGCTGTTTCACTCAGAAAATGTATCTAATAAAATAATCATTTGGTTCCACGAAGGCAAAAGAAAAAAAAAAGAAAAAATATGAGAAACTTTAATTTTCATTAGTTTTATATGTACGCAATTTAAATTGTATGGCCAAATCAATTAATTAATAAAACTTGTTGAAAATATAGTTATATTTATTTAGTTCATCATCACCTTATTTTATCTAACAATAATACAAACGTTACAGCACAGACGTGGCAACGAACCGAAGTCTACGCGCGAAAAATAATTAATTACAGAAAAAAAATTGTAAATATAAAACACGATGACGTTCTCGAAATTATGTATACTTTTTTTACGTATATATATGCATTTCGGTAAGTTGTGTAAATCGAGGGACTCCGACCACAACATAAACAACAAAAAAATCATAGGCGATTTAAAAAAATAAAGTACAACAAAATTGATTTCTTGTTTTCCATAAAAAATGATTCTAAAATGCACCATTAAAATTAACAATTACTCCAGCAAAATTATTTGCGATTAAAAAAAATAAAATTAGTTAACATAACAACCGTTAATCAAAATTTATTAGTTTTAGTCGCAATTATTTAATCAAGTTTTAATTTTATTACTGGAATAATTGTTAATTGTGAAAGAGTATTTTAGTGGTAGTATGGAAAGCCGGAAAATAATTTCCAGTAAAAAATATGGACAAATATTATACGCTATTTTCAATACGCCTTTTGTTGTTCGTTGCATTCACGTTTTCTTTTCTTAATAAACATTGTTGGTGTACGTTGTGGCCTAGGCCCGCGTAAAAATCATGCGAAATTTATAGAAAATAATGTAATCAGATTGAACTAAACAAGGTTATGCTAAAACTTATCTTGGAAAAGAAATAAATTATTGGTTGCGGCGACGGCTATTATGTTCTCTGTCGGATGCCAGGCGGTGTGCAGTATTTTCTTGTTAAAATCTAAACAGTCCACACCGATCTCGTCCTTTTTCCGCCTGCCGCCGGTACAAACTTTACGCGGTTTCAAAACAGTCTTCGGTTTTGCGATGTCCCGCGAGGCCTCCAACGTCTGGTCGCGTTTCGTCGTCCGATCGAACGTTCTAAAGAAATTATTATACGAACCAGTCATTATTGCCGTATCGTTGCCATTCCAACAACACTCGAACTTGTCGAATATGCAATCGTTCTCGTATAACGAACACAATTTAGACCTAAGGTACTCATGAACCTGAAAAAAGAATAAACAAATCTTTTTCAATTCATCCAAAAATTATTTTTAAATTAAATTTTGTTTTATAAAATCATAAAATACGGAATCATATCTGTAAGTTTACATGTCTAATTACTCTCGCGATTATATTTGCGTAAGCTGATAAGAAACGGGATAACATTGTGGCATTTTAATCCAAGTAATTAGCAGTTGGTCTATTTTTCTGACTGGGTAAATAAATTATTTGATAAAAGCATATTTAACAGAATTTTTAAAAAGTTTTGGGACACTAAACTTTAACACGTCAAAATTTCACATTAAGTAATTGTCCTTTTAGCATTAGAGCATTAATTTTTTAAATGTTGCATTAAATGGCATTAATTAACGAAATTTGTTTTTAATCATTAGATAAATGTCAAAAAAATGGAATTTATCTAACGAAACCAATAACAGAAAACAAATTATGTAATTGCTTACTGGATAAGTTTCTATGGGTTTAGTTTCCATGTGTAAATCCCAGACCTTAACAGACAAATAATCTCTAGAAATCATGTATCTTCCCGAATTAGACAGTTTAACGTCTGAGATACTGGAAATGATTTCTGAGAAGAAGCTTCTGTTAGTCGGGTCTTCGGGTTCTTCAAACAGCTTGGCGTGTTTGTCGCATAGCGCGGCCGCCCTCATATCACAGAGCCGTATTGTCCCCTTACTGCTACTATAAACAAATAAATTACATTCTACAGGGTGGAACTCGGCAGCCGTTATGACCTCCGTCAGCTCCTCCATATTTGTCGGCTTAATATCAACAATATTAAAGCTTTGATCTGTTATTTCCAGGTGCCACAAATTAATCCGTAAATCGTCCGCTGAAAGGTACGTTTCTTGATCGGAGTTTACCGATATCGAATTAATATGGTACGTGTGTGCATTGGCGAATATTCTTCTGGGCGACGCTTCAACCATTAATTCCATCGGTTTAATTATTGGTACTCGCAAACTGCTCACACTTGCCGGATCAAGTAGAGAACCGTTTTCGTACCTAGTGTTATAGCCTTCTATTTTCTTGTCCCGTTCTGAGACTTTCCATAACTTGATGGTCTTGTCGTTTGTCGACAAGAGAAAATGGGCCGGATTTTTTCGCTTAAGCCACCGTATTTTGTTGATTTTCTCTTCGATTTCTAAACTCTTGAGGTAGTCGAACTCAGGCTCGTGCGACTGGAACGTCGAATAAACGTTGTATTCGCCACGTCTTGGAAGCGAGTTCTTTGATGCGGGGTCACGTTGGAAAATAACTACACGGCCACTTTTGTCGCCAGTGGCTAAAAGGTCCCCATCGTGATTGAATTCCACACATGATATTATGTCTGCCTCTGTCACATCATCATCTAACGTTCCCTTCACTTGAGAAAAGGTCCACTGAATGTCTCCATTACCTATTACCAAAACACTTGCATTAGATTAAACGAAATATCCAAAATACATGTCAAACATCAAAATAGACAAAAAATGAGTTATAGGGATTTTGACTTGTGAAAGTGGCGCATTTTAATTATTTAATACAGTTGAATCTAAATAATCCGAACTTCAAGGGAAATGCTGAAAATTTCCACATACAAATGATTTAATTGCCAAAATTTCGACTTACAAATGCGCAATTTCAAGGTATATTTTTCAAGTTGTAGAATCAAGTTAGATAAAAATTCTGTTGCTATGGGAAATTCAAGTAAAACGCCATTATATTTAAAAAAAATTATTTTGAGACAGGGAGGCTTTGTTTCAAATAATGGAGGTTTTGAAGCTTGCAAGGGAAAGAAATGAGAACTTTTTGACGAGGATTTGAGGCTTACAGTGGAAATGGAGCAAGTGATAAATGTTTTGAAACGTAAAGGGAATGAAACCTGAAGGGTCTAATGCATCAATTTTCTAGTAAACAATAAAAAAAAATAATTTTGCCAATAACTGACTGGAGTTTACAAGTTACTGATGTTATACGAATTGTTTAGCCTGATAATGACCGAAATTGACAGTCGAAACGTTGCTATAAAATAAAATAGTTATTTTAGTTGGTTTGTTGTCAGTTACTGGTAAAATTAAATTCTACTGATCATAAATTTTAATCACACACACAAAATTAAATTGATAACACTAAAATGTGGAGTAATTTTTTAAAACTATCTGCGATAACCTAACCTCAAAATAAACTCTCAATAGAACAATTAATATTAATTAAACCACATGCAGTAAAGTTTATGTAACATTAAATATGAATAGTTTAACGCAATTATTTGCGGTTTTAAATAGAAATTAATATTTTTAAACACTTATTTATCAAAGAACTATTGCATTTTGCAGTACGCTTATGTTCGAACTTAAACGAATAAAAATCACAATAAAAACAAAACAATTGATTGATTAAAACCTCGTATGGTAATTTGATCAAAATCAAATTTTTTTTGAGTTTCCCATTCGTATTGGAGATAGTATTTTCCCTCCAAGTGAAATGGATCCTCATGTGTACTGACTTCTCGATAAGAGACACTGATATAAGCAATAAACAAAATAACAACTAACTAAACGTTGTTTACCTTCCATAATTATCAAAAAACAGTTGTTTGTAAAACTAATGAGACATATCCCGTGCTGGTGATCGCGGTCAGGATCGACGACAAGCCAAGTTGCAATACCACTTGCCGGCCATATTAAGTGAAAAACGGTTTCTTTAAAACGTACACGTAAAATTTAAAACACCTGTTTGCACTACAAACACACCGACAATAATCGTGCATGAAAACGTAAAGTAAAATTGAATATAAAAAGAAATAAACGATTTTCACACAAATTCATACGCAAAATCATGGGTGGCGTAAGGTCATAAAATCACATACATAAAATGATGGAAACGCATTTGCTATCGATAGAGTCACTTCAAGGTTATTGCCATTAAATTCGCTACTAATTCACAGATGGCGACTGCGGTTTCCTTTTGCATTAAAATATTGAACTAGACAGTTTACATTACATTTCAAATGAGCACGTGACATCACAACATAACTTATGAGTGTTACGTGGGTCTTGTTCAATCGGTATATACAGGGTGGATGTTGTGATTGCGCTACCATTACACAAACTTTTTTGGGGTAAAAGAAACCGAAAACGACTATCAAACACGATTTTCTTTGTAAGAAAACACTTCGATCATCAGGAATTTTTTCATTTTTTTAAAGAGACGTATTTATTTATGTTCAATTAATTTAATAGAAGTGTTCTCAAAAAGATTTTACAATTATTTTTTCAATCAAAAAATTTTCGAAAAGCATTACTAACCTGGAGATTTTTTTGTGGCTTGAACAGCATTATTGATAAACCCTCCTAGTTTACTGAAACCCGTGTTGCGCATACCCAGGTTACCGGACTTGACCAATGGTCGTCGGCCAGAACCTGGAGAGGCCCATAGGCCTACCACCCCTGCGTGACGTATCGTGGTCCTATAATAGTCCTATTGTTCTGAAACAAAAAAAATATATTAAATAGTAGTACATAATAAAATTACAAATTTTTGATTGCATTAGTAAAACAAAAGAATCGTTTAAAAACATTCGTTTTTAACCCTCGACTAAAAAATAGGGGTGTGTATCTGTGTGGCATTATAGCTCCTAAACTAATGGGCCGATTTTGATGCGGTTTTTTTTGTTTGAAAGCTAATGTTATCGAGATGGTTTTTGGCTGTAATTTATGAAAATCTGTTCAGGTTCTCTTGTGTCATAACTGCTACTAATTAAAATAATAAATAAATAAATATAATTTGATTGGAATGAAACAAAAAATTGTTTAAAAAAATGCCTCAATAAAAAGTTATTTTTGTCGTCTCATCTGCTCTTTAAACCAAAAATTTTTAAAAGATGAAAATGATTGATTGAAAGTAAGCAAATATTTTTGTAAGTAATGGATTAGAGTCCAGAATTCATTTTTGAAAGCGGATGCGCAGTACTTTTATCAAGGAAAAGGCTCAAGTTACCTACGTGAAACGAAATACTTTTGTTACATAAATCGATATCTTTATTCGTAACACATACACAGGTAACTGAAGTGTGGTTACTCTAAATTTTTAATATCTAAGCAAAACTAGCCTTATAGAACCTTGATGTTCATAACAGTGGAAGTAATACATTTATTATAATCACGAATAGCATTAGTAGAAAATTTTATTTTTTACGAACAAAAAAAATTGGGAAAATTAATTTATTTTACAAAGAATAAAAACAGTTGGGGAGAACAGCCACCCCAAAGACATTTTATGTTACACCAGTGAATAAAAATATACTATGTAAACTTTACAACCCTTAAGGGATTTAATAATTATTTCCTTGTGACGTACATTACTCCCTTTGTAGTTGAGGGTGAAAAGTATTTTGTTTTGAAACAAAACGCATTTGAGAAATATAATTCTGTTGTTATGTTTAGAAATTTAGTTAATTAATGAAAGAGCAGCAGCTTCTACCACTTTGTTCGGTGGAGAAATACATTTTAAGCAGATTATTGTTACTACTTTGAAATCATATTGCAAAATAATTCCTTATAATAGTTTTAATTGACTTAAATTCAAAATATTGTAAAATTATGAATTAGGGGTTACATATTTAATTAAAGTAAAAGACTTACCACTAAAAATTAAATGCAAATAATGTGGGAGTTCTTTCACGAAAATGTCAACACAATAAATTACATTTTATTTTTTTTTTGGTGACCCTTTTAAAAACTCTATTTTAATTACTTTACACTTTACTTAATGTCAACTTTTGACTTTAATTTTTAATCAATTATAGTTAATTGAGTCAAGTATGTTAATTAGTTGCCAGGGAAATCTGTTTCTAAGTAACATTTAAGAGGAATTGCCTGGAAGCTGTGATGTTTTCAACTGAAAAACGTGAATAGTTGTACCACTGACCCTCGCTATTATCAAAATTAGCTTCTTATCAGCACCAACAGCAACGACCACTAAGCACATTACGCGATTTGAATTGTTTTAATCAAAAGTAAATTTAGTAATTTATTTTTAGTACTTATTGTTAATAAATTGTGACTGGAAATTTTGTTCTCATAATATTTGTATTTGATAAGTTTCATTTAAAATTAAATAAAGAATTAATTATTGTCTTATATTTTTATATTATTAATTTTTTTGATACAACTTCTGTACTGTACTGTAAGAAAAAAAAAATGCAATTTTAAAATTTTGTACTGATGATTAACTAAGGAAATATCTTTTTGTTACTTCTCCTTTGTTGTTATCTTTGATAAGTGAAGCAACAATTTTTCCTTAAGGTCTAAACCAGAATGCTTTATCTAGGCAATATATTTCACTCATAAACATAAAAAAATCGATTTTTAAAAAAATAAATCAGTAATCGATAGTGACACTTTTAAATAGAGTGATTGCATGGCAAAAGCTATTTTAACATGTCACACTAAATTACAGGAAAATATTTTTCAGACGTTGATATCAGTACACTAATGACAGACTGCTTTTATAAATGTGAAAGAGACCAGGATTAAAAACTGCCAGGTTAAAGGTGTCAAAGGCCTTCGAGGATAACAAGGACAACTTGAATTTATTGCTTGTCAACCAAAAATCGATTATCGAACACAATATTCCTGACGACGCATATCTACTCAAGGGGATGAATTTTTAAAATTTCATAATTTGTAAATAATTAGTGGAATGCTAATTTAAAAAAATATCTCCACCATGTATTTGAAAACAAACAAACAATTAATATGATTCATTTAACGTAGTCAATTAGGTTTCTAATTAATTCGAAACGTGTTTAATATTTATTATGGTTTATTACCTCCCCTTTCCAAAATTGAACTGCAGGAAATAGGTTGTGGCTCATGGTATAATGAATCTATTAAACAAAACCGAATTGAACAATTGACCTAAGTACGTCACAAACGTATTAAATATAAATTAATAATAATTGTTTAAGAACGTAGAAAAACTATGAAAAAATGGGATCTGTTTGTTTTCTGTTAATAAGATATCGATTAAAAAAATCTATATTGCCAAGCCCAAAGTCAAGTTGCTGAGTTGTAATTCTTCCTAATTGGATTAGACAAAGCGCCTTTATTAAATTAGGGTCGAAATCTGGAGATCAGAGCTTACGCTATTTTTTTTTATTTTACCATATTAAAACGGTACGTCAGCAACATTAAAATAAAGGAAGTCTTTTAAAATAAGTAAAAATTAAAAAAAAGGCGAGATAATTAATTTTGTTAATAAAAAAAAAATATTAAACAACTTCACATTTACAAAAAAATATGACCTATTTTTGTGATCGAAAATTGAATAAAGTTAGAATACTTTCAAGTCAAATTTCGAAACGTAGGTAGATTTTGATTACACTGCTTCAGTTAGAATTAAAGCAATTTTTGCAAAGTAGTTAAGTGATCTTAAAACGAAAAAAATTTTCATGAATACCTACGTCTATTCAGGGAACGGATCTTCACTTGGACATGAAAGCTCAAAGCTCTGTTAAACTTGCAAATAGAGGCTCTTTAGTAATAAGCTGAATAATACGATTCAAAACCAGAAAAGAACTTTGTTCAAGAAGACTTTAGGGTTGTAATTACGTGTATGAAGTGCAACTTCTCAAACTCATAAAAAAAATTATATCTGATGAAATCAAACCTTTTAAATGTTACACTAAAATTAAAAAAAAAAAGAGTAGATATCTATTGGTCCAGCCTGTATGTTTTCTTTGTCAAACAAGCTATTTTTAAAGAGTTAAATTTAACTTCAATTTGCAGGAATTCCAGTTTTCTCGTATGTGCATGTAAGCACGTAGGTGTACATTTCTACAAAAAAATACACCTTTACTTTTTTCATTTACCCTCAACGTCTCTGAGTTGTTTTTAAATTGGTTTTCTTACTAATTAATTTACAAAATATAGGTCAATGGTAGCTTTTCTTTACATAAGTGCTTACACCAATGGGTTTAAAACAAGTACAATTTCCTCAAGTTCTTTCTATATCCGTACTAAAACCTACGTGAAAGCTATACAGGGTGACTCGTAGTAGTAATTAAAAAATATCAGATTTTGGAGTTATGTATATATGGGTAAGAATAAATAAATAATAATAAATAATAAAATTCTATTATTATTTTTAATGAAAAATGTTCATTAAAGTTCATCACGTCATCCGTAATAATGTAAAGTAATTATGGTCGGGAAATTTATTACTTTGGGAAAGTGCAATTTCTATCCTGTAAGCTTCAAGGCAGGAAGCCGCCGAGTAAAACTGATTACGAGCAGATTAAATCTGCTTTATTAGTAAATAATATCGTTTCTATTACATACATTTAAAAATAATGGTTAAAAACTTAAAAAAAAAGTAATAAATAAAAATTCTCCCAAAACATTTAAATTATTTTTGTTTCAATTAATCGTTTTTCATTTTCATGTCGATATAAACTTCATTTTACAAGTTTTTCTATCTTTTAAAACGTTTATTACTGACTAAACAGCGAAATCTAACGTAAAAAATAATAAATATAGCATTTTACGTAATTATAACCTACAATTTGGAGGAACGATGTACACCCTTCGGTGGCATCGCGGGTGACTAACTTTGGTATGCAAGTTTACTGCTTTAAGTGCTCTCGGTGCATCTGATTGGCTGTTACGGCTGCGGCCATATTGAATCGCAAGGTCGAATTTTGCACCTGTTCTCCTTGGGAATCTCTTTAAAGAATGTGTATGTAAACAATAAAACAGGGGAAACACCCTTTAAAGAGGGATAACTCCGTTATTTCTTAACCGATTTAGGTGCGGTTTTCACCAAAATTTAGAGAATTTAACGCTACGTAACACGGATAAAAAATAAATAATTTTAATTTAAAAGCACTTAACGAAAAAAAATGTTTTTCATTTTAGTTTAAGTTTACAATCACTAAATACGAATTAAAGCCACCACAACTAAATAATAATAGATACTAATCTTGATAAATTTGCTAAATTAAATTTTATTTGATTAAATTACCCAAAAAATATAAAATTTCAACAACTTTATTTAATGTCACTTTTCATTTAATGTAACTGGCTTAAACAAGCATTAACATTTTGCTTGTGATCCGCAACATTTGAATAATAACAGGCAACAGATTTATCAAGATCAAATTGTATAACAAGCATAATTGAACCCTACTGCTTGACACCCTTATATGTTACACGCCGTCGACATTTGTCATTCTGTTGCTGTTAATATTGCGACTTGTATTGTATGTTAAAACTGGATTGACGACCATGTTCTGATTTGAACTGGAATAAGGTCGCCTTCTCTTTGGAGAGTTGACTTTATCTTTCACGAAGATCGAAAACTAAAGGTCTAATTTTTTCGTTAATTCACAACAAAAAAGTAATTAATGAATGAAAACTAATTGCAAATTTATAAAATATGGAAAGCATTCGTTATTGCTAATTAGTTTGTTGAATTGCACGATGTCTTTTGACAGAAATATTCAAAGGTGACGTTTACGTTAAATTTAGGTTGACATTTAAAAGTCTCGCACAATTTCTTCTAATCGAACTTCATCTAGTAATCAGTAAAGGTTCAAATCGAAATGTAAAGTCACTATTAACTGCAACTGAAACGTCACAAGTGTCTGTAAACCTAAATTTTCGTAAAAGTCTGTTAAAGATGATGTCTTAAGGATGGCCAGTTCACCAACACAAAATACTCTAGAGCACTGGTTGACTGCCATGAAATGTATCATGTGCAAGAACACCCCGAACGTCTCGCCTTTGTATAAATGTAATCTCGGACACATCGTCTGCATGTCATGTTATACCAAAATAGTACACAGAGGTATGTCGAACTACATTGCGAAATAAAACCATATGTGCCACTTACAACTGGTATTTTTAGGAGTTCCGAGGTGTACGGAATGCAGCGGAATTAATTTCCAACCGATACACGTGTCCCCAGAATTTTTACAGAAACTCAAAATTAAACCAGGCATTGGAAGATCAAGGAGATACCACTCGATATCTCCACCACTGCCAACAACCAAAACAGAAAGTCGAACAACTGCCAACAATAAAAATCAAAATATAACACTCGAAGAATTATTTGGATTAACACAAGAACAACTGAGATTCCTCTTCGACGAAAATGTCAAGTCCAAAGGAAAATTTAACAGACACCCTGCTGTAGCAAACAGGCTTGATACAGGAGACATGGGCACATGTAATTTTGATTCGGGAGACGAAAGCAAAATATGGAAAATAAAAAATCGAAATAAACTCATAAGTGTCTGTGACAGCACGATGAGTGTTTCAAGGAAACCACTCGTTTGTCCTCATAGTCCTTGTGGAAAAATCATAGCTCAATCATCGTTCGACATCCACTTCAAATATGAACACGGGGACATCCCCAGATTTGATTTGGACAGGGGCAAAGAACTACATTTAATCCACGATATTTCGGTTATCACTCACGGATCCTCATTTTGTTTGGGACTCATTACAATTTACGAAACAGGAACAATAAAGCCTTGCATTAAACCGAATATATCACGTAGTAGAAAATTTTTACAAAAGACACCCTCATGCACCTTCTGGTTAATGGTGAGTGCTCCAACAGAAGAACGAAGAAATCGCTCGTACGTTATTTATTGGATGTTATCAAACAACGATGATCGTTATCATTGTACGTTGGAATTATCATCACAAGATGAGAACACAGTTTGTTCCTGTTTCTGTAGTACAACAGGGATGCATGAAAGTCTGGACGTGGACGACATAGCCCAGAAAATGAAATGTTTATATCTAACATACGGGTCACTATCTAATCTGTTAGGGGACGGACCAAAACTGAACTTTAGAATAACTGTACATTGAAATTTGGGCTAAATCTTAGTTCTGAAAACTTTATTTATTGTACCTAAGTATCGTAGTTTTTAAGAAAAGATTTTGTTCCTAAATTTCTGTCACACAAGTAAAAAAAACTGAAAAATTTTGTATGATAGATAATACCAAGCAATAAAGTACATTAATTTGTATTATGACTAATACTTATAGTCTTTAGAATATATAATTAATACAAGATTATTGACTTTTATTGCTTTTTGAAATACAATGCAAATTTGCACTTTTATAAAATAAATTGCGATATCTGAATCGATTTTAAAGGGGGGAATAACCTTAAAGAAAAAAAAATTAGGAATAAGTAGTTTTGTAACGACAAGAGTTCAAAAGCTTGGCGTGTAGGAGGAATTCGCCACTCTGTGAATAACAATTCAGTTGTGATATCATTTTTCAAATCACGAACCCACAAGTGTACACGTTTCTGCGTGCCTCGAAGATATTTCCGGGTCTAATAACTTTTTAGAATGTTTACAACAAACCCTAAAGGAACTAGTTTCCGGGATTTTATTTCCGGTAATAAGTAATTTATTTAATAATTTGTGGTAGTGGACCTTCAAATCATAAAAATTTTGATAATATAAAAATGCTACATTTTATGGTCTATAAAAATAATGGAATTGATTTTTCACACATGAAATGTGAGATTTAGGAAAGAATGGTCCATAAAATTATGTTAAATAATAACCAATTTATCTGCAAAAAGTGAAGGAGATAAAATATTTATGAGCCAATAAAAATATACAATCTTTAAGTCGAAAACAGTCACCAAAAGTCGATTAAAAATTTTGTTATTTGAAGTTTTTGCAATAATTTTGACGAGGAGACCTTATCAGGAATTTATTGTCATAAACCTCAGTAATTACACAATTTATAATTAATTTTTTTTGAGTACCTTTTAAGCCTAGTACCTACCAATGAAATTAAACTGGGAATAATTAAAATTGTTGACAAACAAAAAATAAAATAAAATGAATTGAGAACTGAATTTTTGAAGTTTTGGGTTTAAAAAAAAAACAATTCAATTATAACATATTAAAATATATTAAAAAAAAGTTAAAGCTTCTGAAATTGGCAGCTGTCACTACTATGTATATTGATCAATACCATTTGGTGTTGATTGAACTATATAAATTTCATTTTCTTCCGTTCTTGTTCAATCAACGTCAAAACAAATTAAATTTGAAATTTAATTAATGGACAAAAATGTCTACCTAATACACAAACTTCAATTAAAACAGAAAGAAACAACAGCCTGATTAAACTTGATGGATGTGTGTGTGTATTGCATGTGCAAGTGTACATACTCGTGTAATAATAATTATTTCAGTATCAGATATGTATTTGAAATTAAAAACTACCCTGTTCGAATGAACACTGACTCAGTTATTTGGAAATATGTACCAATAAACCTTAAAATGAAAATAAAATTGTACCATTTCACAAAGCAAAGAATTATATTTTGACCTATTTATTCCCATGGGAACATGTACAAAACAAGTATGCGTGTAAAGTCATTTTTATCCCTTGGTGATTTTACAGCCAGAGGGAATAGCTGCCTATGCAACGCAAAGGGGGATAAACCTTCATAAAACTCATGCAAATTTAAAACTTCCTTGATGGTTGCTTAAGAACAAAAATCATGACGCCAAAAGCGTGTATTTTACACTCTAAATTTGTCAAAATTATTAATAAATAAATATTGTCGTTAAGTTCAATGAAAAATATAAAGAAACATTGTTTTCCCTTTAATCTCTTGTAAATGTAGTTCATGGAGGCATTTGGTGTATGTGCTTGCGTCAAAAAGACACCATGAATACGAAAAAAAAAAAATTAAAAAACTTGCGATTAGGAATTATCGAACTAATTAGCATATTATCCATAGATAGATAATAGTTACAACTAAAAAAATTACATATTTAATCGTTCCCTATTTTTCTACATAACGTGAACCTGATAAGAATAATTATTTATTTGTTAAAATTTGAAAAAATAATACATAGTAACATATATAATTTTTTATCCTTATAATATCCAATGCCAATTATGAGTTTTAGTTAGTAACGTAGTTATTTTAATGTTCTTCAAGTATTATAAATGCTGCACTTGATGATTTCAAGTGGTTAAACCTTCCACTCTACCACATGAAGGGTTTTAAGTGGTTTATTTTTAAACTGTTTAGCTACTCAAAATACTGTGCGAAATACTTTCAAATTCAAATTACTGTACTGTTTTACATTGCAGTACATATTCATTTTTTATTTTATTTTTTTGATAAAATGTAGGTACGGATATAAAAAGGAATTATGGTTAATCACATGCTAAACTCATTTGAATAACATTGTGACAACATAACTCTTTATCTAAACAGTTTAATTCTAGTGCAAACGAAAAATTTAGATAAAAATGTTAAACGCCAACGAAAATATTTTGTTTCTTTTTTGTGTACTTTTTCTGTTACATATAATGAATTAATTTTAAAAATACATAATTCAAATGTACCTACCAATAACCTACAGGTACTCAACCTTAGAATGAAATTGATTAATTAATCAGACCTTAAGCAATTAGGTCAAATCTTTTTTGTTAAAAAAATTTAGAAATAATCGTTTCTTTACAGAAAATTAAATTACTTTAATAAATATTTTTTTGAAGTACCTTGACCCGTTTTAATTTTTTTTTGTCATCACTCTAATTTTTTTACAATGTTGATAAAAGTTAAATTGAATACTAAGACAATATTTACTTTTTTTTTCTTGTAACTGACGTGTTTTACATTCCAATTTAGCGAAATTGTGGTAAGATAAACATTGTATCCACTTAAATAGGTAATCTTTGACATAGACACACATTATCTATGTTTGTTTTATTGCGTTTTTTTACATAGATCTGAAGTTAATGTTTGAATTTTGAGTTATGATTACCATACTAATAACTAATAACAGCATTACTTTAATAATTAACATATTTAAACTTACAAATTAGCTGTATACATACATACATACCTATCTCTGTTATCTTTTTTTGTGAAACTCGGCAAAATAATAATAAGTTATTTGTTTTTATTTCTATTTTTTGCCTTTTTCAATGAGAGAAAGAAAATATCTTTTCTCTTTTAGTAAGAAAAATAGTCCAATAAATTAAAATAAACAAAAATAAGGCAATTGTATTAAAAATAAATAATCCAAAAAATTCTAACATACCTGAAACAATGTTGTGTATTCTCTTCTTTAATAACGAAAGTAAAATTATTAAGCAAGTCTATCACAAAGAGTAGCACTAAACTGTATCTTCTCGCTGTTTTCCACGATACTATTTCGAAGCACTAAGAAAACGATCTTTTAAAAAATAAACAAAAAATCTACACTCCGATACCTGTTTAGTGCAACAGGTTAAGAGCAACAACAGATATTGAAACATAAGCGACGTCTGTTGTCTGAATACCCATGTATCAGGACCGGCTGCTAATCTTTTTGTCACTTTTTCTGCTGCCATATTTAGATGAACTTTAATTAATAGCGAAAATATTTCCTTCGAATTTCATAAATAATTAACGAACAAAATATATATAATTCTAATGGTAGCATAATACTAATAATTTAAAAGAAACGCAGTCCTTTATGTAATTAATATTGAAAATCTTTATCTTTTAACATCAAAACTTATTTCTATGAACGATAATTCGTTTATGCGCCATCTATAGGCTATTTGGGTACATAACTGAAGTGGTGACATCTTACGTTTGGTAGCCGAACCATAAATAATAATTTAAATTTGAAAATGCGTTTAAATTATAAATTTATTAATTGGAGAAAAACATACGCAATATTTTGACTGAAAGTAAAAATATTATAAGAATTTAAAAATTTTGATTATGAATAAGACTGCTGTTAATGAAATAAAATTTTTTATAACTAAATTCTTTGTAAAAACTCAATAAAAATCGTAATTTACTTATTTATTGTATCCACTAAATATAATAAATAGTAATTATTTTAGAGAGGACAATCAGCAAGATCTAATTGATTGAAATACTTAGCTACTATGCAAATAAAACTATTAAGAGGTCCATACATTTCATAATTAGAATTATCATCCAAATTGGATCTGACATAAGCACATTTTCTGGCTAATTCTCTTAAAGAATGGCAAGCTTGTGGACTTAATGGGATTGCTAAAGTAGATAGAATCCCAAAAACCCACACTCCCGTATTATACAAAATTGTTTCACCCGGTTGAAGATCTTCCATTTCATCTAAAATAACATCTAATACTTTTAATTTAGATCCTTGTGAGAGATCCGCTATTTCTGAAAATATTGGGGTATCAGTCTTTATCCTATCTGATAAATGGGAAACGTGAACAACTTCTTCATCAGGTTTTTCAGGTACAGAGGGTGTTATGAATTTTCGAAATTCTGAAAACTTTTCTAATTGTTCTAATTGCCATTCTTCTGTGGGAAGCATGGTATCAGGTGCCTTAACGCAACCTTCATTCTAATGTAAAAAACAAATACAACACTAGAGTATGAAAATTAATGAGAAAATCAACGAAATTACCACTGTCACATAGAATGTCTGATTTTTTTCTAATTCTCTTTTGTCAATATTGTCAGCCACAACCCATTTCTTGCACAATTTTCTTTCATACATGACATACTGCACATATTCTTCACCTACATTAATTAAATTAGTTAATTACTATGTATTTTAAATTGTTTAATTAAGTACCTGTCTCCGGAGGTTTTGTTGGGTCGAAGTCTGGCGGCAGTTCAACATCTAAACACTTTTTCATTATAACGATTTCACTGTCACTACTATCAACATCACTTTCGTACATTTTGATTAATATTTTATTATAATAATTTCAAAAAACTTTAAATTGTTAATAAATAACAATAGAGAAAATTAAGGTTAAGTGAGGTTATGTACATGTCATAATTTGAACTATCTCACTGACAGTACTAGAACTACTTAAGTATTAACGTCGAAAATAATTAAAAAAGTCGTAATCAATAAAAGCTAATATTAAAAATAACTTTAATTATACTACGTTTTTATTGATTTTAAATATATTATGTTATCAACGAAACTAAATTATTTTAACTGAAAATTAAAATGAAGTACACTTGAACTATCTATCTGAAGGCACTAGAACTACCAAGATTTTAACGTCAAAAATAATTATAGTTTACAAAATAATAATTTTTTATTGATGTTAGTTCAAAAATTTTTTTACTAAAAGTATTGTTTTTATATAAATAAAATAGTGAAAGTGTTACTTTCATATTAATCCTTTGATTGGAGTTATTTGTGAAACTTTTGGTAGTTAGTGTAAACTCAAAAGCGATGGATGCAGAAAATCCGGCAAAAATTATAGTGAAATGGAGCGGAAAAGAGTACACAATTGAAGTGTCTGATAATGATTCAATAAGTGATTTGAAAAATGCGATCGAGAAAGAAACAGGGGTCCGTTCTCATAGGCAAAAGTTACTTAACCTCAAATTAAAAGGTATGGGACTCGGAGTAATTTGCTGTTTAAAACTTTAATTCTATTAATAATAACTAAACGTAGGAAAGAGTCCAGATGACGACTGTAAATTGAGTCTTTTAAAATTGAAGCCCAACTTCAAGTTAATGATGATGGGTTCTCTTGAAGAAGACATTGCCGAAGTGAATACAACACCAACAGATTTACCTCCAGTAATTAACGATTTAGATATAGAAGACGAAGAGGTAGCGATAGAAAATCGGGAAGTATACTTGTCGAAAATAGAGAGAAGGGTAAAAGACTATAAAATAAAAATGCTCAGTGAACCAAGACCAGATAAGAAGTTGTTAGTTTTGGATATAGATTATACACTTTTTGATCACAGATCTGTTGCTGAAACAGGAGCTGAACTCATGAGACCATATTTACATGAGTTTTTAACATCAGCTTATCAAGATTATGATATTGTGATATGGTCTGCAACTGGAATGAAGTGGATTGAAGAAAAAATGAAACTTTTGGGTGTAGCAACAAGCCCCAATTACAAAATTTTATTTTATTTAGACTCTCTAGCTATGATTTCAGTCCATACGCCAAAATATGGTTTATTAGATGTAAGTTTGACTTCCTTTATGTATATTAAGTTCATGAGGTAATAAATAATTGTTTTCTTTTCGTTTTTGCAGGTGAAACCTTTGGGAGTGATTTGGGGAAAGTTTAAGCAGTACAGCAGCAAAAATACGATAATGTTTGATGATATAAGAAGGAACTTTATTATGAATCCCAGAAATGGATTACGAATTCGCCCATTTCGTCAAGCTCATTTAAACAGAGACACTGATAAAGAACTTTTGCATTTAACAAAGTACCTCAAGAACCTTGCAAGATACTGTGATGACTTTGGAAGTGTTAATCATAGAAATTGGGAGAAATATAAACCCAGCAAAAGAAACAGCCACTAATTAGCATTCAGTATTTACTTAATTATATATCCTTATTTTTTTAAGACAATAAATATATTAAAATTGTTTACTTGTATTTCATTTATAGAAAACACAAAGTTAATTATCAAATTAATACAAAAATTGCCTTCTTATTAATATATTTTTTTTTTCATAAACATTTTATGCTAAGCAAAGTACAGGTAATTTCCCAAAAAGAGTTTTTTTTGAATTTTTTTTACAAAAGAGATATAAGGAAAATTGTTTAGCTACCGTGTATGACTGGTTGCAGACTACATGAGTAGGTCAAATATACCACCATAGAAATAGTTCAAAATTACATTTTTAGATAATAAAAATATTTAAAAAATAAAAAGAAAGTGTCGGTGATAAGATAAAAATAATAATTCTGATAAGATTTTTAATTATTTCTAAATTATACTTAATTTAATGTGCTAATTTTCGGCGATTTTATTTGTTCTTTTTTAACATAACCATAATGGTTATTGAACATCACGTAAAAGGTTACGAAGATTTTAAAAAATACATGGCAGATTTTAACAGTGATGGCAAAAAGGTACACGTTTACTTTACAGGGACTAAATTACCCTCAGGAGAAAGCTGGTGTGATGATTGTCAACGCGGTAAGTGAGGTTATATATTAAACATCCCCTGCATGTTTTTGTACTATTTCAGTACTTAGAATAGTATTAAACTATGCTTTTTTTTTAATTAGCCTATCCTGTACTCCAGGAAGCAGTAGCATCAACGAAAACAAGTTCCCACTTAATCTATGTGGAAGTAGGAGAGAGATCGGTGTAAGTTACTAATTATTGTTAATGTACAAATCTTAAACTAATTATGTGTTATTGCAGCTGGAAAGATATAAACAATTCGTTTAGAAAAGATCCAGATACTAAATTACTAGTTATACCGACTCTGATAAGGTGGAAAGGGCCCCAGAAGTTAGAAGGGGATCAATGTGGGAAAAAAGAATTATTAGAAATGCTATTAACAGACGAAGACTGAAATATTTGGTGCTATAAACAAGCAAAAGTCTGCAGTGCATTCATTATAAGTTATATGAATTATAATCATGTATTCCGATATATTACGAAAATTTTATTTTTGGATGTAGTGTACATATTTAAAATGTGGTATATTAAACTGTTTTTGTATTGGATTTAGATCAAGTAAATGTTTTAATCGTAATATATTGTCTTTTCTTTTAACAGCCCATATCTGTATTAATACTTTATTTAAATCAATGATTCAAAATTACTTTAATCATTTTAATGACTGTTAAATGCTCCTGGCTTATAGACAACCAATTTAACTAGCAGGCTTGCTGGCTGCATATACGCAACTGCAACTGACGTGCGAAATATTAAACATGTTTTTGGAATTAATTTTTAATAGAAGAGAAACCAAAAACCTATCTCTAATTAAATATTCTATTAATTAAAATTAAATTAATACGCTTTTTCAAGTTGAGCACAATGATTTTTTGACTCATTCCCTGTGGGAATTTTCATTGAGATATCAACTTGTTCGGGTACCTCATCTGTGAGAGGTAGAGAACTAATATTCAAATTATTTAGAGGGTCTGTTACGTAGACGTTGTAAAATAATTTTTTATTTCTCATATAGCTGTAACTGTTGTCAAAAACGACCGTATCTGAAATAAAAAAATTTACTCAAAGTAAATAAATTAATTTATTGTTAATAATTTTGTTATTTTTTTAAATTAAATATGTGAAATCAATTAATTCCAGTGTCATTTGAATATATTTTCGTAATTATTGTGCAAGATTTGACGGAGCGACGTGCAGAGTAAACAGCATCGCGGATTACTAACTCAGGAATGCGACGTTTAATTATTATAAACTTCTGCGGCGCGTTTAATTGGCTGTCGCACTTCGCGCTAATTCGACAGCCAATAGGAAAACACCTGAACCACGTGCGAAGGTGTTTTCCGGAATTTAAACGCCAGACAGGTTTTATGACTCATACATTTTATTAAAGGGATAATAATTTTGGTATTTATTTATTTGTGGATCGATTTTAATGCGGTTTTCGACCAAAATTATGTTTAAAAAAATGTATTACGTATTAAAATAAAATAAATAAAAATGCTTACATGTTGCTGGTGCTTGACAAACTATAACTCCAGATTCATTTACTTGATGCGATGCAACCCTATGATAACGTACTATTGGGTGTGTGTTTCCGTCTGAATCTGTTTGAGTTATCCCGAAACGGATGTCGTGGTCTTCTGTGTAAAATTCCCACCTAATAAAAAAAAAAAGGTACATATAAAATTTTCCCTTTTGTGTTCCCTATTGATTAATTTGTCATAGCAACAACTTTGTTATGAGGCCCACTAACAGTGGCACATGATAAGTGTACAATTTGTATTTTCAAACTTTTAATGTAAAAGTTAATTTATGTAATTAATGTAAGTATAATAGCAATGTTTCTGTACCTCAAAAAGCAGCCATCTTCAGCTATGATAAAGTCAAGATTGAATTTTTTTCCACTCTTGATTACTGTCGATTTGAAATTTTTGTTATCACTGTTTAGGGTATAACTCTTATCAAAAGACTGTGTGTAATACGATTTGGGTACTTTCCCTCCGGGTTTTATCTATTAACAAACAAATATTATACAAAATTGTTACTAAATCCTTGAAGTAGAAAATAGAATAATAAATTGTACCTTCGAAGGACATTTAGGATTTCCGTCCGGATCAATCATAATTCCCCCATAATGTTTAGGAAGTTGATCCGGCAATATATTTTCTAAGACGGCTCTCTGCCATTTTTTGGGGTCTGATTTGAATATTTGAATTTTACCGAGGGTGTAATCGTTTAAAAACCTTTTTATTACAGCGAAGGCGACAGAGAAGACACGAGGGGCTAAAAACAATTTTTTTTGCAACTTTCTACTAAAAACTAATATTGCTAAATTAAGTACCGTTAATTATATAGCACGATTTAAGAATTTCGGGGTAGTTTGCTTCGTACATTTGGATAAGCGAAATTACAAATTCACTGGCTACAAGAAAAATATTGTAATTCAAAATTTAACCAAAAAAATAAAAAAAATACCTGGACGCCATGCATAGTGCCTTATATTAAAACCTTCCATATCAATAAGAGCTACAACTTTGTATATACCAGACTTTGCAGCTAATGACATATTTTCTTCGAGAATTTTAATTGTAAGTCTAATCATGTCATTTTTACTAACTGAATGTAGTAATCCAACGATATCTAAACCCGAAAATGGAACCACAATAACTAAAACAAGTTAAAAAAATTGTTTAATATTACGTGATAAGAAAACTAAAATAATTTTGACTAACTGGGAGCTCCATCTTTATCTAATCCACAAGTTCCACTTGGATAATAGACTTTTAGAACATGAGGAATTTCCCATGACTTAAGACCATCATCCACTTGCCAATGTTTTCTCCATTGTAACGACTAGAAAATATTTATTTGGTATTTTTTTCAAAATTAGTAAAAATTGTTTGAAGAACATACTTCACGTAACATTTTTTCAGCAGCTTCAACGTTCCAGGAACGAGCTGAATAATAAAAAAAAACTAATTAGCATTTAGTATTTTTTTTTATGAATAACTACGTACAATTTTTTATAGTACCTATCTCACATAAATTTGAAAACAAAAATCTACCCTAAGGTTAAAAGGCTGAGTTTTTATTTCTAATCTTTGCTGTGGTAGAAACAATAAAATTTAATACATAGATACATACAACTTTCACGAGCAATTAAATAAGTTATGTATATGCTCAAGTTTTATAATTCACTTTCTAAATAGAAAAGCGTATTACAATAAAGATGTCAATAGCAGTTTCGTTTATTTGCCATTTGCATTTAACGTTTTTATTCGAAAGAGAAAACGTAAATAATGTTGCTTCATAAATGTTTAAATAAACACATATAAAACTCTTGAAAACGGCACTTGATTTACAACTTTATGGCTGCGAATACCCGAAGAGACGACCTAAATGGATTAAAATATTCCTTCCTGCTTTTACTATCCCTTTCTTATTCATGTTAAATGTTCAATTATGCAACAGTCAGCCTATGAATTTAATAGCAGAAATTGCAATTAAAAAAAAATTTTAATGCCTCTTTTTTACTTATTTTTTATTATTTAAATGTGTTAAAAAAAAAACTCACCCCTTAACCATCGAAGTAAAAAATTATCGTCGTGGTCGGGCTGCAAGACATCTTTTACTTGCCTTCGAAACTGAAACAAAAAAATTTACAAAACATTATTTTCAATATCAAAATTGATCTCATTAATTAATATCTAATTTAATTATTTAGCAATTCAATTAATGTCAGAGTGACATAAGTTAATTAAAAAAAAAATGTCCATTGACTCCAGTGAATCAGAAGCAAAGGTTGTAATTGGCCCAAAGGAGGTTTATGTCGAAGAATATTCTGATAGTCCTGATTCATCCCCTCCGAGGTGAGATATAACACGTTTACGAAGAAAAGATACTATGAAGTCAAAATTCCTCAAAAAAGAAAAAAAAAATGTTTTAGTTCGGTTGATGATGAAGACAGAGTCACAAAAGAACGAGCAAAAGAAGACATTCCTCCTGAGTACTGGCACATTCAAAAGTTGGTGAAATATTTAAAAACAGGGAACCAAACAGCCACTGTGGTCTCATTATGTTGTATGAAAGATCATGATTTGACAACTGAAATAAACCAAGCAGCAATTTTGGTATTAAATAATTGTTTTTACCTTTAGGTACCTGCACATTTTTTTTTGGTAAAACTTTTTAGGAAGTAGGAGGATTAGAAATATTAATCAACTTATTGGAAGTAGAAGATTTGAATTGCAAATTGGGTTCTTTAGAAGTTCTCAAAGTTCTCTCTCAGAATCTCGAAATAAAAAGAAGAATAACTGACCTTGGAGGAGTAACCCTTTTATCTGAAAACTTAAGTTACCCCGCTAGAGATTTGCAAATTTTGGTAGCAGAAACGATACATAACGTTGGTCAAATTCATAAAGCTCGTAAACATGTTCGGAAAGCAGGGGGAATTCCAAGACTAGTTGACCTAATGGATGTCCCTGAAAATTGCCTGTTAACCTCCGTGGATGACCTTAACCCTGACGAACAAGAATCCGTGAAAATTGCTATGTCTGCAGCACGAGCTTTATGGTCAGTTTCCCGAAGTATAAAAAGTGTTAAGCTCATGATGGAATCTGGATCAGTACCATTATTAGCAAGACTATTAAGGTAAAAAAAAAAATAGAACAAAAGAGATAGTGTAGAGAACATTTAATGTAATTTAAAGGAGTATACATATGGACGTGGTAATCCCCACAGTTGGTACTTTATCAAATTGTTCCAACGATCCAGATTTCCAATTGGCAATACAAACCGAAGGAATGGTTCCGGATATAGTGAAACAATTATCTACTGTAAGCAACTGAAGCTGAATCTTCTTCGACGAGTGTTAAATTTTGTATTCCAGGAACTTGCAGATTTGAGAAGATATGCAGCTGAAACAATTTTCAAATGTTCTGAAAATCCAGCTACGAGAGATATCGTTCGACAATCCGGTGGATTGGATCCTTTAGTGGGGATGGTAAAGAACCCTGCTACTAAACTGGATAAACCCTTACTGGCTGCTGTTACTGGAGCCATTTGGAAAACTGCAATTAGTCCAGAGAATGTCGAAAGATATGACCAACTGAATACTATTCACGCAAGTTTTAAAAATAGAAGAGAATTAAAATTTTTTGAAGTATTTGCTTCCACAGGCTTTGGTGAATCTTCTGCAAGATGTTGACGAAAGTGAAGAAGTACTCAGCAATGTTGTTGGTGCGTTACACGAATGTCTCAAATTTGAACACAATCGGGAGACGTTGAGAAGAGCGGGAGGAATACCATATTTGGTGAATCTTCTCAATTACACCTACCCACCCTTGTTAGAAAATGTACCAATGGTTTTAAGAGAATCAGCCAAAGAAGACGGATCAATGAGGATCATTGAAGACTTAGATGGAGTCAGACTGATCTGGTCTTTATTAAAAAATCCTTCCCCTCGTGTAAATAAAAAAATTGCAGTTTTATTTTGATGAAACATATATTTTATTTATGTAGGTACAAACAAATGCTGCATGGGCATTGGTCCCATGTGTAAAATACAGTTACGATTCTGGTGAAATGGTAAGAAGTTTCGTTGGTGGTTTGGAAATTGTTGTAAGATTATTGGAATCGAAGAACACCGAAGTTCTTGCTGCTGTTTGTGCTGCTATATCAGAGATAGCACAAGACAGGGAAAATCTGGGGGTCATATCCGACCATGGGGTGGTACCATTGCTCGTTAATCACGTTAAAACCGACTCTGATACACTCAAGGAATATTTGGGATACGCAATTGCTTATTGCTGCAGTTGGGGATCTAATAGGAAAGATTTTGGAAGGTAAAAATTAAATAGTAATAATTTTGAAGGCAGGCATTCACGTATTCAATAATTACGTAATGTTTCGTGAACTAAATTGTTAGTGGACCGATGAATTGCACAACTTGAACCAAAAATTACATCGAAAACTTTCACAAAGTCTTAAATGTGTATGTACCTATTGGAATTAAAAAGTTACCTAATAGCACAGTAGGTACCTACATTTTAAAAATACGAAATAGGTGAAGATTTTATTATTATAGACGTTATCAAATAATTATGGTAGTTTAATTTTTCGAAATATTTTACTTCATTTAACGCCACATTTGTCATTAATGTGTAGACAGTAAAAAGATCGTTATACAGCTAATGGGACGTTTATTTGACCTAATTTGAACCGATGCCAAACCAATGTCATCAAAAGAGATGATCCCTAACGAGCTAAACTAATTAAGGGAAATTCTGATCATTCCATTGATCTCTGCATCGAATTTCGATTACACTAAAGTAGTTAATTTTAACATTCTGGTTCAATATCTTAAAAATGTAGATAGTAATTTATTTTTAATCCATGATATTATTTTGATCCCCTAAAAGTCAGGAGTTTATCACAGGGACACCCTCATATGTTTTGTATTTACAGATTGGGTGCAATAACTCCTTTGGTGGGATATATGGCGTCGGAGAATCCCCTTGTACAAAGGAGTGCGGCTCTTGCACTGCATCATCTGTCTGAAAACTACTTCAACTGTGTAACAATGCACGAAAGTGGTGTCGTTAACTTTTTATTGAAAACCGTCGCCTCCACCGACAAGGATCTCCAGGAGGCATCAGCAGGATGTTTGACAAACATCAGAAAACTGGCATTGGAAGCTGAAACCGTTCATTTGGTGAAGAGGAAGGGTGTCATGGACGAATCAGATGACGACGAAGATTAACATGTTAATTAATTATTTTTTACAAGTTTTTATCATTCAGTTTCGGAGGGAAGTTATTTAAATTTTAATAAACAATAATATCCCAATTTGTATTACATCACCATTTATTCAGCGATAAAAAGCAGCTGTGTTGATGACCTCTTGGGTCAAAGCAATTAATTATTCGTTGTATCTTTCGAGACAGCAAAAAGAAACTTCCTTTTTAAACGACGCCAGGAAAAGGGGAAGTCCAAGAAAGAAATAAAACACTTTTCTTTCTGAATACATTTATCACCGATTCCAAAAAAAAAAAAACATGTAAAGTACCTATTCAGATCATTTGTAAATCCCCGAATACATTTAGTCAAGCATAAAAGGACTGCTCAATATACGAGGGGTAATCCTATTTTCCACAGGGGAATTTTAAGTCATTTTTCTCTAAACAAACGGTTCTCAAGTATAAATAGGTTTCAGAGTCAACTTCTTTCATCAGTTCTACACGAAAATCCAGATTTCCAAAAAAATGTCTTTCAAAATTACAATTTCATCCCTATTTGTTATCTTCGTTTTTGGATTCGTCACCTGCTTTCCAACATCTGATATTTTTGAAGATTATCAACCCCAGGAAGAAAATCTAGTCGAAATACAACACTCAGACCAGTATCATGCAAGGGAAAGTAGAGAAGCAGTTGAAGATTTTGAAGACGAAGAAGACATGGATTTGGATCAGTATCACACAAGGGAACGTAGGGAAGTAGATGAAGATTTCCCTTTGGTAAGGGAACGAAGACAGTTATTTGGTGGTAAATTTGGAACGAATGAACAAATTGGATACAGAGCCGGACCAGCCTGGGGTTCGCTATCTCATTCTGGAGGCCCTGTCACTTTTAGTGGTGGACTTGGGGTCAACTCAGCAGCTGTAAGAAAGACCTTTAAAAGACACTAAATGAAAATATTTCTACTAAAAAGTGATTTGTTTTATTTTAGGGTCATGGTTTGTCAGGAAGTTTATCTCATACTCCAGGAGTTGCTGGACATGGATCTGTTAGAGGAACAGTAGGTATTGTCAATACCCCAAATCACCAGTTATCTGGATGGGCCCAGCACGACAGGAATTTTGACAGGCACATGCGCCCATTTGGACCAGAAACCAATAGTGCAGGGTTTAATTACCAACATGGAACTGGAGCAAATGCTTTTCTGAGTGGATCGAAAACTCCTGGGTCTCCATCAGTTGGGACCTTTGGTGGATCAGTACCAGTGAATCATGGATTGTCTGTGTCTGGTCAAACAAGTTTTGGACATGGAATGAAACCTGATCATCAAATTGGACTGTCATACCAAAAAAATTTTTAAAATAATGTTTATGTACTTCATTTAGTTTATTTTATGAAATTTAATTGTAGATATTTTAGAATACATTTAATAAATATGATAATTTATTGAAAATTTACGTTTTTGGATTTTTTAAAATGTTTTATTAACATTTCTATTCTCTTAAAAAAATAAGGACTTTTTCTTTATAATTTATTGCTAATGGGGACAAATGGGGATTATATGAGATGAATTAAACTACTTTTCACCCGTTTTCGAATAGTTGACAGAAGTTTTGGGACCATCATACTGACCTCAATCATCCCCAATTAGCGGTAGATCCAGAAGTCTTTTGGGGGGTACAATAAAATAGCTACGAAAAGATTCGTCACAATGTTAAGGGTGGTGACGTTGGCTTAGAATAAAAAAGTCAATTTTGCTTTGAGGAGGAGTATTAAGGGAGGAACAATTGCTCTTATCACCCCTTTTGGATCTGTCACTGAGTCCAATTCATAAGAAATTAAAAATTAAGAAATGATACTTTTTTTTATAATTAAATTTAGTCAGTTAAAAAAAAGGTTGATAATTGAATGGCAATAAATTTAAAGTGGAAAGATGAGAAATTTTTAAATTTTAAGTTATAACACTAACTCTTTTTGCATTTTTATTTCTCAAAAGCAAACTATTTAATTTTGAGAGTGGAAGTGCTTTTATAATTATTTCACTAGTTTTTTCTTATAAAGATCACTAAAATTATTAAAAAGATTTGTTATTTCTATAGAATAATAAATTATGACCATCAGCATATAAATTATTTAAGCAAAAATATAAATCAATTTTTTAATAGTACTTTGCTTCTGAGCTTTAGACAAAAAAAAAGGAAATATATTTGATGCTTTTTGTGGTTTATTTATTTATAATTTTCAATGATACTTTTGAGTATAAATATTTATAATTTCAAAAAGAAATTGTGTAAACTGACCTACAATTACTTACATATTATTAATGTCAAGTTTTCTAAAATTCAATATTTTTTTTTAAATTTTTTTATTGCCTATATGTATTGTTTTCTTATAGGGGACTTTTTAAATTCTAAAAAAACTGTTGCATAAATTGTTCATTTTACCAGTAAAATGCAACTATTTACTAAGACGATAAAGGAAACTGAGGTCATCACATTGACCTTAACGAGATGAAAGTGCAGTCACTTATTTATTTATTTCCTGCAAGAAAAGAGGTAATTCCCATACAAGAAACTGCATTATTTGAGATAAGTAACGGGTATGTCCAGCAAATGGGAATTTTCAAAGACACAAATTCTGTTTTTAAACTGACCAGTATAAATAGGATGAAAATTCAAATTCTGATTCAGTTTACAGTCTCAGTTGTTCTCAAGCAATAGTACATCTACAAAATGTCACCCCAAACAGTGTGTCTATTTCTCGTGGTTGTAACAGTTGGATTGGTTTCTAGCAATCCGTTAGTTAGGGAACGAAGACAACTTTTTGGTGGAAGAAACGGCAATCATCAACAGATTGGTTACAAGGCAGGACCGGCTTGGGGTTCCATGTCACACTCTGGAGGTCCCATCACCTACAGTGGGGGTCTTGGGGCTACTTCTGCCGCAGTAAGTATTACAGAAAAGAAAAAAAAAAACAATTGATCTAAAAATTAATTTATAAATTCTTTTTGTTAATTAGGGTCATGGTTTATCTGGAAGTCTTTCTCATACTCCCGGATTTGGTGGTCAGGGGTCAGTTAGAGGAACTGTTGGTTTGGTGAATACTCCAAATCACCAAGCTTCAGCTTTTGCCCAACACGATAGAAATTTTGATAAACATATGCACCGTCTTGGTCCTGAGACCAACAGTGCTGGTATCAACTACCAACATGGTGGTGGATCTAATGCTTTCCTAAGTGGATCTAAAACGCCGGGATTCCCGTCTAGGGGAACTGTTGGGGGATCTGTACCACTCCATACTGGAAGAGATTCCAGTTTGTCGGCTTCTGGACAGACGACTTTTGGTCATGGAATGAAACCCGACCACCAAGTTGGATTAACATACCAAAAAAAATTTTAATGCCTATACTTATTATGTTAATTTATAATTCTTCTTTTTGGTTATTTTGTTTTATATTTATTTTTTTGGCTTTGTTTGATTCAGAAATAAATACATTTAATTAAATTAGTCGACTATGACTTCATTCTGTAGACTGCTAGTTGCTTCTGTAGGGTAGATGTCCCTAGTCTCACTATATGGTAGCTGCGCATCGTTATCTGTAGGGGTGTGGTAGAAAAGGGGTTAAAAATGTGTTCTTACGGTATGTTCTTCCTGTCTTTGGGTAGAAAGAATTAATGGGTCATGTTTTGTGACCCTATGAAGCCTATTAATTTGACATGGTCATTATTATCCAATTTTTTTATTATTGGATTTGATTTTTTTTTGGGTTAGTCCAACTGGGTATTAAACGTGAATTGATGTTAATTACAGATATTTAAAGAGTTAGTGAGGTAATTATTTACGTGAAACAGACAAAATTGTTTTTGTAATTTAATTACCTTTGTAAAACAACAAGTGCCTATTTTGTTTGTCAACTAGTCATTTATAAACATTTTAAATTGTTTAATGTTGTATATAATGAATAAATAATAGATAGTTGTACGTCTACTGATGGTTTTCTAAATGATGTCGATTCGCTTAATTAACCTAAATACATATCTACTTGGGTAATGAATTTTTTGTTTAATCACGAAAATAGGGAAATTTGTAATTATCGAACTATTTTGTGAATAAAAATATGTACATGTTAATTCAATTTAATTTTCATTATCTATAGAAAAATTTATATTTTTTCAAAGCTAACTGATAAATCTTCTAGAATTTTAAAATGTTATTCTTGTTGAATAAATGATGTGGTTTGGTATTTTCCAGGTATAAAATCACTATCTCTTCAAGCTAATTAACAATTAAGGTGAATGTACGAGAATAAGTTTATGAGAATGAGGAACTACTGTAAAATTCCATTACTGCCTTTCACGAAAAATATTAAACACATCAACAATTTTTTATTAAAAACACATAAAAATAGAATCATATTTTGTATCAAGCGACACTTAAAATAATTATGCAACGTTTTGACCGGAAATTTCTTTCATCATTTCTTATAAATGAAAAAATAATTAACCAAAGTTATCAACAATTTTAATGAATCAGAGATGTTCTGGTTTTTTATTTCTGGGTCAATTCCACTTACGTGGCATACATACGTTATTTATTTAATTAATTGTCACCAGGTAAATTAGATAAAAGAATTAATTAGCAGTATGTAAAATAAAAATAAAGGTCAATAATATTTGTAATAATGAACGTTTTACATGCACTTAAAAATGTAAATGATGGGATTTTACGTGACGTAGTACTTTTGGAAGTAATTATTACTTATGTAGTCACACGTCTGTTTTTTCTTTAATTAGTACATGAAACCTTGGAATCAATAAAACATGTTTATATTAGGTATTTAAAAACAGGTTCAAATGATCCTAATTAAATTTTTAATAGATTTTTACGTTTATTTTTTTATTTTATTAGAAGCAACTTTTAGTCAATACAAAAAAGCATCCCTATGTACTTCTATTTATCTTAAGCTCTTACACGTTTTGTTTTTCACTCCAATTAAAAAAAAATTCTTATTCCTAATTCCTCTTCCTTAAACTAATTTTAAATTTAGATGTTTTAAATAGAATTTCCTTAAAGTTGTCAATTATCCAATAATTAAGAGTCATGAGCTTTTACTGTAAATCCAATACAAAGGGAATCGAACAACTACAAGAAATTGACAACATTCTATGGTTACTTATTACGATTTGAATCGTACATACTTGAGTGGAATAAAAATTAGTTACGTACTTATATAAAAACATAAGTGAAATTTCAATCTATACAAAAATATTTGCGTAAGTTATGACGCAAATACACATTGTTTAAAATAATTATTTGTTGTTGATGTTCAAAATTATAAGACTTCATATTAACAGTTTTAAATGTAGCTTTTTGAGTTTGTAAAATGGATTCAATAAAGTTTCCTTTGATAGCCTTTTGTTGTACAGAAAATTTCTCTAATTTAAACTCCCTTTCCTTTGAACAATGGCTCACAATTATTATTAACTATACATCTATTTATATCATTAATTAAAATAAATATTTGCCATTAATTATTCGTTTGTGATTTTATAATTAAATTCTTGTGAAAGCTAAATTATACGTTTTTTTTTTTCAGGAAAAGCAGCTGTGCTTGTCGGAAAATTTTTAATAAATGTGGAGAAATAATGGAAAATTTCTTAATATGCTATTAGCAATTTTTTCTGCTCTTTAATTTTGTTCAATTATGTACCAATCCAGCAGACAAATTTCACTTGATAATTTCGAATTTTTATCGTTATTAAAAGATCGTTTAATTTACTTCAATTTTCTTCTTTTTTAAATTATTATTTTTTTTTAAAATAGAACAAGACAAGGAAATTTGTAATATTAAGTCTTACCTTCATTAAGGCAAATTTTTGATCATCCTCAAGGGCAGGTTTCGTTACTGACGCCATAATTAACTCATAAACGATAATATTTGACCCTTTTTGACCCCTTTTATCTATCCCTGGTCCACTAGCTATCGCGTCCTGATTTTTACTGTACAATTCACTCTCGACTCGATTTTACAAAAAAAAAAGAACAATAATAATTTAAGTAGGTAAGCGGTTTACAGACGAGCTGTTCACCTTGCACTGACAAATAATGGACTGAATTGTAAATAATTACAATTCTGTTTTCAAAGCCCAAGCAGCACGCTTATTATCGCTTGCTATCGTTGCCATAGAAGAAGAAAGTTAAGCGAGGTCGTTTCAAGCGTTATGGAGGAAAATTGTTTAATATTACGTTTTTGTTATTTACTCGTAAAACCCGTTCAAATACACCCAAAAATCTACATAAATATATAGTTGAAATAGATGAGGGTATGTGGCAAAAAGTGAAGGGTAGAAAAGAAATTATGTCTCTAAGAACCAGAAAATAACGTCAGGAAGAAAAAAAAATTACTAGTTACAAGATCAGGGAAGTTAAGAGGGTGAGGAATTGGTTGAATTTTCAGGATCACTCCCAATCGTTGCCATCATAGCAGTAAAGAAAATAATTTGAAATTAATTAGTAGATACAAGCAATTTTAATAATCATATTTTTTGAAAATTAATTAAAGAACAATTGAAGTTTACTCAGCTTTTTTTTTTAAAAATTATTAATTTCGATTTTAAAAAATGTTCACATCATAATTTCTATCAGACTGTCATGCCCCTGCCTCAACGTGAACTAGAAAACTGGCAAATACAAATAATAAACCCAGAAACTGTTTGACCTTTTCAACCCCTCAGACAGTAATTTTTTATGAAGGAAATTTAAACCAAGACATTAACTTCACACCTAGGCTTTGTAAGACACAATCTGTTACATTCAGCAGACTCGTGGGTTTGTTTGCAATTGTTGGTAAACTCGGGCAATTTTATGGGTCTTTCGCAATCATAATAAAAATCGTTACACGTAATAAAATACACAAGACAAATCGTTTTACTACGACTATTGATCGCTTTTGTTCAGTCCTTCTACGATTTTATTATTTAATATTAAGGTAAGTGCATACAAAGTTGGCAAAGAGTAAGATCGCAAACTCAGCAACCCTTTCAGAAAAAAAGATAATTGACGGTCTTAAACAGACCAAGTTGCAGATAGATAGCTGGTACTTCTTATTAATTTTTTTTTTTGTAAGGAAATTCAGCCAATCTAAATGAATATTAATTTCTAATTAATATTCAAGAGTTGCCGTCGATGCAGGTTCAATATTGGTTCTCGTCGAAAATACGGCCATCGGCTTAAGATGATGGTTACACGAGAGAACCGTTTCCTGAGCGATAAACATATCTTGGTGTCTCAGCTGCTCATAATTATTCAGATTGGACGTCGTATAGACTCAATCATAAGTACGTTTTAAATTATTTACCAGGAACTAAATAATCATCCATTTGTTTAACAAAAAGCATTATATTTGCTGATAAATCACTGAAGAGGCTTTGAAAACTTGAAATTTGAACCGATTCCACACCCTTTTTTTTACTTCCCTGATCTTGCAACACGCTATTTTTATTTTTTTTAATCGTTCTCTCTCGACACTTATTTTGGATCAATTTCTCGGGCATTCTAAATAATTTTTGAAGAGCCTGGAACACTCTAGACCATTCTTGTAAATACTAAATCATTTTAGAAAAGAAATTGAGCACTCTGTAACAGTTTGGACCATTCTTTCGCCCATTCTCGCAAAATCTAGTATAATCTGGAATATTTTAGACCATTATCGAGTATTCCAAATTATTCTTGATGAATTTGGAACAGTTTAGATAACCCTCGTTCATTCCAAATCATTTTGGATCATTTTCTCGAACATTCTAAATTATTCTCGTAAAATCAAGAATATCCTAGATTATTTTTGACCATTTTTGAGCATCCTTAATCATTTTTGAAAAGCTTAAAACACTCTAGATCTCCCTCGAACATTCTAAATCATCCACGAAAAATTTAGAATCATTTCTGAAAACTCTACAACACTCTAGATCATCTTCGAACATTCCAAATAATTCTCAAAAGATTTGGAACTTCCTATAACAGTTTGGACTATACTTTTGGTCATTCTAGCAAAATCTAAGACATTCTGGAATATTTTAGGCCATTCTCGAGTATTCCTAACCATTCTTGATGAATTTGAAACAGTTTAGATAACACTCGAACATTCCAAATCATTTTGGATCATTTTCTCGAACATTCTAAATTATTCTCGTAAAATCAAGAATATCCTAGATTATTTTTGACCATTTTTGAGCATCCTTAATCATTTTTGAAAAGCTTAAAACACTCTAGATCTCCCTCGAACATTCTAAATCATCCACGAAAAATTTAGAAAGATTTCTGAAAACTCTACAACACTCTAGATCATCTTCGAACATTCCAAATAATTCTCAAAAGATTTGGAACTTCCTATAACAGTTTGGACTATACTTTTGGTCATTCTAGCAAAATCTAAGACATTCTGGAATATTTTAGGCCATTCTCGAGTATTCCTAACCATTCTTGATGAATTTGAAACAGTTTAGATAACACTCGAACATTCCAAATCATTTTGGATCATTTTCTCGAACATTCTAAATTATTCTCGTAAAATCAAGAATATCCTAGATTATTTTTGACCATTTTTGAGCATCCTTAATCATTTTTGAAAAGCTTAAAACACTCTAGATCTCCCTCGAACATTCTAAATCATCCACGAAAAATTTAGAATCATTTCTGAAAACTCTACAACACTCTAGATCATCTTCGAACATTCCAAATAATTCTCAAAAGATTTGGAACTTCCTATAACAGTTTGGACTATACTTTTGGTCATTCTAGCAAAATCTAAGACATTCTGGAATATTTTAGGCCAATCTCGAGTATTCCAAACCATTCCTGATGAATTTGAAACAGTTTAGATAACACTCGAACATTCCAAATCATTTTGGATCATTTTCTCGAACATTCTAAATTATTCTCGTAAAATCAAGAACATTCTGGAGTATTTTTGATTATTCTCGAGTATTCTAAATCATTTTTGAAAAGCTTGGAACACCCTAGATCATCCTCGAACATTCCAAATCATTCCCAAAACATTTGGAACATTCTGTGACAGTTTGGACTATTATTTTGATAAGTCTCGTATAATCTAAGATATTCTTCAATATTTTAGACCATTATCGAGTATTCCAAACCATTCTTGATGAATTTGAAACAGTTTAGAAAACCCTCGAACATTTTTGAATCATTTTCTCGAGCATTCCAAATTATTCTCGTAAAATCAAGAATATCCTGAATTATTTCTGACCAATCTTGAGCATTCTAAATAATTTTTGAAAAGCCTGGAATACTCTAGATCATCCTCGAACATTCCTAATCATTCTAGAAAAATCTAGAATATTCTGGAATATTTCTGACCATTTTCTCGGGCATTCTAAATCATTTCTGAAAACCCTAGAACACTCTAGATCATCTTCGAACATATCAATAAACAGTTTGGACTATACTTTTGGTCATTCTAGCAAAATCTAAGACATTCTGGAATATTCTACACCATTATCGAGTATTCCTAACCATTCTTGATGAATTTGAAATAGTTTAGATAACCCTCGTTCATTCCAAATCATTTTGGATCATTTTCTCGAGCATTCCAAATGATTCTCGTAAAATCAAGAACATTCTGAATTATTTTTGACTATTCTTATTTTTGAAAAGCCTGGAATACTCTAGATCATCCTCGAACATTCCTAGAGCATTGTGAAATGTTTTAGACCATTTTCGATTATTTTAAATTATTCCTGAAAATTTTAAAAACTTTTGAATTTATGGTTTCAGAAATACATATATGATAAATTCAAATTTTATGTGAACTCTTATACACATATTTATGTATATGTTGATTTTTTTTTTAATACAGGAACGGCTTTATGAGACACGAATGCAGTTTGCAAATTTGCAAAGCTACCGAGTTATGTAAAAACGACATGCACCAATAAAATAAGCCATTATGCTATATCTAAACTGTTGCAAAGCGTTTTAAACACACATTATTTGTCTACTTTTGAATATTCAAACAGAAGTTGTCGTTGTGTAGCTTAACAACACATAATAAAGCTAATATTTTATGCAAATTTCTCTTAATTCTCCCCAGATGCCGTCTCTTTATATTCGCAATAAAAATCTAAAGGATGAACAAACGTTCTTTCTAAAGTCTGTAATTTAAATCGTTAACTCTTAGACTTTTTGCAATGTTTTTATAACGAATTCAATTTTTTTAAATTCAACGTTTTGTTGTCACGTATTGTAAAGACATCCTCAGGGTCGTAATCTTAGAAAATATGAACTGTGTAATGAATGTATGTAAATTATTTACTGCAGAAACGAGTAGGTAGATAAATGTTGCAAACTATTTATGAGAAGCATCCCATTATGAGGGTGTTTCTATGTTAATAAATAAACCGTCTTAGTAACAATGAAAGGAAATAAAGTGAGCCATTGTGGCATTGTCACGTTTTAATTAAGTTTATTGTGCTTCATAGTGCCGAGTTTACACTGTTTGTTTTACTGGACTAGCAAAGCCTGCGGCATATCTACATGGGGTAGTAAGTATACAATGTTACTACGTTGAAACATTTGACCCCAAATGTTGTATTGGTGACTGTACGTACAACACCATCTACCAAAACAATTGTCAATACCCAAAACAGACAAAACAAGACAACATTAATTGGAACTTGACTTTGAGATTTCAGAGTACAAAAATGACTTAGATTTTAGATTGGAAAAATCGTTTTTAGTAATGTAAGAGTTTAGATCAGAAAAATGATTTTTTCCATAAGATTTTAGATGAAAAACATAATATTTGGATAACATTTTGAATTAGATGTATGATTTATAGTTTTTAGATCAAAAACATGACTTTTGAATAAGATTTTAGATCAGCAGCATGATTCTTGGATAAGATTTTGAACTAGAAACATGATTTTGTGTACATATTTTAGATTATCAAAAGGTTTTTTTATAATATTTTAGATTACATACACGATTTTCAGATAATATTTTAGATTAAAAACATAATTTTTGAATAGGAATTAAGATTAGAAATATGTTTTTTGGATAATATTTTGGATTTCATAAATAGATTATAGATTTTAGATCAACAAAATGATTTTGGATAAATTAGAACCAAGATGTTTGGATAAGAGTTTGGATTAGAAACATTATTTTTGGATTTTAGATTATAAAAAGTTATTTTAATAAGATTCTGGCTAGATATATGATTTTTAGATAATATTTTGGATTTTATAAATGAATTATAGATTTTAGATCATAAACATGATTTTTGAATAAGATTTTAGACTACAACCATGATTTTTAGATAAGATTTTGGATTAGAAACATGATCCTTATATTTTAAATTATAAATATGATTATTATGAAGATTTCCTAAAAATATTTCACAAAATAATGACTCAATAAATTAAATAAATAAGTTTCAATTTTCAGAAAAAAAAAATTAAGTACAAAAAGAAGATTAGGTGCTTAATTAACAAAATATTTGAAATGTAATATTCGTTGTGATTATTAATTGATATTTCGGGGTTTATATGAAGGAAGGGTGGATAGGTACTTAATTTGAATATTCGTTGTCAGAAATGGTTTTAATTCGGTCCACTTTGCGAGCTAACAAACGGATATTGTGCGCAACAGGACCTAATCCCAATTGAGAGCGTTCCCGATGTATTTATAAAGGGTCGGAAATCAGTTCACCCCAAGCTTATTTCGCGCAAGGGAATCCCAGGAATTTCAGGTGTTCGATTAATCAGAACAGATAATTTGTCTCGTCAACGTGAACGATAACCCAACTGATAAATCATGCAAGAGGAACGAGGCCACTAATACAATTCGGGTATAATTACATGGTATGTGCTCAAGAATTACTACTGGTACTTACAAACTAAGGATAAACTATGGTATTATCTGTTCACAAACTTGAACTAATACCTACGAAATTTCTACCAAATCCACTTCTGTAGTTAGTAAATAATTAATAGGACAACAGCAGGCTTCCGCGGCCAGGATAAGACGTAAGAAGTAAATTAAGATCGTGTAATTTTGAATCAAGATCATTTAAGATTAGGGTAGGTGTCCTAGAAACCCTGTTTCATCACCTAAAATGTTTAATATTCAAAATTAAGTGAAAATTTCTAAAATTGTTTTTGAATAGGGGCTAATATAAAACTATTAACCCTCGTTTCGCCCCTTTAGGGACTTAATTTTAAAAAAAATACTTTATAGGTGCTTGTCTACGTCGCACAATAAACATTTGTGAAAATTGCAAGTCCCTAAATCCAAGGGTTTAGGCTATACCACTTTTCTACAGATGTAGACGATTCGGGTTCGTCGTATGACTCACTGTCGATGTCTCCGAAGTTTTCTTGAAATAACGGACAAACTGAACACCCCATAAAAAATTCTTTTGAACAAAATTTATTCTATGATCTTAGAGCTATCTAACAATACCAGTAAGAAATCTGTATGTTACATATTAGATGAGCTTTGACCCCTAAAAGCTTTTTTTGGCTAACTGTTAATGTCTTAGTACTTTAATTGAAATAATCGAAAATCTAAACACCTTATCAAATTTTCTTTCAAGTAAAAGTTATTCAATGGTCTAAGAGTAACCTAAAAATGCTAGCAGTAAATCTCTATCTCGCTTATTAGATGACCTGTGACCCCAAATACCGTGAAGTCAAATGTATTTAAAAATCTTTTTGTAACACAATCACGTCACTAATAAATCTTATACTATATTTACTATATATCTAAAAAAAGTTACTATACAACTCCTGAAGACACCTCAAATTGTCTTTTTTTTTATTTCTGTGCCGTTGGATGCTCTGAATCGAGTGCAGAACCTTGTGATGAAAATCTCATTTGAAGTTTTTTATGTAGTCCCTCGTCCGTGGTTAGTGGGAAACTTTTCCTCTAAAAACTTATACATTTATTTAATATGAGATATATGGAATATTTTCATCATGTTACAGCAGTTCTCTTAGATGAAATCTTGTCTGCTGAACTGCTTTTTTCATTTATGAATGTACATAAATATGAAATGAATATGTTTCCAGTAGTAGCGTTGTTTACTAAAAATTTTAATAAGTAGTTCTCTAGTAGATAAAACTGGAAGTTTGTTTGATCTTGAAATATATTATGCATAATATGGTTTAGAATTGCCGAGGGCGAATGTAGAGTTTTTTTTTTTGGATCATTTACTCGATTATTCTAGAGCATTTGGAATATCTTAGATCGTTCTCGATCCTTCTAAATCATTTTAGAAGAACTTGGAACATTCTAAATTATCCTGGAACATTTTAAATTATCCTCGAAAATTCCACATCAATGTCGAAAAACTTGGAACATTTTGGATCATTCCAGTAAAATCTAGAATATTTTAGATCATTCTAGAGCATTCCAACTCAGTCTTGAAAAACTTGGACCATTTTCTCGTCAACTCAAAACCACTCTAGAGTATTTTAAACAATTCCTATCTTTTTTTCGTTAGAAATTAGAAATATTCGAATTTGTTTCGCCCTTGAGAAAAATCAATTCCAATCAGATTTTTGTATCGCATTATTTTCTGGTTCTTTTTTTCGATATCGTGATTCCCTCACGTTTGTTAAAAAAAGGTTCTTCAGTGAAAAATTTCCGTTTGCTTTTTAGACAGAGTACAAGTTTCCCTGTTCACAGTTCATTAATCCCTTAGACGGCACGACCGTGAAGGGGTACAAAATTGAATTTAGGCCTTTAATTACGGATTTTCTCACTGTTTCGAGAGGCTTAATGGCAGTGTCATTTCGCAGAACATCGGATTTTTGATTAAGTGTCAAGCACCAAGAGAACAAAAATGACAAATACCCCAAACTGAAATCGACTTTTAAGGGTGCATTTCTGATGAAAATAGTCTTCGTTTACTAATTTTGCAATAAAATTTTTTATCTCGTATTCCTGAATCGTATTGGGTATCTATTGATCTGCTAAATCAATCATTAGGTTAAAGTATATCGGTAAACAGTGTCTAATTATGGAATAGCTTCGTGGTAAAGGGGTTTCACTTGTCAGCATTGTTCTCCCATGTTTATATTGATCTTGGAGGACAGGATTTACACTCCATTTTGTAGAGCCGGCAAAGAGCGAGGGTTGCAGGTGTCATAGAACGTTAGTTTGATGGTTTGCAAACAAAGCAGGACTACGACTACAACTAAAAACTACCCTTAGGAAATATTCTACTATGCTTTAGTTTTTAAGTTATGGGGCCAGTCTTTTCAAACGAATGAGGCGAAAAAGGAGGTTCAATGAACAAATTTTAAGGGTTGTTCTGTCGAAATTAATTGTTTCAAAGAAAAAAGGTGGATAATTATTATTTTTTGGTTTGAAAATATAAATATCAGTTTTGAAGTCTATTAAGAAAATGCTTTCTCTGTCAAGAGACAATAAATCATTGGGAACTAAAATTAATCACTTTGTTAAACTAAATTATTTTTTAAAATGATTCACCTGCTGCTATATCATCATATTTTGGGTATTTAAAAGGAAAGTTCAATAATTTGCCTTTTTCTTGCTAGTTTTTTTTTACTAGTGGTTGGCTGGTCGACCCATCAAAGTCTGTTGCTAATTTATGGAATAAATATTTATCATGAAACTTTGGCGTTAGTTTATATAAGCGTTAGAGTAAAATATCGCAGGGCTTAAGCAAGACAAATGCGTCCAATTTTTATTCTTCTTAAGGCAAGGGCTTGCGGAGTTATAATTGGTAAAGTTAGCGTCTATAAAAGCTATAAATCTATATTAATGATGTTAGCAGAGAATGCATTCAACCGATTTCGATGTATACTATACGACTATATATTGGTTATCTCTTCTGGTTTAGGGAATATCCAATCTGGCACAGATTAAGGGCTAATTAGGGAAGAAAGAAAGATATAAATAAACGGAGATTTCTTAAGAAGAAAACATGCTTTTCCTCGTGAGTGGATTAATAAGTCAACAGTGAGTGGTTTCTGAAAATGTTTTCCAAATAATTGAACAAAATTTGTATATGGCTTGATAGTTCTCATCAGCGCATCATTGGCAGCTCCAGTAGAATATCGACCATCCAATGGTACTACAACTGTCTACGGTGCACTCATGAGAACTAACAAGGCATCTTGTTGTACAGATTTTGAAGGTTTGCCAGGTGGTAGAAATAATTCTTAAGGAGGGTGGAATTATTGTTCAAATTTGATAAAGCAAGCGAAGAAGAAAGCAATTTCTGTTTCATGAATGGCAGGGGTCAATTATAGGCACACTCTTGTATTAGTTGAGTCCGTGCGTGTTAAAGGGGTGGTTTTTGTGTTTTGCCAGACATTCGGGATGACAAACGTCAAATTTCCGCGTGCGGCTTTTCGCTGATTTTCCACAATTTCCACAGGAACATGCGCAAACAGACGCCTGGCACTTTGACTTCAGTTTCGTTGTGCGAACTGCGTTTAGTAACGTCTTTGGCGCCTAAAGCGTCGGCGGTAACTTTGTCCAAGATCCAAAGGCAACTGTTGCATGCAGGCGACGCTTGGCGACGGACGTCGCGAACCGTGTACCGTCGCGACGCTTAAAACTATTGTTTTCGGTGCTCATTCAAATGTCGACGTGTTACATGTGTTGAACTGATTGACTTTTACTTTTTTTCTTCACTTGATTGTAATGTGTCAGTCATCAAACCACTTGTAGATTACAGGAAATAATGTACCGGAAATTACGAGTTTTCCGGTGTTGGATTATTGTTTCTATTTTAGGTTTGTATTAGTTAATTACGAGCTTTAAAAAAAAAAAACAAAAACCAATGTAAAAATTAGAAAGTTTTGTCTTAATGATGACTTGAAAAAAAGCTTTATCAACTTTCTATATAAAAAGCTTCGAAGCATACGTTAAAGCAGGAAAATTCAAAAAAAAAAAAAAAAAATTGAGCTTATAAATACATACTTATATTCTGTACTTGTATAAACTTCAAAGTAGTTTCAAACTACTTGTTGATGATAATTTATTTATGCTATCTTTCAATAAATGTGTAGGTGTAGGTACTTAGGGCTGTACTTAATGTTGTTTAGTCAGGCAATTTTGTAATTAAAAATTAATTTACAGTAACAATTAATGTCCACAATGGGGTGGATTCTATAGAATAAAAAAGTTTACAAAAGTGGCACATTAAAGACAAATGACAATATAACAATAAAACAGTATAGGCAACCCATTATACATTTGAATATTGTGCTGTATTCAGTTTATGGTTTAGGGAAACTAGTGACACAAACAATTACACTATGTTTTATCTGTAAAATCCTTGTATGGGTTATTTATTGAACACAAAACATTGGGGTAATTTAGTTGTCACATTGACAACAATATTAATTATTTACAACATCCAATTAATATGAATTAAGCTTTGGAATAATTCGCATCCCAGAAATTATGTTGTACATATATGCTCGATTAATGGCATAATACATAGATACATATGTAAATGTCGGTAGCAGATCATTTTATTTTGCCTAAATTGATCTACGCATGTTGGATATTGGGGGTGGCTATTGTGCATGTGCATTGTACATTACATACTTTTGTGGTGAACGCTAATATTAATATGTGTATCTGAAACTGATCAATTTAAATTGTATGAATAGCGTTGATCGTCGACGTCCTTTGAAAATATTTGGGACAGGATTTATAGAGAATAATAATTGGAAAATCCATTAGGAAAATTTTGGGTTCACGAAAAGTTTGCTTCTATGACAATAAGGGTTGTAAGCGGAAATTAACAACAACAAATTTTAAAGCAACATAAGTTTTCTTTCTTAGGGTAAGGTACGAAGCTTTACAGTTAGGGGTTGCTTGTCTGTTTGTCTGTATGTCACAGCTTTTCTATAGTTTTATTAATAAATTTATGTAAAAAATAGTTTTTGTTGAACGCCCTGTATCTCGAAACTAGTCACATTTCTGTAAGGAGATCAATCGGAAAATTTTGGTGTCTATTATATTTAGTCGCATTGATTCTGGAATTTAAAAAAAAATAATTATCTGATCGCATTGGTTCTGATATAATTCTATATTTTTATTCAGTACTAGCAAAAAAAAATACAGTTTATTGTAAAATTAAAGAAATGGCAAATCATAGGGTGAAAAGTGTATTCCATTTCTTTTCACTTACCCTAATAATTAGGCCGTTTTAGATTACCTTATAGTAGTGTAAGATGACCGGTTCTAATTCAGAGGAGGAGAGGTTACTTAAGGTCAAATTGACGGAAGGTCATTGACTTTAAACTTGTGTGTATGTAGTGGTCGAATTCTTAACAATGAATTGAAACATATGTACATGTATCGGTAATGTGAAATTAAATACGTCTGCAGTCGTCTGAAGTTTACGATTTTTATGACGGAAAGTTTTAAATACGTCTACAGCCGTTGAAGTGTCATTGCAACGTTATTCGAGGAATGATATCGTAAACTTCAGACGGCTGCAGACGTATTTAATTTTACATTACCGACACATGTACATATGTTTCAATTCATTGTGAAGCATTCGACCACCACATACACACAAGTTTAAAGTCAATGACCTTCCGTCAATTTGACCTTAAGTAACCTCTCCTCCTCTGAATTAGAACCGATCATCTTACACTACTCCTCATAACCTTAATTAATGATCTACCGGAACATAGTAATTTTCTCAAAGTATTTGTTCAATTTACCCCAATCGCACCTATTTTTACTGATAATTATTCAGAATATTATATGTGTGTAGCAAAAATTGTTTATGAAACATAAATCTCAAACAAACTAACACACAAATAAATACGAACTTTCAAAATTGCAAATAGACTACAGGAAGTCCATGAATTAATTTTGCATTGAGTTATTTATCATTTCATAGATTGTTGTCGATATTTCATTTGATATGCACGTCGAAATAAGTTGAAAATCATTTGCAAGCCCCATTTAATATCAGATTTGCAAGGTAAATTACGCGCTGTCACAAAAGTTGGTATTTTCAGATAACTAGGAAGAAAAGCAAATAGGAATGGATTATAAAGTTTTAATGAACAGTACCGGGAAAGGGAAAAGTTTTAACAAATACTCGCTAAAACTTTAAAAAGCATATATAGTTCAATTCAAACTAGAAACCAAATAGTTCATGATTGAATGTGTTTCTCAATCGATCATTTCGAAAATTATCTTTCGTTTCATAAATTCAACTAATTAAAATATTACATTAATTAACATTAACAATAACACAGATGCGGATCGAGATTCTGAGCTTGTTAGTTCTCGCCAACGCGTCATGGACGTTATCGACCATTTATAGCTATGGCGCGCTGATGAGGACTATCAAGCTCGAAATTACCATTCGCGTCTGATGGTACTTTCGATAGATGTGTTATGGTCAATAGAGAAACACAAAAAGGACTTTATAAGGTCGTTATAACTACTCTACATTTACGATAATGGCTTATTTGAAAAACTAGTTAAAAAAAGTGTACTTTACAACGCCATAGAATTTTTACAGCAACCATAGCATATTGCGAACCGAATGTGTTATCGATAATACAATTTTCTAACGATTATGCAGCTAGAAATGTACAGAGTGTTCTTTAAATAATGTTTATCATTTTTTAGTAAATAAGACCCTTGCAATAAGTTATGAAAAGAAGAAAAGAGTTTTGGTAACATTAAGAAAAAAAATTCTACAGAAAATTTTGTTCGAGTAGGTACTAGCTACCTACACGACTATCGGTTTTTTCAACTTTCCATTTGTTTGTCTTACAAACGAATGTATTTTTAAAGGCTTTCTCGTCGTTCAGTTTCTATAAGCACCCCAATTTGCTTCTTCGAAAAGTTTAGAAGAAAAAAACAAAAAAGTCTTGAAAGGCAGGCAACTTTTTATATTACGTCATGTAGTTGGCTTGAAAAAAAAATAAAGATCTGTCGAAAAATAAAGCACGTATAATATGTAAATGACTATGCTTTCAATTTAATGCGTTTTTTGTTTAGAAATTCAAAAGAGAATTCCAAGTATCTAGACGTACATTGTTACTCTTTGGTTTTCAAACTTCTGGCGGCAAGAAAAAAACAATATCTTTTGCTTTTCAGTAGTTGCGTCTACAGGCTTTTGAAGCCACAATCAAACCTTCTCTTATTTGTTAATTTTATATGTTAAGGAATACTTCTGGATCCGTCCCTGTTGTGTGAGCTTTTTCGACATATACAATTTTTACAATTTTATGCATTCGGAAAGGATCTGAGAATCAGGAAAAAACATACTCCTTTTGTGGAAGATCAAAGAGTCCTTCAATCAAACATTTCAGTAATTGGTAGTGAAACAGCTAAATGCACACCAGAGAGGGATGCGGATGCTGAATAGGTCTTGAAATTGTAATTAATTTTCTTTGCGGGCAGGTTTCGGCTTAATGAATTTTGCACGTAATAGACTTGCACATTCGCGTCACGTAAATTTACAGGAATTAATTAATTAAAACTGCAACCTAGAAACTTTAAATTGTTCCCTCAGTAATTTAATTTTTTACTCAGTGACTGAATTAAAATCCTTTTTTAATCGGAAAAACTAATCGACCTTAAATAATAATAATTAATATTTAGTTATTGCATTTATTTATTTAAAACTGAACTAAAAGTTTGTAGAAGTACAACAAAAAATCGTTTGATTGAGCCAAGTGCATTATGGTTCTTTGTAAAGGATAACGACAAAAGTAATCCATTCATATTTCAAGTAGGGATTGTAACTCAAGTGGTGGCTGATGCCTTTGATTCGATTTTAATTAATGTTAGTCTGTTTGAAATGTGAGGTTGAAAAAGGGAAAGAATAATATCCGTTGGTATTGGAAGAAAATTTCGCGTTCAGTTCAATTCATTGTTTCCAGTTAAAGAAACAAGCATCAGAGTTCTTAATTCATCTCGGAATATCAAACTTTGCGCTCTTAAAGCCTTCCGCTCGAATAATTATTCCAAAGACTTAGTTTAATTAGATCGGTCTGAGTGCAATTTAGAAGTTTGTAAATTATTCAAACAGGAAATTATACTTAAAAGCTGCACCCAGTCGACCTACCGCGAAAAAAGAAGTATATTAAAAATGCAAAACTCAGACTCGAGAAGCAACTTCACAAAGAAGTCGAATCGTCAAACAAAAGAATAAATGTAAACTGATATTTTTTTTTTGTATAGGAAACAAGACTATAAATGCAAGACGTTGAATGGCTTAGGTCTTTTGTCATAAAATTCGAGAAGCACCACACAAATTTTTTACAAAGTGGAAAAATAGATAGTCACAGTTTTTGGAGTGTTATTATGGAAATTATTAAGGGAAAACACCCTCAAGATATGTTATCTACTGCGTCACCCTGTATATATGCTTTGAAATTCCACATCATCGACAATTAAATAAAGACTATATTTTTTTTGTTAATTCATTGTATACTGGTATATTTGGGACTAATCTAGAATGTTCCAGAATATTCTATAACATTCCACGATGATCTGAAATCCTCATGAACAGTCGAGAATGTTCCGGATGGTTTTTAAAAATTATTTGAAATGTTCTAGAATGTTCCTTAGTTTTCGAGAATGACTAAGTATGTTACAAAGTTTTCGAGAACAATTTGGAATCTCATTTTAGATTAATTTAGAATGTTCCGGAATATTCAAAAATGCTAGAGAATATTCTGTCAGATTCCAGGATGTTACGAAATCTTCATGAACGGTCAAGATAGTTCCAGATTGTTATAAAATGACTTAGAATGTTCCAAACTTTTCGAGAACGATTTGGGATCTCATTCGATATTAATCTAGGATGTTCCAGAATACTCAAAAATGCTAGAGGATTTTCTGAAATGTTACAAGATGGCCCGAAATTTTAAGGAACGGTCTAGAATGTTCCAGATTGTTTAAAAATGATATGAAATATGCTAGAATGTTCTAAAATTTTCGAGAACGATTTGGAATCTCATTTTAGATTAATCTTTGAATTACAAAATCCTCAAAATTCCTAGAGAATATTCTGTAACATTCCAGGATGATCTGAAATGTTCACGAATTCCTTGCCAAATTTTGTGAGGATTTCAGTTGTTACAAAGGATAATTTGGGTCAGCGTCAAAATAAATTCAGTTTACGGAAGGGTAAGAATAGAGACGAGGCTGAGGGGCAAAAAGTTGGGTAGGTATAAGCATTTAGGATACTTTTTTAATTGAAATCAGGAATTCTCGTTGCCTGTTAAGCATTTAGGAACACAGAGGAAACCCTTAACAACCTAAGCAAAAAGTTGTTGTAACATACGAAGGACAACGAAACTGAACGTGAGACTTTAAGGATTACAAATTAAATTCATAAATGTATATTGTGCTTTTATAAAATAATTTGAATGTCTTAGAATTACAGCTTTATTTATAACAATTTCTTTTTATTATAAAGCGTTAAAAGAAAATTGAGGACGAATTTTGAGGTATTTTTGGGTATTATGTTTACAGAAATAGATTTATTTTTGAAAAGGGTCGTATTTGGGGTGGGTTTTCTTAGTTTATCATTAAATATTAAATAAGTTAATTTGTTTCATTTTAGGGTGCGTGATCTATATTAATTAATGAAGATTGATTGATGTAATTACGATAAACGATAAAAGTACATAAACGTAACAATAAATAATTTATGGAACCAAGAGGGAAAATAGGTGAATGTATTATGTTCAATTCGTTTCTGAAGTTTCGAAAAGGCAACTTATTGCATAAATTATTTACACTATAATTACCCCATTTCAAGTTGTTGACTGTAAGGACTTTTCAAATGGCACAATTATGAACTTCTTGAGCAAGTGTTGCATTTCATCTACATTAAAATTTACTACCAGCGATTTATTGGACACAAGAAAATTTACTTAATTACAATTTCTGTAATGACAGAAAATAGAGTTCACGACAAAACTATTTTAATCCAAATGGTTGAGCTCCTCCCTGATTTGTAAGGGTTTGTATAATTATGCCACTGTGGAAATCCGTAATGTCACAAATTTAAAAGGACTGTCAGAAGATTTTCAGACGTGGCATGGCAGAAGGGCATTCATCTTGGGGGCCCAAGAAGCTGGACCCCTACTCAAGAGATGAAAATGTTAATTAAATTTATCTGGGGGAGGTAATAGGGGTATCAGACTTAGGGAGTTAAGATTTTGAGTTACCCACTGTACATTTGGTGTCCTAGTCATAGAGCTACAATGTTATTTTAATTTGATAATTAGTCAGTGTGGGGTTCCAGTAGAGTTTCAAGCATCAAATCTATTAGAATTTAACAACAGTAAAACAAACATTTCTGCGGTACGTGTGCGTATATAAATTTAGCTAAACACTTCACAATTTAACGATAATAATTACGTTGTAATCATACAACCGTTATACGTCCTGCGGGTTTATCTGGAATCCCGAATAACGGACGTTCATGAATATTAATACAATTTAGCGACTGCTCCCAACCTTTTGTTTGAACACGGTAATAATAATCGCTCGAAATAACTACTTTTCCCTGTCGATAAAATAACACAATAATTGTATCCATTACAATAATGAACGTAATATTTACATATATTTTAACTCAACTGACTGATAAGCAAACGCAAATTGCGAATATATCACGTCCAATATTGTAAATCTACAGTTACTTCAATATTTCGTGAGTTCAAACTTATCAGTCCTCATCAGCGCGCCATAGACAGTCTGAACATCAACCAGGCAGAGTCAAGATCAATATAATAACACAGACGGCAAGTGAACGCCATCTGAGGAGATTAACTACAACTAAAACAAGAATACTTTGGTTTAAGGATCAACAAAAGACAAACTTGTTGGTGTTTAGACTACAGATGGCGCTCATACGTCGTCTGTGGTATTATAATGACCTCTAATCTGCTTGGTTGATGTTCAGACTGTCTACGGCGCTCTGATGACAAAAAATTCCGACTACAGTCAGCTGTAATAAAGTTTATGTAGGTCAAATGGGTAGGGCGTTTCATAAACGCATCAAGGAACACTTTAAAAAAATTTCTTATAAAAAATTTATGCTGAGTAGTTTAGATTCAGGAATATATTTTTTGCTATATCGTTCCATAAACATTGAGAAAATAATTTTTTGAGTATCTTATAAATAATATTTTTCATTCAGAAAGCACTTGAGTCAAAAAAAGAATGGATCTTGGATCCTACCCTTTCTAGAGTTTCCAATACGTGTCTTAGTTTCAAATTTCTTGTTTTGTTTGAAAGAGGGTAGGTAAATATTAAACAATGAAGATAAAAGTTTTTTTATAAGAAATAAATTAATGGCAAAATATCTAGTAAAAAGTGTTCCTTATTTCACTTTTTGAAAAATGACTCGCATATTCTTTAAGACGTACAAACAACAGACAACTTTAAGAAAGAGGGTAGGAAGTAGATTATTAAATTTTTGAAGGTACGAATCTGCAGTAGCTACGAAGAAAAGTTGTTGAAGTTGTGTATAATTACATGAAATATTCAGGGTGAAAAGTAGTGCCTGTGAACATGTAGGGCACTGAAAAATGCTTCAACCCCATGAACACAGAATTCTATTATAGACGCGATGGTTTATCTCACTATCTCGCTTCGTTCATCGCTCCTTAAACAACTGCTTTGTCTTAACTACGTCAGGTATGCGGGTTAATTAAGTTGCGGGAGAAATGTAAAATAAAGGGCGAATTTCATTAAAGTTGATCGTCTATCAAGTCGAGTTAACAATTATATCGTGAGATTAATTACTGAAGAAATTGTGCCCTATACAAAAATAAGAAAGACAGACTTTGAGGTTTAAATATAGAGGTGTAACTAACAATATGTACACCCCCTTCCCCTGGCAGATCTCCGAAAACGACCCCCTTTTTAATTTTTCGAAGCCCTTAATTTATTACTTTTATCTATAGGGACTAAATGGCACTCCTGGCTTTGGTGTACCTCCCCCCGCAGCTCAGACCTCGTGGGGGTGCCAATTACGCCACTGACTAAACAACATAATTTGAATTTAATAAAACAGCATAAGTAGGTTCCATTCTATGTGGGCTGTTTTGTCGTGGTCCATAAAACAAATGTAAAGTTACCACTGAGGATTACCAAAAGGTAAAAATTCCATGGATCATGGCAATACAACCCCAAAAGAGATAAGACATAGAAGAACAATGACACTACAATGGCTACAATGATGAGATCCTTCTGTTTTTTTTTTCTTTTGATGTATCATCTGTTGGAATCTATTGTGTACAAAGAATACTTTTTTTTCCAGAAACATCCTTCAGTTTTACCAATGGAGTTAAAATAAACAAACTTCAGGTTCCTGAAGTAACACAATTCGGAAGTCCTGTAGTTTTAGACTGTGACTACAGTTGGGATGAAAAAAAGGACGACGGCCTAGTGGTCAAATGGTTTTTCAACAACGGAAGGACCCCTATATACCAATGGATCACAAATAACAAACCCCAAGCATTAGGTAAGCACTAATTAGCTTTTTCTTGAAAAATTGGTTTCCAAATTTGAAGCCCTAAATGATTGATGAAGTATTTTAAAATGGACCACCCTGTATATGTGGCTGAATTAGGCTACAATGTGGTCCATTATTTGAAATTCTATCCTTTTTGAATTACCCTGTATAATACATTAGTTTGTGATGACCAAAAAAGAGGTTATTGAAAGGTGACATAGGTGACGCTTGAGACTAGTTCCTCCTGACATTTCCTTCTGAGTATTCTCCAAGCTATAAAGGATCAATAGATGTAACCCCTTTGGAGTCCATCGGGATAACGTCGGCTATCCTTTCTTACGTTCGTAACTATCGTATCCTATCAAAATGTTTACAATGTAACTCAAAAGATAATTAACATTCCACGAGAAAACAAGGATCTACAGTGTTAAATGTAGTAAATGTGAGAAAAAATATGTGGGTTAGAGTAGTAGGGCAATTAATGTTAGACTTAAAGATTCCACATTATTATTCAAATACTTGGAACGTTCTAGATCATTGTCTGATGTTTCAAATAATTATTGAAAAATATGAAGCATTCTATATCAGTCTCTGACATTCCACATCATTTTCGAAGAGTCTTGGTATATTCTGGATCAAACTCTGATATTTGGAACCATTATTTTACATTCTAAAACATTGACCAAAGATTTTGAAAGATTCTAGGTCATTTCCAGACATTCCAAATCGTTTCTAAAACATCTAGAGTATTCTTAATCAATTTCTGATATTCCTTATCATTTTCGAAGAGTTTTGTAATATTCTGGACCAAACTCTGATATTTGGAACCATTATTTTACATTCTAAAACATTGACCAAAGATTTTGGAAGATTCTAGGTCATTTCCAGACATTCCAAATCGTTTCAAAAACATCTATAGTATTCTAAATCAATCTCTGATATTCCTCATCATTTTCGAAGAGTTTTGTAATATTCTGGACCAATCTTTGATATTTGGAACCATTATTTTCCATTCTAAACCATTGACCAAAGATTTTGAACATTCTAGATCATTTACTGACATTGAAAATCATTCCCAAAGATGCTGTAACATTCCAGATCACTCTCTGTCATTCGAAATCATTGTTCGACATTCCAGGCTATGTCTTAAAGAGCATTTGGTCTTATGTTCAACAGAATCTTTTATAATTTTGATTTAGTTATACAGTACAGGCGGTTCTCTACTGAATTTTCATCAAAGAAAGTTGAGCTTTAGAAAAATATTTTTTTAACGTCATGGGCTTTCGTAAGAACGTGCAAAATAAAGCTTTTCAAAATGAATAATGCATGGAAAGTTTCCTGGTTTACTGCATTTATTGTGTTGGGGTTGTTTAATTTTTGTGTTTCCCTTTTTTTTATCATTTTTATTTTTGCCTTCCAGGTATCCTTAAAGGAAGACTGAATCTGGAATATTCGGCTAGTCAACATAACAACAGCAGACACAGGGCTTTGCACATTACGAAGCCAGCACCCGAATTATCAGGGGACTACACCTGTTCTGTGTCCTCGTTCAACGACGAAGACAGTCGCACGAAGAGTATGCTGGTGTATGGTAAGTTTCACCCCCGTCTTATACATTATACATACATATTATGATGCCACATTTCACTATACGTACCACGTACACTTATGCACGCACAGGATTACCATAAACTTACCACTCCTTTGTGATAATGAAGCTGGAGCTTTGGGGGTGTGATTAAGTTCTATCTCTGATAAATAGGGTGAATTTTTCAACAAAGGATCCGAGCCTTCCAAGAATCGTTAACATAAAAGTGGCGCGTGAGATTTTTTTAAGGGCGTGTGTTCTCCATTATTTCACCCCATAAAAAAAATGAGAGATATTTTTTTTTTTTTTTAATAGTATGATATGAAGAATAAATTAAATATTAGGGTTGTGGTTTTATCTAATGAGAAAAAGTAATTTCGTAAAACATTGGAGTTGTAATAATATACAGGGATTTGTTTTACTTATGTGAATCCTTCTGTATACAGGGTGGTTCTGATATAAATACGGATTTTTGGAGGGTGTCAACTAGATGCAATATATCATCGAATGGTCACTACAGCAGCGCGGTGAAGAAACAAAAAAAATTTCAAAATTTTTGAAAAACATCTTAACATGAATTAATTTGAATACGGTCCTGTGCGTTTTCGCTTTGACTTAAGCAACACATTTGGCAACTGTCACAAAATTCTGATGAACTAAACGCCATTTTCGAACACACTTGTTTACGTTACAGTAACCGAGTAACCTCATTCACGGTCAGCTGATTGAAGACAGCGTTGCCACTACACACGACCAGGTCAATCGAGGACACGTCTTACACAGGACCGTACTCGGTTTTGCCTGTATTTTCACATACGTTTTTCTCGAAAACGGTAAACTTTAGGACCTGCGAAGTTTTGCTTAATTTTCTTATTTTCTACTGCCCTATCACCTCCTTAAATATCCGCAGTTATATCAGTAACACCCTGTATATTTTTAAAGTATTCATGTTGTTATTGACATTCACAACCCCTACGTCGTCTATTTACTTACTAAGGGATATTTTCTAAAAATATACGGATGAGGAGGAAGAAAATACATATTGACAGTTCCGGGTGTGTAAGTTTGGTCGAGATATTTGAAATGGGCATGACTTTTCAGAAAATTTATACATGCCACGAAAGCTATATTGTACTGAATTCTTATTTTACCCTTATCTTTATGTTCTTTAGAAAAAAGGGTGTAAATCGCCACATGGTGAAATTGTGCTGAAACAAGCAGGTCATCACGGTCGAACGGGTTTCAAAGAAAGATGTTTTCACTTAGTGAACTTCTTTGAGAGGGTGAAGAGAGTCTGATTGGAAGGACTCGAAAGGACCTCGAGCACTGGATTAGTGTTTATTTAGGCTACACTGAAAAATGGTTTTCAGTTTATCCCCCAAAAATAAAATAAGATTTAAATTTTAAAGAGTGGAGTACCTATGGCAATTTGTGAAAAAGGAAGTGGTTTAATTTCGAAAATACTCTGTGTAGCAATGAATTACTTCTGTTTTCTCTCCTGTTAAGTTTATTTTCTTGGAGCTATCTTATCGTTGTTGAAGAAGGCCGGGAGTATTATTTATGATACTTTCTTGTTTTCTTGCATTTATGGTCATTCTTACATCTATGGAATGATGATTTATAACTGTGGAAAACTTTTTCATCATTTGTGTTCTATTATTCCTTTGTGGCATGTTCTACAAAAGTTTGATTTATTCGGGACCGCTTAGTTCTACAACCCAGTTCGAGATAATACATGGCCAAATTGTGTTTAAACATGTGAACCATTATGAAGTACTTCCGTTTTGTATACGTACATATATGTATGTGGATCAATCAAATAAAAATATGTATTTCCTGCTTCTCAGAAATCAAAATCAAATCCATTAGTCATTGTGTACACGAAACATTTTTATTCTAACATTAAAATCAGTAAATTAGACATGGCTCACAAAATATTTTTTTTTTCTGCGGTTCTATATTATGGTAATGAATTTTCTATCGAATAAAAAAAAAGATAGATTTAACTTATCACTCTTCGCTTTTTCTATTTCAAGTTAAGCACATTTGGAATAAATCATTTGGCTAATGCCTAAAGGAAAGAAACGACGTGATAAACAGAAAAAAAAATTTATTGTAAGTGAATGTCAAATGTAAAATATTGATTCTCTAAAGAATTCCCCAAATACTTTTTTGCCCATTTAGTTATTTCTTCAACAAACCCCATAATTTATTATGTAATGTAAATAGAATTTATTTTTGAAAATAATTTTTTAACAATGTTTTTTTGTCAAATATTTTTGTAGAAACCATTGAAATAAATTAATACCTCTTTGGGTATTATCTTTTTAATTTTTTTAAGCATAAATACTCACACATACTTTTAACATTTGTACGTAGGTGTTAATGTTCATCTTAAAAAAGAAATCTATCTCACATATTTTGAAGTATACCTATACTCTATTTTATTGAGATTTATTATTAGAGTAATAAATGGCATAAAAGTTGTAAAAAGCTACAATAACAGCTTTATTGTTTCGGTTTCGCGCAGTAGTGTGGGGAAAAAGCTGCGAAAAATCGTGTTTATTGGTCCTCAAAGGAGCGTTAAAGAAGAGGGAGTGTGAGGTCAAATATCTATGGCAAGTAGTACCGAGGCAGCTGGTGAAGTCATAAAAGGGCACTAGCCACTTTAATCAAGTTTCCAGGAAATTCGCGGAACCGGAGAAAACTTTTAAAATTTTTATGATTTCCGAGTTCATTTGCAAAACGTTTCAACTGCTTTTACATAGATGTGTGCAATATTGCAACTAAACAAATATTTAAATAAGTTTATATTAAAATATTTAAGACAATTTTGTAAATCATTTTCCATAAATCTGGAACATTCGAGAACGTTCTAGATCATTCTCGAACATTTTAAATCATTCTCTCATAAAATATGGAATTATGTAGATAATTATCGAAGATAAAAAATTCATTTCGAAAAAGTTGGAACATTCTAGATCATTCTCGAGCTGTCCAAAATATTCTCAAAAAACCTGGAACATCTCAGATCATTCTCTGACATTCTAAACCATCAACGAAAAACTTTTGGAACATTCTAGAATAATGCACTGATATTCTAAATACTTCTCAAAAAAATTGGATCCAAATCAATTTGGAAAAAAAATTGGAACAATTTAGATCATTCTGTAACATTCTAGTTCATTTTCGAACATTTCAAATGATATTTCAATACCCTGGAACATTCTAGATCGTTCTCTGATATTTTAAACCATTATTCTAGATTAATCTCTGACATTTCACATCCTTTTTGAAGATTTTAAGAACATTGTAGATCATTTCAAGTTATTCTCTAGAAATGTGGAACATTCTCGATCATTATCGAATATTTCAAATCACTCTTTAAAAACCTGGAACATTCTAGACCATACCCTGACATTCCAAATCGTTTCTAAAACACTACAGCATTCCAGATCAATCTTAGACATTCCACGTCATTCTCAAAAACTTTTGGAATATTCTATATCATTCTCTGATATTTTAAACCATTATTTTATTACACTTTAGACCATTTGACCATTTTGGAACATTACAGTTCATTTTCTAACATTCCAAATTATTGTTCAAACACCTGGAACGTTCTAGACCATTGTCTGACGTATGAAATCATTCTTGAAAAGTGCATCTCTGACTTTCTGTGTCACTTTCGAAAAATTTTGGAACATTCTTGATCATTATATGACATTTCAAATCATTATTTTAAATATTAAACCATTCCTCAAACATTTTGGAACATTGCAAATCATTCTTGAAACACTTGGAGCATTCTAGATCATTTACTGACATTCAAAATCATTTCCAAAGGATTCTGTAACATTCCAAATCACTCTCTGGTATTCGACATTCCAGACTATTCTTAGAAGGCATAAATCATTCTCAAACATTCCATATGATTCTCAAGCAATATCCAGTATTTTAAATCATCCCCTGACGAATCAAAGATGTATATTGATTAGAAAAAGTGTTTTAGATTTCGTAAAAATATCGATTGGAGTAGATTTTTGGAAGATTTAAATAAAAATGTAACTGAAGGTGGAATGAAGAAGAGGCTTCCGTTCTTAGGCTCCTGATTGTACGCTATTAAGTCTAAACTGGGAAAACTCCTCAAAGCTAAGACTCTTTAGACAATACCTTATACAACATAAATTACAGTAATTTGTCGAAACAAGGCACGAACATCTTTAGGAAACAGCCTTTCGCTTGTGCTTTAAGTAGGCGCAGTAACGCGAGGTGGAAATAAAATTTTAAGAGAAAACTTTCCCTGCTCGGAAGTAACTTTTAGCACGAAAGGGATTGTGAAACGAACAGGTTTAGTAGAGATAAATATTCTATATATCTTATCTTTAGATCAATAAACATTCTTCGCTAGTATAATTTCGTTTTAACGTTAACTCTATTACATAAAACCGTGACTTTTATGCGTTCCACAAGATATCGGTAACGATTTCCTTTATAACTTCTTTAGTCCCAGCACTTTCATAATAATTATCAACTTTCGTTGTCGTATAATTTTTACCTTGGAATTATTTCTCGTAAAATCAAAAGTACCTACACCCTATGCTCACGTAATGTAGAGAAAAACACTTTTATGGCAAAAAAAAAAACTAACGTTTCACTTTCACCACTCGTCATCAAAATCTTGAAGCCAATTTTCCTTACCATAGAAATCATCTGGATGATGTAATAATCTTTACTTTGCATATTTTTGTTTGGATTAATAAATAATATGCTGGTGGAATTTCCCGAGAAAGTAGCGAATCTAAGTAGGTTTAATTTTAATACAAACAAAGATTAGAGCTTTTCACGTTAATAGAATAAGCCCACGTTGGATAATGAAGCTACGATTACCAAGTTTCTTATGTCTTAGAAGCTTTAATAATAACATGAGGGTATAAAGCGAGAAAATTGTTCTGCTTTTGACGTGGCGATTGCAAAAGGGTTGCTTTTTAATTTTTCTCCACTTATTAAGCCCACAAAGCCCTCATTTTGTCAGCAGCAGTCTTCTTCAAAAGATTTCAGCCTTCCAACAACGTAATGCTAAATTTTAATGGGAACAGACGGGAAAAGGAATTAGCGAATGTTTAATTTTCACAACGACAAATTGTATGTATTATTCACGCTGTTTTACCCTTGTAAAATCTTTTTGTATCGTAATTAATGGATCGATTATATATACACATCTGTAGCAGGTAGATGGGGCTAAAGCTCTCCCAAAACGTTAGACATTTTGGTACAGTTGCCTTAATTGACACACTTCTTTGTAATATCATACATTACATAAATTGTTTTAAGAAAAAAGCTTCTGTATGAATGTTATTCTAATTTATATAGGGTGACATCATTTGAGATCAATCTAGGATGAACCAGAACACTCAAGAATGGTCCGAAACACTCCAGGATGAACAGAAATTTTTAAAAACAGTCTAGAATGATTTAAAAAGAACGAGAATGACCTAGAATGTTCTGAATTTTTCGAGAACGATTTGGAATCTCGTTCGAGATTAACCTAGGATGATCTAGAATACTCAAAAATGCAAGAGAATGTTCCAGAATTTTTCAGAACGTGTAAAAATGATTTGAAATATTCGAGAATGACGTAAAATATTCCAGAATGTTCGAGAATGACTTAGAATGTTCTAAATCTTTCGACAACGATTAGGAATCTCATTCGAGAACAATCGGAGATGCTCCAGAACAGCGAAAAACACTAGAGAATGTTCTGCAACATTCCCGGATGATCTAAAATTTTCGTTAATGTTTTAGAATATTCTAGATTGTTTAAAAATGATTTGAAATATTCGAGAATGACTTAAAATATTCTAGAATGTTCGAGAATTTTCTAGAATGACTTAGAATGTTCTAAAGCGTTCGATAACGATTAGGAATCTCATTCGAGATCAATCTGGGATGCTCCAGAACAGCGAAAAATGCTAGAGAATGTTCTGTAACATTACAGGATGATCTAAAATTTTCGTGAATGTTTTAGAATATTCTAGATTGTTTAAAAATGATTTGAAATATTCGAGAATGACTTAAAATATTCCAGAATGTTCGAGATTTTTCGAGAATGACTTAGAATGTTCTAAAGCGTTCGATAACGATTAGGAATCTCATTCGAGATCAATCTGGGATGCTCCAGAACAGCGAAAAATACTAGAGAATGTTCTGTAACATTACAGGATGATCTGAAATTTTCGTTAATGGTTTAGAATATTCTAGATTGTTTAAAAATGATTTGAAATATTCGAGAATGACTTAAAATATTCCAGAATGTTCGAGATTTTACGAGAATGACTTAGAATGTTCTAAAGCGTTCGATAACGATTAGGAATCTCATTCGAGATCAATCTGGGATGCTCCAGAACAGCGAAAAATACTAGAGAATGTTCTGTAACATTACAGGATGATCTAAAATTTTCGTGAATGTTTTAGAATATTCTAGATTGTTTAAAAATGATTTGAAATATTCGAGAATGACTTAAAATATTCTAGAATGTTCCAGAATTTTTGCGAATGACTTAGAATGTTCTAAAGCGTTCGATAACGATTAGGAATCTCATTCGGGATCAATCTGGGATTCTCCAGAACAGCGAAAAATGCTAGAGAATGTTCTGTAACATTACAGGATGATCTGAAATTTTCGTGAATGTTTTAGAATATTCTAGATTGTTTAAAAATGATTTGAAATATTCGAGAATGACTTAAAATATTCTAGAATGTTCGAGAATTTTCGAGAATGACTCAGAATGTTCTAAATTTTTCGAGAACTATTTGGAATCTCATTCGAGATCAATTTAACACGTTCCAGGATGCTCAAAAATACTAGAGAATATTCTGCAACATTCCAGGATGATCTAAAATTTTCATGAATGTTCCAGATTTTTTCGAGAATGGTTGCAGAACGTTTTTTGAAAATAATTTTGAATTTTTGAAAATAGTATCAGTGTAAATGTATCCGAAATGTTAATTTGACTCCAGTGCACCCATAAACATTCCCCAATTCCTATGCTGCTGCTCCCTGTTATCTGTGGTTAACTGAATTCGTTTGTCGTTTGTAAATGTCTGTCCTCAATAAAGCATAATCTGATACTTTATCACCCCTTTGAAATGTGGACATTTCCCCAGAACGGACATCCACCTAACCTTGGTAATATATGTGCATGCTGATGTCCGCTATAAAGAGATTTTGCCGGAATCTCGACAACATATAATGACACTGTGTATGGCTATCGAACCGGAACACCATGTATGACTTAAATTTTGCCATTAAAATTAGGATAGATGCAGCAATATTCGTGATTTGTGCGCCACGGCTTGTTCCCCATTAATGTCCATAATTATATCGAAATTGCCTGGAAATTGCGAACACCACGTCGAAGTTCATTCCGTGGTGGCACTACTAACATATTTACGACTAACCTGGTTTCCGGTAAACACAGAATTAACTTGTTTTCAGGTTTACCAAATGTTTTAAGTCATGTTACACTTCTACAGTGTAACAATTTTGATTTTCTCTCTAAACATCTCTTTTACATACAGGGTGATTCATAAAGAATGGGAAATCTCTAGACTACAGATACTAGACATCAAAATATTATAATTGACCTCAACATCCCTTATAAAAATGTATACAGGGTTTTCAAGGTTGACATCTCATTCTGGATTCTAAACTGTTTTCGAAAAACCTGGAACATCCTGTAACATCTTAGACCATTCTTTCAAAGATTCCTCGTCCATTTTTAAAAAGCTCTGGAACGTTCTGGAATATTTTAAGTCATTCTAGAACTTTTCAAATCATTTCTAAATATTCTGAAACATTCTAGACTATTTATGAAATTTTCAGATCATCCTGGAATGTTACAGAACATTCTCTAGTGTTTTTGAATATTCAGGAACATCCTAGATTAATCTCGAATGAAATTCCAAATCGTTCTCGAAAAATTTGGAACATTCTCAGTCATTTTTGAAAACTAAGGAACATTCTAGAACATTTGAAATATAATTCTCGACTGTTCATGAAAGTTTCAGATCATCCTGTAATGTTACTGAGCATTCCTTAGCATTTTTGTTTACTCTGGAATATTTTAGAGTAATCACAAATAAGATTCCAATTAGTTTTCTAAAAATTTAGAATATTCTTAGTAATTTTCGAAAAATCTGGAACATTTTAAGTTATTCACCAATATTTCAAATCATTCTTAAAACTACACACCACCCTAAAATGTTATAGAATATATTCTCTAATATTTTTTAAATATTCTGGAAGATCCTAGATTGATTTCAAATATTCTACACCTTTCTTTGGACAATTCTGAGATATTTCGGAATATTCTCGAACAATTTGCAATGTTTAAGAACATTGTAAAACAGTTTGGAAATCTTACTATCGAGGGCACATTAAGGATTTTACCATCATAACTGCCAGTGGGTGGTAGTAGGTGGTCGTGGAGATAGCGAAGACAAACAGCAAAGCGACTATTTATTGGAGGGTATTTTGGGTGGTTTTAACCCTTTTGCTGATAAATTAGGAAGGACTAAAAAAAAGTTACTACACTAAGCGTCATTTTTACTACCTTTACGAGAATAATTTGTTTATAAAATTTGGTCTATAAAGTTTGGGTTTGTATCAGTAAGCAGTAAGTTTTAGTTTGGACGATTAGAACCCGATTTTAAAGGGGCGTAGTGTTTATTGTCAAAGTATTTTTAAGACGGTTGTGAAGTACCCAATGGGGCAAAACCGTTCCCGACAATAATTCACCTCGAGTTAAACTTTTCGCCTTTAACTTTAATTCTTTTAGTTCCAGAGAGAAGCCTCAACTTACGACAGGAGAGAAGCGGCAGCGAGCTAATGCGAGTGTCGTGTTTCGCCGAGGGTGTCTATCCCCAACCTGAGATGATACTGCTGCAAGGCGATAGGTAACGAGCTCAATTTGTCATTAAAAACCATTAAGTATCTACCATTATATGGTGGAGATGTTGTATTTTAGTCTCCTATTGAGACTTCAAAATTGAGAGACGTAGGGGTGCGTCATTTCACCCTTACATCATATTTTGTTTTATATGGGTACATTCGGGCATAAATTTTTATTATTAATCGATGATTCCTGGGTGTTCTCATTTTTATTTATTTTTTTTGATGTTGGTGTCGATGTGTTTCAAAAGTTTATTCCTCTAGGTGGTTGTCTGGATGGATGAAGTTTCGTCGTCCGTGGCGGTGGATGACGGAATGAGATTTAACTTTGAAACTCAGTTTGCGGCAGATTATATTTAAAACTAGGGCTGAATTTTTAACTTTACTCATTAAATTCGTTTCACAAGCAATAGCTTACGGAAACTTTGTTGCCAGGTATACACGAATTTTGTATACGTTTACTGTTTCTACGTGACAATAGAAAATCAATTTTTATCTCGAGACGGAACTCAAAGAACAAAACTAAACAAACAAATTGAACAAAATATTAAATTTCATAAAGACGTTTACATTGCAGCTATTTCCGGTCTCAACTACTCTTAAACACACAAATAAAAATGAAAAGATTTTTATTAAAAATGTGCAAAATCGTTCGTAGATTCGATTAATCGATTTTCTATATAATAAGGAGTCGTATTCAGTTTTTTTTATACTTTCCATTTCCCGAAAACTTAAAATTTATGTTTATCCTCATTTTTCTCCATGACCACCTACTGTTACCCCTTGCGATTGTTAAAGTTGATAGCCCTTAGCCTCTCATCGTTAATAAAAAACTTTGACCGCGATGAATAGAAATGGGAGGGTGTAGGGGGCAAAATGGGGGGTGTTTTATGCGTCTGGAAATAATAGAATTTTCTGAAAAGTCTTCAAATTTGCAGAAATCTTTCAGAAAGTTCCTAATATTTTTCAGGATGCTCTAGAGTATTACAGATATTTTGAGAAGTATGTACAATCATTCAGAATGCTCTACATTTTTGAAGAATGGTCGGGAATGTAGGAGAATGATCTGAAAATATTAAAAAAATTTCGAGAACAACTTGAATTATTCGAGGAAAGTCTGTAATGTTTCACATTTTCTCGGAATGATTTTCAATGTTCGAGGATAATTGAGAATGCTGGAGAATGATACAGATAGTTTCAGATTATCTGAAAATGGTGCAGAATGTGACAGATTTTCTGAAAATGATCCAGAATGATGCAGACTTTTTGAAACTGATCTGGAATGTTCCAGATTTCTCTAGAATGATTGTAATTATTTCAGAACAATTTAGAATGCTCGAGAATGATCGACAATGTTTTGGATTATCCAAAAATGAATTAGAATGTTTCGGATTTTTTGGAAATGATTCAGGATGTTTTAAATTTCCTAAAAATGATCTAGAATGATTTAAATTATTATAAATTAATCCAGGATGATGCAGATATTTCGAAAATGTTCCTGAATATTATAGATTTTCTGAAAACATTGTAGAAAGTATTAAATTTTTTTAAAATTGATTTAGGGTGTTGCAGATATTTCGAAAATGATCCGGAATGGTTTAGATGTTCTGAAAGTGATTTACAATGTTTCAGATTGTTTGAAAAATGATTTAGAACCTTTAATATTTGTCATAATTGATCCATGATGTTCTGGATGTTTCAAAAATGATCTTGAATGTTTCAAATTTTTCGAAAATAATTCTAAATATTTCAAAAATTATTTGAAATACTTGAGAATGGTCTAGAATGCTACAGATATCTTGACAAGGATTTAGAATGCTATACTATTTTAGAGAGTGATCTGAAATGTTGGAGAATACTCTAAAAATGTTCTACTTACATCTTTTTAGAATGTCCTCAACTATTCCAGATTTCTCCAGAATGAGTTTGAATATTCCAGAATAATTTAGAGTGCTGGAGAGTGATCCAGAATGTTTTGGATTTCCGAAAATGACCTAGAATTATTTAATATTTTCGAAAATGATACAGAATGTTCAGAATACTTTAGATATTATTGGGAATTTGTGAGAATGGTCCAGAATGTTACAAATATTTTGACAAGGATTTAGAATGATATGGAATTTTGTAGTATTTTTGGGGAAGGGTAATGATCTGAAATATTAAAGGATAATGTTCTGGATTTTCCGATAATGCCGAAGAATGTTTCAGATTTTTCGAAAAAGATCTAGAATGTTTCAGTTTCTTTTTGAAACTGACCCAGGAGGAGGAGTTTAACAGTATTGAAAACTTTTCTGGGTTTCTCTCACAAGTTGTTTTTATTCGATAAAAAAATGGTGGCTATGCGTTACTTCGGATTTATAATATTCGATTTCTTTTATTAGGTTCCTAAAGGACGTTATATACATATATAAAGAATTCAATGTATGTATTGTGGATGTACATGACTAAAGCAGATTTTCTTTTACAGCGAAATCAACAATACGGTTATTACGGTAGAGAAGAAGGAAGGTTTGTTTAACATCAAAGCAACGTCTGATCAGCCGCATCTCGAAGCCGCAAAAGAATTCACATGCCAGCTACGTATTCCGAAGGCAAACTATACAGTCAAAAAGGAGGTTGTCTACTATCCGAGTAAGAAAGCTTCAATCCTTTGAATTTAAATTCTATGAATAACAAGTGTTTTTAAAATAAAGCCACGCGTGGTGCATCCCCATTTCAATACAACGACAGATACAGAGAAAACACAGGGTGGGTCATAAAAAAAAAACTGTGACAAAAATATATTTGTAACCTTCAGGGGAAACCCTTTCATTTGATACGTCACATGACACACTTTTCAAAACAAAAAAGTATGTACAGGGTGGCTTAAAAGGGCAGAAGGGAAAATTTGGACTCTCATGGCTTTAATACTTTACCAATCAGACGTTTTGAACCGTAAAATTAATAGAAATGGGCGCCTACTCCTTATGACTAAGCTGCAGGTTCTTTCAAGTGGATTATTCGTGCTCATAATAAATTTTGAGGGCGTCTAAGAACGAGGGATGAAGTTGTATTTTTGAACGGGGTAAGTTTTGAGCGGTGAAGAGGTGGAAAAGTCAAAACATAAAATTTAACAAGTGAGAAACTGCTAAATTAACTTCATCATAGGATCTGCACGTTCAAAGCGACGACATCTCGTAAAGTGAAGTTATGAGCTTACAAAACACAGCAGCAAAAGGCGTAGTGTAAAGTCAGCAAAGCTGAGCGGAATCGTTCTTCTTTATGGGATAATGAATAATATAAAATTATTATTGTTTTTGTTTTATAACAAATTGATAGTTGTTAAAAAAAATTATTGTCTTTGAAGACGATGTATTAATTCAAAGAACGTAAAAATTAAAAAGGCTGCAAGTTCTAGTAATTGTTTTTTACATTATGGATTATCAATTTAAAGTATTTGTTGTAAATTATTAAAAAAAAATATATTTTTGAAAAGTATTCCAGTTTAGGGAACAGGGCAGAAGTTAGTAAGGAGCTGGTGGAACAATGATCCTGGCTGGTCCTGGATATTGATATATCGACAGCTATCGATAAAAGCAAAAATAGTAACAACAACTGATTTATTGATGGTTTCTGTTATTCATAAACAATAACTAAAATTAACCCTCAGCTTACTTATCATCCCTCTTTTTTTAAATACAACTATATAATTACTAAATTACATCCAACAAAGTTTTGTACAGTTCACCAAAACAATCCAACACTGGACACAAATATTCCACCCTCTGTAATAACTAAAGTTTGATTTACCTTAGGCAAATCGTACCTGGGTACTGATAACAGGGTAAACAACGAAAACAATAACAAAAAGTTTGTTTATTGTCCAACTTTGTTAGGGGCTAACGAAAACAGACGAAGTTGAGACTTTTTAAAGTAAAAATTACTGAAACTCATTAATTTGTTTAGTCTTTAGTGTTTATGTTGTCCTTTCTCTTTAATTAATGAAACGAAACACAATTGCTTATCGATGGTATATTCAGGGGCTAATTTGTCAATTTGGCATTATCGGATACTACAGCAGTAAATCAATCTGATGTCTAATGATCTCCACATCGATTTATAATTGGGACAGGCATATTAATTTACATTAAAATTAATTAGAAGCAAACATAGAGAGCATAAAATTTACAATATTTGTATATTTAAACAAAAACTGTTTGTGTGTCTCTTTTTGGGGGTAATAATTCATTTAGGGATTTTTTAAAATTTTTATTGCTTAGAAAAAGGGATTACGTTTTATTTTGCGACATGGAATCGACTGATTTCGTTCAAAAAAAAAAAAAAACAGGAAAGAAAATTTTTGTTTTGTATTTTGTTTGTGGAAGTTTACGATGTGCTGTCGCGTTTTCTGATCGTTGCGATAAAATTCAGCTGAACGGGAACAGTTTAAGCCGATTATTTTGCAAACCACGCGATTTAACTGAAATCAGACGAGGGGGTTGGACAAATTTATCTCGCGTAAGCAATTAAATTTATCGGAATCCAGTATTAGATGGAGCGAGATATATCTTTCAAGCCGGACAAACTACATTTACTTCGAGACAGGCGAAATCAGATCCACTAATTCACCAGCTAAATAATACTAGGGGATGTTGGACACGAAACTCCTGTTCAGCATATACATATGTATGTACACCCTTGAAGGACACCCTCTCTGGGTTTGGATACGATAACAAATCTGAATTCCTATGACTGACCCAGCAACGATACGAAAATTAGAATCCTTTTTAAGGGTTGGGAAAATTGATCCCTTGTAGAAACACTTGTGTGTCAGTCTGTCACTTTGTCAGTGTCGAATTAGGGTCAATTTTGGAGGAAAATTAGAAAATTAAACAAAAAAAATTTATAATATGTACATTGAGACATATCAAATGAAAGAACTTCCTGTAAGGGTCTCGAGTAAAGTATTTTTCTTTTCATATTAAATAAATATATATTTTCAAAGTTATTTAAGAAAATATATGAAGGTTGACCATTTTTTCCCACCCCAACTTCCACACTATGTTTTAAAAAAATAATTATGTGTGAAATAGTTAGCGTGTTAGAGGGAGTAAAATTTTATTTCGTTAAAAAAAGTTATTAGTAGGTAAATACATCACACATAAATCAGGCCAACGTATTACCAGGTAAATACACACCTACGTATACGAATTAATCCCAAAAATTACACATTTATCGGAATTTTGCTTTATGAATTATTAAGTCGCTTATAACAAACCATTATTTACTTCTTTGTCAAGTTCTTCTACATATTATTGTTCAGCTAACACCTTGATGTCCAAAATTAACAAAAACCGATTTTCAAAAATAATTAGGAGCTTCCTGCAATACATTCGTAGACTTATGAGAAAATTATTCATAATGGGCAAATATTTGTATCGGAAATAGTAAAGTACTACATGCGTTCGTTGTATCTATAGTAAACAAACACTTACCAATTTTTGATAATCGCTAGATAAGAAAAACGAAGAGGTAACACATTTTCTTTTGTTCATGAAAGCTTTATGTTTTCATTACAGGAAAGAGAGTACACAAAGTACATTATTTATTAAACTTTACTGCCCCTTAAGGATAAAGTTCAATTTATTATCTTTTTTTTTAAATATAACTGTAAAACCATTTACTTTAAAATTATAAAAAAGATATATTTGAGACCCTTACATTAAGCACTTTCATTTGATATGTAACGAGGTACAGTTTGCACCCCTATTTTTGCCTTTCAAAAATTACCCTCATATGCAAAATTGTTTGACGTGACCCTTTTTATATAGTTGGTGATTAACAAGTTACTGTTTATTGTTTCAGATAGTCGTGGTAGTAATTTTGAATCTTCGTCTGTTGTTATAACAACAATATTGTGGTTTATTCTCGATACCTTCTCTGGTAAGTTAATTGCAATACAATTTCAAAAAAGTCAGAATTAAATGGATTCAAATTTTGTTTCAGACTCTATTGCTTAATTGCTGAAAGGCACATTTGGTGTGTGAAGATTTTCTATGTTTGTGTAAACTTTTTATAAATAAATTATATGTATTGTTGTTATTCTCTTGTGTCATTTACCATCCTTAATCTTTTACGTCTTCTATTGGAGGCATAAAGGTAAGTGCAAATGCAATATATGTATAATCACAGATAGAAATAATAATTAAATACTTGATTATAAGAAAAATATGTTTTACAATACTTAATTATGTAGTATGATAAAAAATAGTCGAATCGAGTCAAAACTCACTCCAAAAAATTTTTTTTTCTGTAATAAACAGAGTACCTATTTAATTTTTTTTTGTACAGCTTTATTCTTTTTATTAAAAAATTGACAATTTTTTGTGACACATTTTTTATATGTGAAAATCAAGCTAAAAAGCTCTGTGTCATCAAATATCTAAGGGAAAGTTTTTAACCCTATTTTACATCGTTTCAATTTCGGTCGTATTTTCTTCATGTACACGATAACGTGATTTATTTATTTTTATTTTTCACAATCCGATTTTCCGGAGTGGTTGAGTAACTTCCATTGTAACGGAAGCTATTAAAGCAGGTGAACACACAAAAGGAAGCTAACATGCGTTAAATTATTATTTCAGATTTTACGAAAAGTGCTTTCAAAAATTTATCGTACTTTATCTGATAAGGAACACGAAAATCCACTTTTCCATCCGAAACTAAATTGAGTCATTTTGTTATTATACAGAAAGGTACACAAAATATGATTGACAAAACCAATCCAATCTTTTACTAAGCTGATAATCTTCAGGGTTCCAATTTACCCCATAAAAAATTATTAATAAACCAGAGATTCAATATTTAAAACACTGAGTACACTTTAAGGGTAGTTTACTTGAAATTAACTCACATCTGTTCATACACCACCCCAAAGTTAATCCAAGTCTAAATTATTAATCAGTAAGATCGACTTTTAAGGGTGCAAAAAGAAAACTGCACTTTTCACTTATTAAAAAATGCTTTTTATTTTAAAATTTGTTATAGAAGCAGTTTGTTTCAAAGTTTTCTATTGTTTGACTGTTTGAGAATGTATTTCTATGATTTTAAAGCGAAATTAATTCACAATGCACCCGAAGTTTCAGTAAAATTTACAAAAGTTGGAAAGTAGAAATTGATGGAGTTTCCAGGTGTATCAAAAGTTATGATAAGGGTGGAATTGTGACATTAATCAGGAAGTGAAAGATCGTAAACCTTTCCCGTTTTGTTAAGTTTTACGGTTACGTTATATCAACAAACATTCATTTTATTTTTCGAGGCTGGAAAGTTTGGGCGAGAAAATAAAATTAAGGAACGTGATGGGGTGAATGTGGAGTGGTACATCATGAACGTAGCTTTTATTTCTCATGGGAAATACGTTACATACTGTTGTACAAATCGAAACATTTCGCTCGAGTTACTTTGAAGTTCGAAAATCTTACTGAAATCGCAGCGCTGTTAACTTTTATTATTCATAACTTTATAGAAGTATAACAACAGGTGAAATTATAGAAGTGATTAGGGAACGAAGTTTATGTGTTGACTTCGCAATATGGAAAGGGAGATTATAGGGGAAGAAAAATATAATTTCAATCCAATATTCGAACACGTGAGATTCATTTAAACCAGACAAAGGCTTCTATTAATTAAGAACACGAAGAAAAATTGTAATGAAAATCAAAAATTTCAACACATTTATATTTTTACACGTCACTACAGTATTAATATGTAAATTATCCTTGAGAAGTTTATGAAAATGTAAACTATCCTTAATGAATCTTGTGAAATAAAGCGAAACGTTAGCCGCTGTTTTCAAATAAATTACACCTATATAACCCTCAGTCCTTGATTGAACCCTTTTTACTTATTATACAAACATTCAATCGTTCAAGGAATAATAAAAAAAGCTGTAATTTGAAGCTTTTGCTTAACAAGTGCCCACATTAAAAAGGTGAAAGACAGGAACATGAATGATAATATTTACTATTTGCATACTTAAACGAATCCATAATAAAATGTCACCTGTCGTGTCCAAAGGACAGTCAATGTTTGCTCAAGTGGTACAGTTAATATAAACAATAAGGGTAATGTATGTAAAAGAGTAATTAATCGATTTTCATACTATTATTGTCCACTAAACGAAGAAAATTTCAGCGTTTTTGTGGAAAATGTTTTTTAAATATGGAATTTAGTGTTTATTAAGGACTTTTAGGGGTGTTATCTAAATCTATTGTATCTTTTACTACAAAAAAGTCATACGTGGCAACATTTCCTGGGGTATTTCTTTCTTAACAGTTGGTGGTAAAGTAAGAGTTTAGGTTATGTTAAGCTTTTCAGTCAATTGCAGCTTATTTGTTGATATGGTGTATATTACAAAAACGCAAATTTTGTAAAAACTATTGTATATATCAAATATAGAAATCGAAAATCCCTAAAAATTTGCCTGGATATTAAAAATTATATATGAAAAATGTTTGATACTGAACTACGTATGTTGCATTGTTGCCATGTTTTTACCATAGATAATTTTTATAAGTAATCATTCAAAATAAGAATTTTTTCGTTTTATTTGTTGTTAAAACAAATAAATAAAGTGCAAAATGATCTAAATTTCATTTAATCTCAAGTTTTGACGATCAAAGTTTAATAAAATATTAACATTTCTTTGATAAACATTTCAGATTGATGGTAACATTTTCCTAGACCTTTAACTTTTTTTTTCTTTAAAGACAATCGTTTTTGTTAATAAATAAAAGTTGTAAAACTTACATTGATTTACGTGCACTTCACTATTTTAACACAAAAAGTCTTTTTTTGTTCATAATTTAACACGAAACCTGTAAATATTTCACACAACTGGATCGATAACAATCAACGCAATCAACTAACAATGACAAGGACGATCCTTCCTCGCACGGCCCGAATCATCACTCGATCATTTCCGTATCCTTTTCCCGACTTAAGTAAATTAACAACAACGACATACGTTTTCGGTGTTCCACTTAAGATGAATTAATTAATTATTATTTAACAAATATCTGCATGTGGGGTGGAGTGTGATGGAAGGGGTACCTACATTATTAGACATTCACGTATGTGTATGACAGCTTCTAAAAACGGTTTCAGTGTAAAACAAAAGTTTGGAAAACCAATTTAAAGTTTAAATAATAAAGTGAACGTAGCTAACATCACCGACGTACTATAAGTAACTAACTAATAGGAAAACTGTGTTTGTTGGCGTTTGTTATAACTTCTTTAAAGTTTTCACGTGTATCACGTATACACACGATACATGATAATGATAATGCATCACGATAGTTTCGAATTTTCTACTAAAAGCTGCAGGATTTATTGTAGAGTTTGAGTTTTCCAAAAAATAATTTCACAGCAAAGTTATAGAGAGACGTACAGAAGGTTCTAGGGAAATTTGCAGTTCCCTATTGGTAATAAATTTTCATGTTGTCAGCTTTTGTTTGTGTGATAAATTGTTAAGTGGTTTCTGTGGATGCATGTCTTTGATAGTACTGTACGATTAGTAAGTATCAGTTAGGAAAAAGAGAGGATCAGTGTTTTCGTGTAATCGGTTGTGAAGTGTCGCGTTCGTGTGCTTTTAATGAACTTATAATTAATTTATGAACAATTAAAAACAATAAGTCAATTAATACAATGAAAATTTGCAGATTCCAACAGCTAAGTAGACGGTGAGTGCGCAGGTTTTCTGCCTTTTCCTTTTGATAAGTCGTAGGACTTTATAAAATATTTTCTAGTGTGAAAATCTAACAAAATTTTATCACAATATGATAAATTCTCTCATAATTTTTTAATTAAGTTGAGGTACCAGTCATCATTTAATTTTATAATCAATATTTATCTTTACACATACATATTTTATGTGCCTACACGTATATATAAATTTTACGTGTTGAAAATTCCAATTTCCCATCAAAGCTTTCAATATTAATTTGTTTGTGTAATCTGGTAGAAACGATTTTATTGTTGAATGAAATATTCTATAATAATAGGTTTTAGTGGCTTTGTTTTATAAATTATTGAGTTAAGTCCCATCACCATCCAATGAAAACCAATAATTTAAATGATTGGTTAAAAAATGAAATAGATATAATGACTTATTAGTTAAAAATAATCGTATTATTATAATTAAGAATTGCCTGTTGGTCCGCGAGAGGTGTTTTACCCCTTGCCCGGTGGTTGTGCGCCAGGTTTTCCCCTATCCGCCACCTGGGGACGCGCCCGATGGGGGTTGCAGGCTCCCCGCACCGGAAAAATATTGCTCATGCTCGATAAAGTTAAGGGACTTTTTTTATGTGGTAGGTCCAAACCACAAAATTGATGTATGATTTGGAAAAAAAAAATTAATAATTTACCAAAAAAGTATTATGTACTGAAATACTGACAGTGAGGAAATTTAATTAGCAAAGAATGACCTAAGAATTATAAATTTTTTTGTTGATAAAACAGCAGTTTGTTGTCCAGTAAACAAACCCCAACTGTTGATTCAATTTTTACTGAAAAAACAAATGGTTCTTTACAGCATATTTTGAACTCTGATTGAGATAAATTGTGATGAAAGGCTAAAAATTCTCTTTTCTTCTACAATACACCCATTTTCATATACCTAATACCAACTATACTACACAAATAATTTTAACTACCCCAAAAACACCACAACTCTAAATAAGAAAACTTAGCCTCTTTGCAGAAAATTTCCTGCATGTACCAAAAGATGTTCAAGTAACAAAACTTTCTGTAAATAATGCTTAAAGATGAACATATTCAGTCACCATCATAATACAATAAATTAATAAAACTTATTATAACTTAGAATTAAGAAAACTTATCACCTGACCTAACCTGGTCTAAAATTAATTAAAGTAAAATTCGACTAACTAAAACAAAATGGTCATATGAATTTAAATATTTGTAATATGTTTTAATTAGTCAAACACGAAGTTCGAAAACTTATCTATTGAACATAGAAATAAATTTTCTTTTTTATGATGACTGAAAAATAAATTAATCAAAGCAGAAGTAATTTACTAAACAAAATGCCAAAATTGAACAATAAACAGTTGAAAGTAAATTTTAGTTTGTTATGGAAAATTAATTAAAATTCCTTGGGGAAAAACTTTTGAAAATAGTAGAGTAAATTCCGAAACATACATATAAGTACCTGAAAAAAAAATCACAATATTAATAAATAATGCAAATTTAATTTACCTTCCAATCAATTATAAAAGGTGTCCACTAGATCACGAATCATGTTCTTTGAAGAATTTCATAAAAAGATAATAAAATAAATCCAAAATACTCCAGACCATTCCTGAATGTTCCATTTAATTTCTAGGAAAATTAATTCGCATCCCTTTAAGGAAAATGAAAGATCTAAAATCATATAATACTAACAAGGTTTAATAAGTATTTTTTTAATTAGAACAATTATCGGAAATTTTAATTATTATAAGTCCTGGACGTGGGTTCCTCATCTCCATAGAGTCGACCATCTTTAGTAATACAAATTTACTTTGAATATAGTTCACCCCCAATTATCTAAAAGTACGACAAGTTTAATACAACTGATACTTCAGCTAAGAAAATTGAAGGAACTGAATTCCAATTGCCACCAAAAACAATTTCATATTCCTTCACACTTGGAGGAATCTCACCATATGAACCATTGAAGGCAAAGTATCTAGAATCATTTAATACTCACAACTTTTAATAGTTAAACCGCTCAAAAACATGTAGATTTTCCTCATTAAGTTCGTTTTTATGTGGTAGGTCCATACGACAAAAAAAGTCTTTCCAAAGTTTCTGAATTATATTCATAAAAATACTGAACTTTTAGTGACTATCTGCACCCCCTAAATTACGTCAATTATTTATTTTATTTTGCCACCGCAGCGCCATAAATAAACAGAATTCAGTTGTTAGCAGAACGGAACATTTCGTGGTGTTTCTTCTTTTTGTTTGCTATTTATTTCAGTTGGGTAATTGGATAAAGCATTACTCTCTGTTTACTGAACTGGAAAGATAAGCAAGTCTAGTAGAGTTCTTTCCGGATTAACTTCCGTTTTCCTTGTAAAAACTTAACAAGATGGTTTGTTTTACTGCTGCAATAAATGCACTCACCATCTACTACCCCATCCACAGTGGTGGTAGAAGGTATACCAACGTAAATTTTCTTACTGTTTTCCTTCAATATCCCTTAAATTAACTGTTTATGCCAGGGGAAGTTTTCGTTAGTTCTTTAGGTACTGATTTAACTAACAGGATAGAAATGCAGTATAAAGTTTAAAGCCCTTTAACAGGGTTAGATTTACCAAAGGGATAGTAGGACCCTCGACTGGTGGAGGACCATCCATTCAAGGGCCTCCAATGGTATCAAAGAAATATTTTGTAAATGATATTTATTGTTTATTGACCCGGTTCAGTATAAACATTTTAAGGGAGTAATTGCGAGGGATGTTCTCGTTCATACGTATGTAAATATGTGTATGTGTTTTTGATGCTCAGGTCAGTTTCAAATAATTTCCATCGGATAATTAATGGTCACGACTGAAGGGAAAATTTTAACCCCAAAGTCCGACTATGCAAGTTAATGTCGCCCTAGAGACTTATAAAATGGGGTAATATTGATTCGAATCAAGATTTATTGGAGAAGGTCGGAACTTGTCGTGGCCGATGTCTCCGTAGGTTTAACATAACTCCCTATCATTATAATTTTATTTCTTTAAGGCTTTTGGGGATGATTATAGGGATTATTCACAGATTGTGATTATTAGAGGGGTTTTCAACCCTAGAAATAATTATGGAATCTTCAGTTTTTTCACACAGGTTTTTTATAGAGTAGGAGAATTGGCACAGAAAGGGTATTTAAAAATTCAGACTTAAAGGGGTGGGAATGGGTTTGGAATATCAATTTTTACGCAAAGGAAATTATTAAATAATTCTAGAGAACAATCATGCCAAAGAAAGGGTTGAAAGGTTCGTTTATTGAGGTAAAAATGGATACAAAAGGCTTCCTCGACTGAAAAACCTATATTGAAGAAGCCTTCTACATAGGACGAAACGTAGGTGTTAGTTTTACATCATTAAAAGAAACTTTTAACCCCTTGTTTGGCTTGATTTGTCTCCCAATGGCTCATTAAATATAAAGTAATCGTTTGCTACCCTGTAGACTAAACGATTTTTGCAAAATATTAATAAGGGGGTGAGAAATTTGTTAAAAAATTAAAATATTGTTAGATGGGGAAGGGAGACCTTTGATGATAACGAAGGTGTTATACAAATTGGAAAAGAAAGTGAAATAGAAAAAAAATTAGCCCCTGGTGGCTAATACTTGCTTGGTTTTTTGCACACCCTGAACATTTTGATTGTAGATTAAACCGAAATAGAACCACCCTTAAAGTTAGTTCTTTTCTAGTTGTGAATTAATTTTATTTGAAGCATAATTTTTGTATACAGGGTAAAAAAAAAAATGGGCACATTTGGCGTGTAATAATTCAAAAGCCAGAGAATACGGTTCTGTTGAGTTGAAATTCTAATAATGAGGATGTAAATTATTGTCAAATAGATCCTTAAGAGATCGCAACTGCATATGATCCCCGGCCATTCATTATAACCTCACGTTTCCCATGTCGCTTAGTCAGACATATTCGTTACATGGCACAGATGCCGAGTAATTGTAAAGATGGGAACAGTGAAAATTAACGACGTTGCACGTTACATTACGTGAAAATTTCTCGTCGTTGGGGGTGAAAACTTGGATTTGACGCATATAAATGGATGCACTTTTTATTTGACGCTCTTCTAAACATCACCGTAAATAATGGAAAAAGATTTTAAACGTGCTTTGACGCAAAGCCGATTCCTTTTTCTCTTTTACCGCCATTTGTCACTCGTTCGCACATTAAAACATTTAAGAGAAACTCTATTTTACTTCAACAAAAAGTAGGACACAAAATTAAAAATTTCAAAAACCCTGTATGCAGGGTGAGCTACGGTGGGTGGCTTATTAGAAGTGTATGGAAAACTAAGTCTAGGAAAATTTTGAAAAGAAACCACGTAGTAGTTTTGGCATATGATCTACATTTTTAAAATATTTTCAATTTTTTAAAGTCTTCCAAGGATTAGTTTTCTATACTTATACTTTTAATAGGCCACCCACAGTGGCTCACCCTGTATAATAAACCCTAGAGATTACTAAAAGTCTCTTTAGTCGTAACGGTCTCACAAAATTGAATCCCGATAATTTGAGAATTGGTCTATGAAAGCGAATTCGTTTTCGTCATTTATTTGAAAAGCCCTGCTAGTTAATGAAATTACTTCGATTGCTACAATTTTCTCAGGTGAAGCGCTCAACTAATTTTCCTTCATTTGGAATCCTAGAAACCCAATTAGAAAGCTCGAGAGACAGCCGTCTGCTTAATCAGAATATTAAAAAAAAAAAAAAAAGAATATGATTATGACTTCGTTTCGAGAAATAGGAACTAAATAATAATCACAGTATGCATAATATCGTATTAGCAATCGAAATTGTTCAAAGGCTGCAATTACTTCCACAGACACTGATTAAAGATACATTTTTGGGATGGTTCAGATAATACAAACTAAATCTGGCTGAATGAAGAAATATCTGCTCAAGGGTAATGGAGTTTGTCGATAGAGATGGGTACAAATATTTAAAAAGTCATTTGAGAAAATTGTTGTCAAATTATATAAAGATTATATTTGTGCTTGATCTATTCTATATACAGGGTGATCTATAAAGAATGGGCAATCTCTAAACATCAAAACGAGAGTCCTTTAAAACAGTACTCCGTTTCCAATGGAAATTTAGTCGTATGGGAAAGGATTAGTCCAATTTCGGTGTTTATTTTCAGCAATATTTGCGACCATATGTGTCTTCGTAATCCATGCAAAAAAAGCGTTAAAAGCTCTCCCAAAAAAATGTTTGCGGAATGAAAGGAAAATAGTAGCAATTTCAACCGCCAATGTGCGATGCAATGGCTGCTTTGTGACTAGCAAACATACACACACGTATGCACGTATGTAGGTACATAGATACATGTGTGTACTTTATTCGATTTGGGTGAAATTTATACTTTTTTCCATTGCCAACTCCTGCAAACGGCGTGCTGATGTTGAACAACGAAACGGAACCATATTATTACAATGCAAATACTCAAAAAAGAAAAGAGAATTTAAAATGCCCAAAGTCTAACTGATGAAATTTTAAGTGAAGTACGTACATAATTCAAAATATAGAACACAAAAGCCACATGAAAATGGAAATTGTAATCGCCACTTAAAATAAAACCCTCAATTGTACTTCACATTAATACGATAATATACAGTGTGATCAATTATAAATAAACGTTAAATAAAATAATTATTAAATATATACTTCCTTGAACCGTTTAAGAATGAAGTATAAACTTTAAACGCCCTGTATCTCCGAAATCAGTGGCATTTTTGGTGTCTAGTACCATAGAAGGAAGGAATTACTGGGCAAAGCTTCGATCGAGCTTTGGCTGGGCATTGGGAGAACAGTGGTCCAAGCTTTGGATGATAGCCATGTTTAAAGCCATGGGAAACAAAAGTCGAGTCTGGTCCAAGACTTGAGACGAGTCTTCGGAATTTCTCGGCTCATACTTGACTGAGTGGTCACTACTCAAGACTCAGTTTAACAATATCATACTATTGGACCAAGTCTAGAGCCACTCTTGGCCCAGTGGTGACTCCTCAAGGCTCAGTTTAACAATATCATACCATTGGACCAAGTCTAGGGACAGTCTCGGCCCAGTGCTGACTCCTCAAAACTCAGTTTAATAATATCATATCATTGGATTAAGTCTAGAGCCACTCTTAGCCTAGTGGTGACTCTTCAAGACTCAGTTTAACAATATGATACCATTGGACCAAGTCTAGGGCCACTTTTGGCCCAGTAGTGACTCGTCAAGGCTCAGTTTAACAATATCATACCATTGGACCAAGTCTAGAGCCACTCTTGGCCCAGTGGTGACTCCTCAAAACTCAGTTTAATAATATCATACCATTGGATCAAGTCTAGAGCCACTCTTGGCCCAGTGGTGACTCCTCAAGGCTCAGTTTGTAAGTATCATAGCATTAGACCAAGCCTATGGCGACTCTTGGCCCAGTGGTGACTCCTCAAGACTCAGTTTAACAATATCATACCATTGGACCAAGTCTAGAGCCACTCTTGGCCCAGTGGTGACTCCTCAAAACTCAGTTTAATAATATCATACCATTGGATCAAGTCTAGAGCCACTCTTGGCCCAGTGGTGACTCCTCAAGGCTCAGTTTGTAAGTATCATAGCATTAGACCAAGCCTATGGCGACTCTTGGCCCAGTGGTGACTCCTCAAGACTCAGTTTAACAATATCATACCATTGGACCAAGTCTAGAGCCACTCTTGGCCCAGTGGTGACTCCTCAAAACTCAGTTTAATAATATCATACCATTGGATCAAGTCTAGAGCCACTCTTGGCCCAGTGGTGACTCCTCAAGACTCAGTTTAACAATATCATACCATTGGACCAAGTCTAGAGCCACTCTTGGCCCAGTGGTGACTCCTCAAGACTCAGTTTAACAATATCATACCATTGGACCAAGTCTAGAGCCACTCTTGGCCCAGTGGTGACTCCTCAAAACTCAGTTTAATAATATCATACCATTGGATCAAGTCTAGAGCCACTCTTAGCCCAGTGGTGACTCTTCAAGACTCAGTTTAACAATATCATACCAATAGGCCAAGTCTAGGGCCACTGTTGGCCCAATGGCGACTCGTCAAGACTCAGTTTAATAATATCATACCATTGGACCAAGCCTAGAGCCACTGTTGGTCCAGTGGTGACTCCTCAAGGTTCAGTTTTACAATATCATACCATTGGACCAAGTCTAAGGTCAGTCTTGGCCTAGTGGTGACTTCCTGAGGTTTAATACATCAGAATTGGCGAATCCTTCTTGGGTATTTCCAGTTTAGAGATGTCCTATTAGTTATGAATCACCCTGTATAAATAATATGAGAGTTCTGTCTGTCTGTTTGTTCGAGGTAATCTTTGAAATAGAGTAAAACTAAAATCAGTCGTCAGGTCTTTCATGTGGCGTTCCATTTTTCATTTTTCCAAGTAACGAGGATTCCCATTTAATCGACCTGTCCCTGTCAGGTGCTTTAGGTGAGGGAGTAACGGGGGTTATAATTTGTTATTTTCTTTGATGTTGCTAAACGAGTACCGCAAAAATCCCCGCGGCCACGCATTTTTTCATCGCGTATGAAATAATAATGGCGCTCCAACAAAGTAACGTACGTACGCCAGTGCGCCAAGTGCATACGTACTCACCTTCCCGGGAAACTCATTCGATAAGTGTACTCGACGTCGTAACAATGACGTGAAGAACAAGTCTTTGTGAAGAGCACTCTTCAAGAACGGGAATGGACGGGAACAAGTTAACGCCTCTACCTTGTTTACTGCCTCTATCAAAGCGAGCCCTTTGAGCCACCCGTGCCGCTCTGTGCCGTCAAAAAGAAAGCCAATTATACGGCGAATGTTTTCCGATTCCGTGCTG